>CM039512.1:38788251-39388251 GCA_022432975.1 Begonia masoniana
TTTGTTTGGCCGATTTGGCCTACATCAAGAGTTATGACGTTATTGAGGATATTGGGGAATTCCGTAGTTGTAGAGTAAGTGGTTGGGTAGTTTAGGAGTATAGGTCGTGGTGTGTTTTCTAAGATTTATTGTTTGTTAATTATGAATTGTGCAATATGAACTGTACATGCATCACACTCTTTCAAAATAGCATGAAAATGAGTTTCTACACGGTTTTATAAAAAGAACAGAATTAATAAAGAGAAACGAATTCACGTACTCTCGGTCACGACGGGGTGGGGTTCAGACATGACTGTCATGTGGGTGAAGCTTGTTTTTCCCCCGGTAGATGGAAAGAGCTGTCTAACCGCCAGACGTGCCCTCTCCATCTGGTGAGAGTAGACCTCGGTGACATCCCGCTATGTAATGTAAGGATTAAAATGACTGCATGATTTTATGAACGACATATTCACAACATGCATTTGCATTTATGTAGATTTACTTAGCCTGTAGCTCATAGAATGTCTCTATGGTGTAGGTGACTTTGATACAGGTGAGGATGATATTCCTCCACCCGACGCATGAGCAGATTGATGGAGGGTGGCCTGCGAGAGTGCGCTATGCAGTCGAGATGTTTTGACCCGTGGGGGTAACAATTAGGTATTTTGAGGATTTTGGGTTGTTTTGGGTTAATAGGTATTGATATGGAGTACATGATAGGGTGCTTGGTACTGAAGAGGGTATATGGTGATATTTTGGCATTTACTGAAATTTTTTGGTTGTTGAATTTCGTAGGGATTTTGCTTAGTTTTTAAACGGAACTACGCAGTTCGTTTTCAGGAAATTTACTTCATTTTTAAACGCTTGGAGTCGTATTTATAGTGATGGGTAAATTGAAGGATGTGTGAGTGATTTTATGTTAAAAGTGTTTAGTATGTTAATTGGTGTTGAAGTTGAAGGGAAGAGTAGAGCAATATAGATGGTAAGAGCGTGGAGTGAAGGAAAAAGAAAGAATGAAGAGTGGAAGAGAGGAGGCAGCTCTCTGGAATTTGGATTTCAGAGAGCATGCTGATCAATCGCAAGAGGGGGAGATCGATCGGCATATATGTTGGTAACTCTCTGGATTTTCAAGAGAGGTTGTCGATCGATCGCAAGAAGGGGCGATCGATTGGCTACCTTACTATGGCCGGTCTCTGGATTTTCCAGAGCGTGTGTCGATCGATCGCCTGGTAGGGGCAATCAATCGGCTAGTTGTGATTCGGGAGGGGCGATCGATCAAGCGATTGATCGCCTGACATCAAATCACCACAGCCGGTCGATCGGCTGAAATGACCGATCGATCGGCTAATGTTTTTATGGGCAAAATGCCCCTTTTGCCTTGTGGTTCGCCTGCTGATTTCTTGCTTCTTTTATGTGTCTACGTTAAATGTGTTTTCCTTAACAATTTTTCAACTAATTACAATGATACAAATTTTATTTAGAGGTCTAAAAGTTAGAATGTTACGAGTGTTATAGAAACGAAAATAAAAAAAAAAATTACGAGAAATTAAGGTATAAGAATGAGGGTCGTTACAAGGGCGGTTGGAGGAGTACTCTCGTACGACGATCCGGTTGGTTTGTTAGGGCAATTTAATCTGAGTTGTGGCAGTGGTTGAAGTGTAGCTACCCTAACACTGTACCCTTATTTCCCGTATTATATTTTATTTTTTATTTTTTCATCATACTCTTTTACTATCCTAGTAAACCTCGTGACTCTTGAGCGGAATTTAAATCGGAAACTAAACTGTTAAAACGTTGGAATCAATTCTTAAAACACTTAAACAAAACTTAAAATAATTGAAATAAAACAATTAAAAGCAATTAAATCCATCGGCCAACAATCAAGGGACAGAAGGGACTTTTGTCCTGAAATCAACAAGGGCGATCGATCGCCCAAAATCGGCGATCCATTGCCATCACCAAAAATGGGAGGGGCGAATGATCGCCCCTCACTGTGGTGAACGATCGACTCGCGATCGTTCACCTGGCGATCGATTCGCCCATGTTGGGCGATCGATTGCCACGCTCCCTGGATTTTTCCAGGGAGTAGCGATCCTTTGTGGCGATCGATCACTTGAGGGATCGATCGCCAAGTCCGCTGAAAATTTATTTTCCAGCGAACTTGCATAGATTCCCCCCCCCCCCCCCCCCCCCCTTTTTTCCTTCTTTCTTCCTACATACAACATACACTTCGTTTCATTTACTCTATACAACCTCAACATCTCATACACCCCAACATTCTTCATAATTTCCTAACGCCAACCATACCTACTCAAGACGTCTTTAGCACGAAATACATTTTCATGAAAACAAATTGCATGCATCCGTTTAAAAACTAAACAATTCCTCCTGTTTTTAAATCACTAACCATTCCCACGAAAACTATCCAAAAACATCCAAAAGCAATTTATAAAAACCGGTTTCCAAAACGTTTAAAAATCTCTTAACATAAAACTATCAACTAGTCCAGATCCAAACATCCTATAATGTTCTATTTGTACAAATATTTTACCTAAACATTTTCTATCCAAAATAACCCAAAATACCTACATACATCCCCACGGGTCATGAAACGCCTCGATTGCGCTAGCACACCCCCGCGAACCATCCTCTGTCAACTGCATCACTCCTCGGGTGGAGGGATCTCACCCTCACCTATATCCTAATCACCTACACCATACAGACACACTATGAGCTAAAGGCTCAGTAATTTTCATAAGTGCAATGCATGCTGTGCGTATGAGTTTAAGAAATCATGCAACATTTTCTTATCATTACGTCACATACATATTGTCACTGAGATATCAGCTCGCTAAATGGAAAGGATTCATCCTGCGGTCGGACAACCCTTTCTATCTAGCGGAGGGGGGTACATGCTCACACAAACAACAGCCATGCCTGAGCCCCACCTCGCGTGACCAGATAACAAATTACGTAGATTCATTTAGTTTCAGGCGATGTGGTATTGTGACAAACCCCTTTGTGCCTACACAATAGATCAATAGCCTCCTTTCAGACCATATCTCTTTTCATGAAAACATCGTGCAGAAGTTCATTTTCTATGCTCTTTTAAAAACCATGATGCATGAACACGTGCATAATATAACATTCAACATATATACCATCAAGACAATAAAAAACATAATGTATATTCTACATATATACCATCAAGACAATAAAAAGTATAACCTACAAAAGAATTAATCTTAACTACCCAACCAAAGCATATAAACAAGCAATTCACCAATGATCCTCGACGCGACATCGACGTACGGTGTAGGCCAATGACACGGGGTCCCTTAGAAAAGGGTCCCGTGTATAACCCACAAAAAATACTCGGTTGTGTGCTAGTGATTAATACTTGAATAAGGGAAGGAAAATACTAAAATAAATGCAAGAAATAAACAAGGAAATTATCAAGATGATAGCCAAATTATATATGATGTTAGAAGGAAAGAAATATGAAAAAAGATAAAGAGGAAGAGATGATAATATTTGTTAGGAATGAAAAGAAAGCATAAGGCCAAATAAAGAAGAAAATAACATAAATAAAGGTGGGTGTGTGAATATTGTGGAGCTGAAATAGAAAGGTGATGTTGTGTGCAAAGTGAAGACAATAATAGTAAAGAAATACCATTGGTGGATCCGAGGAGCGAGCTTACGGTTTAAGCTCCCGGATACACGTTTCCCGTGAGAAAAACGACCACCGTAGGCCGGGAATTTCTTCCTCGTTTCAACTCCCAATGGAGAAGATGAGGAAAAGTATAAGAGCTAACCTAGCAACCCTAGCTAGGCTAGCAATGGAGGCTAACTCTTCTCGGTTCAAGGAACCAATGAAAAATACCCAAGGAAACCCAAAGATATTAAGGGGAAATACTAGTATATTGATAGCCAAAAGTTGTTTACAATCACTAATACCATGCATTTATAGAAGTCCTAGGTGGATTAGGGCCATTGGATCAAGAAAATAATCAATGGCATGGAAAAAAAACTCGAAAAAGGCCGAAGTGGACCGATCTGTGCGTGCAGGGGCGCGCCAACCAGCGAGCAGCGTGCGCCCACTGGCCTCTCCACGCGCGCCAACTCAGCAGCAGCGAGGCGCGCCCACGTGAAGCTGCCCGCGCGCGCTTCAGCTTGTCTGCCCGCGCTCCTCCGCCTGCCCGTGCGCGCGCCAGCGAGCTCCAATCTTCAATCCGAGCCATTTTTGAGCCAATGGTCCAGATTTTTCCAAGTCACCCATCCATGCCCTTACCCACTCATGTACCTGCAAAACCATACCTTTGGATGTGGGCTCTTCTTTGGGCCGGGTATTTCTTTGAGCTCGATTTGTGGAGGCCTCTTTTCCTTTGAATTGTTGAACTTACAACAACCCATAATCCACCACCATACATCTAGTCAATTTCAAGGCCCGAGAAGACAAATTCTCATAGGGCTGTCAGCAAGCTCCGTGCGAATGCTCCAACGGATGGCATGGTAAGGCTTCTCCTCATCCTCCTTAGTCGGCTCCCAAGTGAAGTCCATGAGTGAATCGAAACCTGCAAAAAGAGACAAGTCGTTAGAACATTGAATAGTTAAATTTTGTGCCCGGGTTTGTGATCTAGTAACGGGCCCACGAGGCACGTCATCCCCTCCGGGTGGCTGAGGATTTGACCTCAAATCCGTTAGCTCAGCCTCCTCTTCATGTCCTAATTCTCCAATATAAGGGGACAAATCTTGCACGTTGAAGGTGGATGATATCCTATAATCGCCAGGTAACTCCAATTTGTAAGCATTGTTATTTATGCACTCTAAAACTTTGAAGGGGCCTTCAGCTCTAGGTAATAGTTTGCAGCGTCTTTTGGCGGGAAAGCATTCTTTCCTAAGGTGTATCCACACCAAATCTCCAACATTGAAAATTACCTCCTTTCGTCCTTTATTCGCATGCTTCGTATAATTGGCGTTATTCTTCTCAGTGGTTTGATGAACCTTTTCATGCAACTTTTTCATCTGCTCTGCTTTATTAGGTCCTGGGTTGGAATAGGAATAAGTGTGATGGGTGTGTTCGGGTTAAAGTCATATACTACCTCAAAAGGCATTTGCTGGGTGGTGGAATGAAGGCTTCGGTTGTAACCAAATTCAATTTGGGGTAGTACGATATCCCAATTGGAGAGATTTTTTCCGATGACACTTCGGAGAAGGGTACCCAAGGTCCTATTGACCACTTCCGTTTGGCCATCCGTTTGGGGATGAAAGGATGTACTAAAACATAATGTACTCCCCAACTTCTTCCATAAAGTTTTCTAAAAAGTGCTCAAAAATTTAGTATCGCGATCTGACACAATAGATTGAGGCACCCCATGGAGTCTAACTATCTCCTTGAAGAAAAGGTCGGCTATAGCAGCAGAATCATCAGTGTTATTGCAGGCGATAAAATGTGCCATTTTGGAGAATCTATCCACAACCACGAGTATAGAGTCTTTATTACGTCCCGTTCGTGGTAACCCCAAAACAAAATCCATGCTAATTTCTACCCAAGGGTGTGTAAGAACTGGTAAAGGAAGGTAAAGTCCTTGGGGTAGAAGTTTGCTTTTGGCCTTCTTACAAACAATACACTTTTCGACATAGTGGTGTACGTCTTTCATCATGTGAGGCCAATGAAATTTTTCTTTCAATAGCTCAAGGGTTTTCTTTTTCCCAAAATGCCCAGACAATCCTCCTCCATGAGCTTCTTTAATGAGACATTGTCTAAGACTGCAATTAGGAATACACAATTTCCCATTCTTTAATAGAAATTCATCGATAAGACTATATCCTCCTTCAACCTTAGTTTCGCAAACGTGATAACTACGAACTTCAGTGATGCTATTAGGCTAGTCCATGAAAACTACGAACTTCAGTGATGCTATTAGGAGTGGGCCACTCCTTGATGGCTTTGACCTTATCCTCGTCCGCTTCTAAGCCATCCTTCGAAATTATAAAACCCAAAAAGTAAACTTTCTCTTGTCCAAAGGAGCACTTACTCAAATTCCCAAACAATTTAGTGTGACGGAGGGTTTGGAATAACATCCCGAGATGGTTGACATGTTGTGGGAGGTCGCGACTATACACCAAGATGTCATCGAAATACACGACAACAAATTTCCCAAGGAATTCCTTAAGAACATGATGCATTAACTGCATAAAGGTGCTTGGGGCATTTGTAAGATCGAATGGCATAACCATCCATTCAAACAATCCGTATTTTGTTATGAAGGCGGTCTTCTATTCATCACCCTCTTTCATCCGTATTTGGTGATATCCGCTCTTCAAGTAAACTTTGGAGAAAATTGATGCTCCACTCAATTCGTCCAACATATCTTCTAACCGAGGGATAGGATACCTATACTTAATGGTTATTTGGTTGATAGCCCTACTATCAACACACATTCGCATAGAGCCATCCTTTTTAGGTACCAACAAGGTAGGTACAGCGCATGGGCTCATCGACTCTCTTATGTATCCTCTCCCTAATAATTCTTGGACTTGATCTTGTAATTCTTTTGCTTCTTCAGGCCTCATCCTATAGGCCGGTCGATTTGGTAACATAGCACTGGGTTGGAGGTCGATTTTATGTTCTATTCCTCTAATCAGGGGTAACGAGGGCGGTAGTTCTTCAGGAAAAACATCTTGATAGGCCTTAAGTAGGTCTTGTATCGGTGGGGGTATCTCACCTAATTCCATAACACGGTCTCTAAATAAAACAAGAATCACCATTTTTCCTTTAGTTACTGTAGCTCTTATTCCCTTTTTGGTCATCAAAAGATTTTCTTTAATCTTTTCTTCCTTCCTAACCGCATCGTCATGAGCGATTTGTTCAGGGGTCATAGGAAGTAACTTGATATTCCTACCTCCGAATTTTAAACTATAGTTATTGAGGTAACAATCATATTGAACCCTACGGTCATAAAGCCATGGTCGTCCTAATAGAAGATGACTAGCTTTCATAGGAACGACGTCATAAGTAACCGAGTCCTTATATTTTCCGATAGTAAAATTAATAGTCACTTGTTTGGTCACTTTGATGTCATCTCTATCATCCAACCATTTTAACTTGTATGGCTTAGGGTGACTAATTCTAATCCAGCTTGCTCACCATATCTTGGGAAGCTACATTAACGCAACTTCCACTATCAATGATCACAGAACATACTTTATCTTTGACTGCATATCTACTTTGTAAAATGTTCTCGCGTTAGTAGTCCTCCTCAACATTTTTAGAAACAAGGGCTCTTCTAATCACCATTAACAAGGGCCCATCTTGAGCAGCACATTCATCCGACTCGTGCTCGCTCTCGTCTTCTACCTTTTCTTCTTCTTCTCTATCAAGGTATTGTCCTTCGTCATTCTCGCTCTCCCATTCTCCGGTAGATTCTTTGATAACCATCACTCGACGGTTAGAGCATTCATTGGCGTAATGTCCCTTGCCTAAACACTTGTAGCATTGGACATCACGGGCTCGTAGTCCTTTAGATGTAGTGGCTTGATTTTTGTCCGTCAGAGGGGGTTTGTTTTGATTGAAGGGAGTCTTAGGTGGCCAATTACGGTTAACCGACCTTTTATCTTCGTTCTCCATGGAGTTTTGGTTTGTCTTGATCTAGATGCCTATGTGGAAAATTTAGTGGGAAGTTGGTTTTAACGCTTTCTTTGGAGTTGTCTTTCCACCGTGAGGGCGAGTTGAAGGACCATGTCCATGGTTTTCAATTGTTGTACTTCACCGCATCTCCAATATCGCGGTTGAGACCTCGAATGAATCTCGCGATGAGTTGCTCTTGGGGTTCATCAATAGCATTGTAACACCCCCGAACCCGCCCTAGCTCGGAGCGCTACTTTGCTAACCAATCCCACGTTAAAACCTCATATCAAAATAAACCTAACACCCGAGGATTTAAAACTAAATCTCCTGAACCTCTTTACGTCATACCTAGCTGCCTAGACTCTTCCCCTATATCCTAAGTGTTTTAGCTGTCATCTCTCATAGAGTACCCCTCGGGGTGCTACTACCAGCAACCTCAGCCCGACAAGGCACCTATTTGAAATGCAATAAGTGTTTTAGCTGTCATCTCTCATAGAGTACCCCTCGGGGTGCTACTACCAGCAACCTCAGCCCGACAAGGCACCTATTTGAAATGCAATAAGTGTTTTAGCTGTCATCTCTCATAGAGTACCCCTCGGGGTGCTACTACCAGCAACCTCAGCCCGACAAGGCACCTATTTGAAATGCAATAAGTGTTTTAGCTGTCATCTCTCATAGAGTACCCCTCGGGGTGCTACTACCAGCAACCTCAGCCCGACAAGGCACCTATTTGAAATGCAATAAGTGTTTTAGCTGTCATCTCTCATAGAGTACCCCTCGGGGTGCTACTACCAGCAACCTCAGCCCGACAAGGCACCTATTTGAAATGCAATAAGTGTTTTAGCTGTCATCTCTCATAGAGTACCCCTCGGGGTGCTACTACCAGCAACCTCAGCCCGACAAGGCACCTATTTGAAATGCAATAAGTGTTTTAGCTGTCATCTCTCATAGAGTACCCCTCGGGGTGCTACTACCAGCAACCTCAGCCCGACAAGGCACCTATTTGAAATGCAATAAGTGTTTTAGCTGTCATCTCTCATAGAGTACCCCTCGGGGTGCTACTACCAGCAACCTCAGCCCGACAAGGCACCTATTTGAAATGCAATAAGTGTTTTAGCTGTCATCTCTCATAGAGTACCCCTCGGGGTGCTACTACCAGCAACCTCAGCCCGACAAGGCACCTATTTGAAATGCAATAAGTGTTTTAGCTGTCATCTCTCATAGAGTACCCCTCGGGGTGCTACTACCAGCAACCTCAGCCCGACAAGGCACCTATTTGAAATGCAATAAGTGTTTTAGCTGTCATCTCTCATAGAGTACCCCTCGGGGTGCTACTACCAGCAACCTCAGCCCGACAAGGCACCTATTTGAAATGCAATAAGTGTTTTAGCTGTCATCTCTCATAGAGTACCCCTCGGGGTGCTACTACCAGCAACCTCAGCCCGACAAGGCACCTATTTGAAATGCAATAAGTGTTTTAGCTGTCATCTCTCATAGAGTACCCCTCGGGGTGCTACTACCAGCAACCTCAGCCCGACAAGGCACCTATTTGAAATGCAATAAGTGTTTTAGCTGTCATCTCTCATAGAGTACCCCTCGGGGTGCTACTACCAGCAACCTCAGCCCGACAAGGCACCTATTTGAAATGCAATAAGTGTTTTAGCTGTCATCTCTCATAGAGTACCCCTCGGGGTGCTACTACCAGCAACCTCAGCCCGACAAGGCACCTATTTGAAATGCAATAAGTGTTTTAGCTGTCATCTCTCATAGAGTACCCCTCGGGGTGCTACTACCAGCAACCTCAGCCCGACAAGGCACCTATTTGAAATGCAATAAGTGTTTTAGCTGTCATCTCTCATAGAGTACCCCTCGGGGTGCTACTACCAGCACCTCAGCCGACAAGGCACCTATTTGAAATGCAATAAGTGTTTAGCTGTCATCATCTCATAGAGTACCCGTCGGGGTGCTACTACCAGCAACCTCAGCCCGACAAGGCACCTATTTGAAATGCAATAATGTTTTAGCTGTCATCTCTCTAGAGGTACCCCTCGGGTGCTACTACCAGCAACCTTACCCGACAAGGCACCTATTTGAAATGCAATAAGTGTTTTAGCTGTCATCTCTCATAGAGTACCCCTCGGGGTGCTACTACCAGCACCTCAGCCCTACAAGGCACCTATTTGAAATGCAATAAGTGTTTTAGCTGTCATCTCTCATAGAGTACCCCTCGGGGTGCTACTACCAGCAACCTCAGCCCGACAAGGCACCTATTTGAAATGCAATAAGTGTTTTAGCTGTCATCTCTCATAGAGTACCCCTCGGGGTGCTACTACCAGCAACCTCAGCCCGACAAGGCACCTATTGAAATGCAATAGTGTTTTAGCTGTCATCTCTCATAGAGTACCCCTCGGGGTGCTACTACCAGCAACCTCAGCCCGACAAGGCACCTATTTGAAATGCAATAAGTGTTTTAGCTGTCATCTCTCATAGAGTACCCCTCGGGGTGCTACTACCAGCACCTCAGCCCGACAAGGCACTATTTGAAATGCAATAAGTGTTTTAGCTGTCATCTCTCATAGAGTACCCCTCGGGGTGCTACTACCAGCAACCTCAGCCGACAAGGCACCTATTTGAAATGCAATAAGTGTTTTAGCTGTCATCTCTCATAGAGTACCCCTCGGGGTGCTACTACCAGCAACCTCAGCCCGACAAGGCACCTATTCGAGATGCATTTTTTTTACAAGTCACTTTATCTGATTACGTTCATACTCACAATGCCAATCAATGCCACTAATCGTACCTACGTGCTATACCACGATGCATGCTTAAAAAATGCAATACCGAACAAAACAACCAAACAATTACCAAACAACACTGAACTAACAACACCAAACAACCATAACAAGGAATTCATTTTCACATTACTTAATATAAACAACACAACTATCCATGCAACCATCACAACGACGCCACGCAACAACTTAACGCCACACAAAGCAAAGTAATAACCAATAAACCCAAGCAAGCAAACAATCTCTCATAAGTAACCAAATCACAATTTGAACCATGCATATCCCATTAATACTAACCCAAGACAAACAAAGCATAGCTATCAACCATCAACAACCAAACAATCACCAAAACCATACAAGGCAACCAAATCAGAATAAAGCAACCAAACCAGCAAAGAATTTCCTACCGTTCCGTGGTGTAGGCCCGAAGGCAAAACAAACGTCCTCTACTTACCTGAACTCTTGCACCGCACTTACTCGCTTTGGCTATGTAAATTTCCCCACTAGGTAACCTATCACATTCACAAAATTCACTTAAGCATCAAAATTCACTTCTAAAATATTTAAACTAACTCTAACTACAAATATTCAAACCTCATTAAAATCAAGCCTACATTCTTCGATTATTCTCAAACTACTATTTCTAGCCTAATCCAACAAAAACTTAACTAAACGGGCCACTAATTTGGGTTCGGTAAAAACCGACCCGAAACTTCAAACGCGCGTAACTTTTGCGTCGGTTATTGGAATCAAACGATTCCAGCGGCCACGTACTCCTCTAATACCCTATTTTAACCTACCAAAAGGAATTTTAAAACAAACAACCCTAGCTAGGGCAAAACTCAGAAAACCCGAATCTGCCCTTTACCCGGAATTTTCCCTATTTTGATTTTTCATCAATTCTCATCCGATTCCTCACCAATCAATCACCCACATACCTAATTCACATAATCTAACACAAATTAGGGCTTCCAAATCCAAAAACCCGAAATGCCCAATTCGGGCTTGTTGGATTTTCGCCAAATCCGAGCTCACAATTGCTCGGCACCCTCGCCGGCGTTAAGCTCGGCCAATTGACGCCAAGATCGGCCAAAAATGGCCGGTGATCGGAGCTCATTCGAGCTTATCACCCACGGCCAGAAACAGAACAAAAACAGGAGCGAAATTAGCTTACCCGACGGATTTGTGCGAGGAGACGGGCCGGAGTCTGCTCGTCACCGTTGTCTGGCCGGAGAGCATCGGAAACCACGGCGGTGAACGGCCGTCGATCGTCGCTCGCGTCTTCCTCCCTTCTCCGTTCTCCTCTCGGCTCTCTGGTTCGAGCTCGAACAGAATAGCTTCGGCTATTCTGTTTGTTGTTTTTGTTTTTTTTGTTTTTTTTTATAATAATAATAATAATAATACATTAAAAACTAACATAATAACAATAATACCATTTTGCTCTTCAAAATTCCGTTCTTAAATTATAATTTGCGTAAATTGACTCTCAAACTATACACGGCTTAAGTTCTCCAATTTGAATATCTGAACACAAATAAATTAACCACTTAATTTAACCAAATTTATTCACTTTATTTTTCCCTCAAATTCCTCTTCCAAAATTTCACTCTAATTTTACTACTTAACATAACCATCTAAGGTTACGCGCGTTGTAAGAATTTTCCTGGTGTTACAAGCACATCGCATATTGAGGGTTTCGAATTCCGTGATATACTCATCGACAGAGAGAGAATTTTGTCTAAGGTTGTGAAGTTTGTGGAAGAGTTCGTGCTTGTAGTGTCGGGGAACGAACCTTTTGTGCATTTCCTCTTTCATGGAATTCCACGTTGAGATGGGGTATCCTAGTGTACGTATCCGTTGGTTTTTAAGGTTGGACCACCATAATGCGACATGACCCGTTAATTCAAGAGAGGCGAGTTGAATTTTAACTCGCTCGGAATAGTCGTGACACTCAAAGATTCTCTCTACCTTATCAATCCAATCAAGATACGTGTTTCCATCACATGTCCCATTGAAAGGGGGAATTGTCATCTTGACATTACGGAGGTCGTTGTTGTCCCTACGACGATTAGGTCGGTACTCTTCATCATCTTCCATCCAAATATCATCCTCCGAATTAAAATGACGTGGTCTTCTTCTTTGGGGTTCAAGCCATTCCTCTTCCTCTATGGGTGGTTGAAAAGGCGCTCTACGCCTAGGGCATGTGGGAATAATCCTAGAGGAGGTCTCTTGAGAAGGGGCACGCTCATGGAATTCTCTACGAGGAGGATTATTCAACATTGTTTGGACTTGTTGGGCGAGGCTATTAACTATGCTTGTTAAGGCATCAATTTGTCCTTGCATGCCTCCTTGTGAGCTAGTCTCACCTTCGTGACATGTGCTTTCGGGTGTGGGAGTATCCCTAGCTCGATGTGGTTCTTGGTGGGGTGGATCTCGATTGAACCAACTTCGATTAGGCATCGTTAAGTGTTTTGATGTAATTCAATTTCTTGTCTAAGTTAAATTTCCTAAATTAGTGAGATGCTTATCTTCTTAATGTCTTAGGCAATTTTAGGAACTAGAGAACAATCTTAGCTAAGACAACAATAAAAATAGGTATCATGCTAATTAGGATGATAACTAGACAATTTAATAACACTTAATATCTCAACCAAGAAGTGAATATTTTCAATAATTCATTTTCACCACAAATTTCCAAGAAACTCAATCAAGTTATCAATTTTTACTAAGGACAAACTAGAGCAATATTAATGACAACTAATTAACTCTAAAAACAGCAAATGATAAAATTTAGAACATCATTTAAGTCAAAATAACATGCTGGAATTTAATTCAAATATAGCAGAATTGTTAATCTAATGTCTAGCTCCAATTTGCTACTTTAATTCATGCTTTTGCCAATTTCTTGTTAACCAATTTCATGCATTCACTTAACAGCATATATTAGGTAAATTTATGAACTAAAACATGAGCAATATTCAGCAAAAATGATAGACAAATTCGAGCTTAACAAAAGAGAAAAAACCGATGCGATAATTTATACAATAATCCTATTTTCGATAGTAATAGCTCCAAGCCGAATTGAAGCACCAAAATTTCCAGAATATTAATATAGTGATTGGACAATAATTAAGTGCTAAAATAAGGTTCGAATGACAACAAGAAATGCTAAAAAAAACCAAAATTAAAGAAGCAATAAACCGTGAAGATTAGGCAACAAATATATAACTGGTTTTGCAATTTCTTTAGGCCGATTTTTATGCTAACTTTTTACCAAAATTTCAGCAAGGTTTCGGCTTAGATTTAGGGAAAAATAAGGATTCAAAAGAAGCAACAAATAAAGGGGAAATTGTGGCCCAAGAAGGAGAAGAAAATCGAGAAATAAGGAGTTAAACTAAGAGATTTGTGAACTTTACCTTGTGCGTTTTCTTGTAGGATTGTCTACCATAATTTTCCACTTTAGAACAAGCAATAAAATAGCAAAAATAATGGTAGCAAAAATTAAAGTTAGATTAGCACAAGTTAGCTCAAGATTAGCACAAATATATATAGAAATTTAATGCGGAAAATAAAAGAGCCTCTACCCCGGTTTTGTGTCAACTTTTGGCTATTGCTAAAGACAACTAAAACACATTGGGGAGCCTCGTGGCTCTGATACCACTTGACACGGGGTCCCTTAGAAAAGGGGCCAGTGTATAACCCACAAAAAATACTCGGTTGTACTCGGTTGTGTGCTAGTGATTAATACTTGAATAAGGGAAGGAAAATACTAAAATAAATGCAAGAAATAAACAAGGAAATTATCAAGATGATGGCCAAATTATATATGACGTTAGAAGGAAAGAAATATGCAAAAAGATAAAGAGGAAGAGATGATAATATTTGTTAGGAATGAAAAGAAAGCATAAGGCCAAATAAAGAAAAAAATAACATAAATAAAGGTGGGTGTGATAATATTGTGGAGCTGAAATTTAAAGGTGATGTTGTGTGCAAAGTGAAGACAATAATAGTAAAGAAATACCCTTGGTGGATCCGAGGAGCGAGCTTACGGTTTAAGCTCCCGGATACACGTTTCCCATGAGGAAAACGACCACCGTAGGCTGAGATTTTCTTCCTCATTTCAACTCCCAATGGAGAAGATGAGGGAAAGTATAAGAGCTAACCTAGCAACCCTAGCTAGGCTACCAATGGAGGCTAACTCCTCTTGGTTCAAGGAACCAAGGAAAAATACCCAAGAAAACCCAAAGATCTTTAGGGGAAATAGTAGTATATTGATAGCCAAAAGTTGTTTACAATCACTAATACCATGCATTTATAGAAGTCCTAGGTGGATTAGGGCCATTGGATCAAGAAAATAATCAATGGCATGGAAAAAAAAAACTCAATAATGGCCGAAGTGGACTGATCTGTGGGCGCAGGGGCGCGCCAACCAGCGAGCAGCGCGTGCCCACTAGCCTCTCCGCGCGCGCCAACTCAGCAGCAGCGAGGCGCACCCACGTGAAGCTGCCCACGCGCGCTCCAGCGTGTCTACCCGCGCTCCTCCGCCTGCCCACACGCGCGCCAGCGAGCTCCAATCTTCAATCCGAGCCATTTTTGAGCCAATGGTCTAGATTTTGCCAAGTCACCCATCCATGCCCTCACCCACTCATGTACCTGCAAAACCATACCTTTAGATGTGGGCTCTTGTAATACCCGACAACTTCAACCAGGTGACTCCCTAACTGAATTAACGGCCATGATTATTCAATCTTCACGGTTTAGAATTTTATGCCAAGCTTAATTAATTACATGTGGTTTTAAACTAGGTTGAGTGGCAAAGTCGTAATAATGGAGGTTTGAGACCGGTATTTAAAGAAAATGGAAAGGGTTCAAACCTCATTTAAACCACTGTAGCCGACACCTTCTACTCTCGGCAATTTCTTCTCTCCCGAGCTCTCGCTCTCTGTCAGCTGGAAATCCCTCTTTCGACGATCGGTTTCCTTGCTGCTTCTCGGCTACTTTGTGCTCGAGGTACGAGTTCAATGTAGCTATCTTTTAGTCGTTAAGCTCTGTTTTCTGCTATGTGTTGAAGTTCTGGGTTCTTCAATGGCCGAGTATTAGTAAGGGTATTTTAAAATCTGAAAGTGGTAATGTCATTCCGAATCTATTTTGGACATTAAACAACCAACCCTGAACTATCACTAATCGAATCTGTCTGTTTTGGGTTTTGGATTTCAAACTACATAGAGAACTATACTAAGGATTTAGGGGTGACTATAGCTAGTAGATCCTAGGATGACTTGTGATTAGAACTAATAGGATTTTGTTTTAACTACTGCAATGTAAATGTTTTAGGTGAAGAAGTTTGAAGAGAAAGGAGCTCAAATTACTAAGGAGACCAGGTAAGTGAATGTACAGGTTTCTCGGTCATTAGGACACTACATCAAAGGATGTTAGGTAGAAACTCATACGATGATTAGTAGTTCCCTTATGTTACTGTCTAGTATTTATGTTGATGATTAGTTCAATGTTAAGGTTTTATGTTGGATAGTGCTCTGTCTGTAGCTCGATGATTTAGGAATTTCCATGTACATGCATCATGACTATTTTATGCACATGAAAATGTTTTAAGAGCATGTTTTCCTCATGAATAAAGTAAGAAGATAAAACTGATGCAACGTGAACTAAGTGAGGGTTGGGGGCGGTTCGGTGTATGTCACAGTCCAAAAGAAGGACATATGAACACGACCCGCAGTAGGGACCAAGATCAAACTCACTGTCGAACCCCCTTTACCGGCACAAATCCTCTCTTAATCCACACAACTTAAATGAAGAATATGATCAATGACTATGAACGATGAATATGATCAATGACTACGAATGATGAATATGATCCATGACTATGAATGATGAATATGATCCATGACTATGAATGATGAATATGATCCATGACTATGAATGATGAATATGATCCATGACTATGAATGATGAATATGATCCATGACTATGAATGATGAATATGATCCATGACTATGAATGATGAATATGATCCATGACTATGAATGATGAATATGATCCATGACTATGAATGATGAATATGATCCATGACTATGAATGATGAATATGATCCATGACTATGAATGATGAATATGATCCATGACTATGAATGATGAATATGATCCATGACTATGAATGATGAATATGATCCATGACTATGAATGATGAATATGATCCATGACTATGAATGATGAATATGATCCATGACTATGAATGATGAATATGATCCATGACTATGAATGATGAATATGATCCATGACTATGAATGATGAATATGATCCATGACTATGAATGATGAATATGATCCATGACTATGAATGATGAATATGATCCATGACTATGAATGATGAATATGATCCATGACTATGAATGATGAATATGATCCATGACTATGAATGATGAATATGATCCATGACTATGAATGATGAATATGATCCATGACTATGAATGATGAATATGATCCATGACTATGAATGATGAATATGATCCATGACTATGAATGATGAATATGATCCATGACTATGAATGATGAATATGATCCATGACTATGAATGATGAATATGATCCATGACTATGAATGATGAATATGATCCATGACTATGAATGATGAATATGATCCATGACTATGAATGATGAATATGATCCATGACTATGAATGATGAATATGATCCATGACTATGAATGATGAATATGATCCATGACTATGAATGATGAATATGATCCATGACTATGAATGATGAATATGATCCATGACTATGAATGATGAATATGATCCATGACTATGAATGATGAATATGATCCATGACTATGAATGATGAATATGATCCATGACTATGAATGATGAATATGATCCATGACTATGAATGATGAATATGATCCATGACTATGAATGATGAATATGATCCATGACTATGAATGATGAATATGATCCATGACTATGAATGATGAATATGATCCATGACTATGAATGATGAATATGATCCATGACTATGAATGATGAATATGATCCATGACTATGAATGATGAATATGATCCATGACTATGAATGATGAATATGATCCATGACTATGAATGATGAATATGATCCATGACTATGAATGATGAATATGATCCATGACTATGAATGATGAATATGATCCATGACTATGAATGATGAATATGATCCATGACTATGAATGATGAATATGATCCATGACTATGAATGATGAATATGATCCATGACTATGAATGATGAATATGATCCATGACTATGAATGATGAATATGATCCATGACTATGAATGATGAATATGATCCATGACTATGAATGATGAATATGATCCATGACTATGAATGATGAATATGATCCATGACTATGAATGATGAATATGATCCATGAATATAGATTCATGCATCCATGTTAGAGTTGTATTTCTTGCTAAGCATTAGGTTTATAGTTAAACCTTATGATGTAGGTGAAGAGCTAACATGTCACGACCCTAACACTGTACCCGTATTTCCCGTACTATTCTATATATATATATTTTTTTTATCCCAATAATTACTTTAAATAAACTCTAAGCAGAAACTAAACCGAAGTCGAAACTAGAATCGAAATCGGAATTTCAAATCTAACTTTTAAAACATTTAAAACAACTTAAAACTATTAAATAAAACTATAAAACTATTAAATAAACTTTATTTAAAATGGGAGGGTAAAACGGTCAGCCCGTGACAGAACGGGGGCAACGATCAGTCGCTGCAGCATGCAGCGACCGATCGCTGCATTCGCTGCAGCGAGCAGCGATCAGTCGCTGCAACATGCAGCAACTGATCGCTGCATTTGTGCAGCGATCGGCGATCGATCTCTGCATTGCTGCAGAGATCGATCGCTACACACTCTGTGCGCAAAGCAGCTATCGCCCATGCGATCCCTCGCCACCCCATCTGTTATCCTTTCTTCTCTGTTTCTTTTTATTTTCACAAGTGCTCTCTTGAATCCATAGAGCAAATCGAAACCATTCAACCCTGTTACTAACAACGTATCAATTTATAACTTAATCTCAACCAAAACGTATTCTAAACTCGATCAATTTACAGCGGACTTTGCGAAATCCAACTGCGTGGATACGTTTAAAAACTAAACAAATCCTCCTGTTTTCAAACCATTTACAATTCAAATAAAACTTTATCAAATCAGTTTATAAACAGGTTTTTAAAACGTTTAAAACCTCAAAAGTAAACCTATCCACTATTAGACCCAAACACCCTAAAATATCTATACAATCATTAATCAAAATCATCCCAAAACTCTCAAAATCTATACATACTATCCCCACGGGTCAGATGAGCCTCGACTGCGCCAGCACACCACCGCAGCCATCCTCCGTCAACTGGACTCAAGACTCTGGAGGAGGAATCTCATCCTCACCTGGTTCCTCGATATCTAGATCACCTACACCATACAATACACTATGAGATAAAAATCTCAGCAAGCTCTCATAAATGCAACTATATGCTATGCGTGTGAGTTCAGAAATCATGTAGCATTTTCTTTACTTTACTCTGTGGGTGCCACCGAGATCTCAACCTCCTAACCGGAGAGAGCACATCGTGCGGTCAGACTACTCTTTCCAGCTAGAAGAGGGGGGTACACGCTTACAACACGTACAGCCGTGCCTGAGCCCCATCTCGCATGACCTGTAAACTGTATGCCTTTCGGCCTGTATGCCTTTCGGCCCATTTTAACTATATGCCTTACGGCCCATTCTATTCTTTGCATTATCTTTAAAACATTGTGCAGAAATTCATTTTCATGCTTTTCTTTAAAACACGTGATGCATGAACAGTTCATAACAGAATTTAAACACTCAGCATACATACCATCAAGACTGTAAAACAAAATCTATAAAACAATTAAACCTAACTATCCAACCAAAACGTTATGAACTAGTGCGTCACCAAACTCCTCGAAACGACATTCGACGTACGGTGTAGGCCAATCGGCCATAGAAGAATCACGAGAACTTACCTCGTGTCCAAAGCAGCTCAAGCTCCGTCCACGATCGTTGTTTGTCTGAAGCAAAAACATAATTTCGACGTTAAACTAATTTAAGCTTCTAAACGTCCAAATTAATAAAACCTTAACTAAAGAATTTCTTAAAACTCCTAACTTAATTATTCGAAGCATATCGATGAACAATCTACAATTGATACATCGAAACTACAGTTTACGAGCTTTTCCCTAAAACCCGAAAATCCCTAACTTTTAACATTTTCACAAATTGATATAACTTCATCCAATAACGTCAAAAACGTGTAATATATACGAAATCACGGCTAACCTATTAATTACGAACCCTAATTCGCGTTTTAAATCGAAACACTAAACGAACCTAATTGTTTAAAACTCCGAAATCATCGAAATAAAAGCTCTAAGATTGTAGGTTCATACCTAGAGCGTCGATTGAAGGAGAAATCACGAAGAAAATGAAGCGAACGGAGGTCGGATTGGAGAGATTAGTCGTGGCCAGAGGAGAAGTCGCGAAGGAGGAAAAGGAAATGCTCTCTGGAAATCAAAGAAGGCAGGGACGAATGAAGAAAGAAATAGATTTAGGTTAGTTTTATAATTTTGATTTGAAAAATTACTAAAATGCCCTTCTTTGATTTTTATATAAGTTTCATCACTCGGTTAGTTAATCGTCCAGCTATTCGGTTTCACCAAATCTCCTTATTTCACCAATATATCCAACTTATTACTTGAGATTTAATAAAACTGTCCGTTCGCAATTTGGATCTCGTTTGCTATTTTTATTACAATGTCCTTTAAACTACGATAGAGGTAATTACTCGGAATATAGTATTATAACTCCGAAAATTCCCAAAAATTCCTTAAAATTCCAATTAGTCGTTAGGATCGTAATGAAGCTTTCTTTTTGTAAAACGGACTTGATTTCACATATTTACAAAAATTCCATTATATAATAAAATAATAATATAATATATTAAATCCAAAATCCGTACAAGCTGGATATTACATAACAGGTGAGGATTTCCAGTCCAGAGATGATGTTTAAAGCTGGTTGCTGGAGGATGCTCAGTATGACAATGCAAGGCTGGGCAGACGACTAAGACCCCTGGTTATGCTCATAGTATGTCAATGAAAATTATGATAAACAGATGTCTAAGAAAAATAGAATTTCTTATAACCATGAGATTTAGATTTGAATGATTTGACTTAAGAGTCTGATGATGATTTTAAAGATTATTTAATGGTTTGTTTTTGCTTAAGCCTTCCGCTATGCGTATTTTGGATGAGTTTATGATTCTTACTCATTGAGGTTTATAGTTACTAAGTTAAGATTCGGGTGAGTTTTGGTATTTTCTACTGGATGAAGTTGTTTGATGATTACAGTGTTTTTTCCTGCCGTATGATGGAAGCTGGATAAGGCCATCATCCGGCTGACGTCATCGGCAGATGTAGAATGTTTAAGCCATCGGATGATGAAAGTGCTATTTTGTCGTCTAGCGATCGGCAGATGTAGAATGTTTAAGCCATCGGATGATGAAAGTGCTATTTTGTCGTCTAGCGATCGGCAGAAGTAGAATGTTTAAGCCATCAGATGATGAAAGTGCTATTACATTGTCTAGTGATCGGCAGATGTAGAATGTTTAAGCCATCGGATGATGATAGTGCTATTTCGTCGTCTAGCGATCGGTAGATGTAGAGAGTTAAGCTATCGGAAGATCTAAGTATAGTTTGTCGTCTAGTTACCGGATGATGTGTGGGTTATCTTGTCGTTTAGTGACCGGGTCATGTTTTAATTATTCACGTGAGGAGCACATGTTCACCGGATGATGCCCCCCTTATTTCATCGGATGATGTAGAGAGTTTCTTCACCGGATGTTGTAAACATGGTTTTGTCGTCTAGTGACCGGTAGATGTGGTTTATTCCTCTATCGGTAGATGCAGTCTAAAGGTTTAAGTTTCCCTTCACCAGCCGATACACATTGCACTGCCCGCCGGCAGATGTGTAATGTTTTCCTTTGCCGAATGAGGCCTAGTGAATTGCGTATGACATCTTGGGTTAAATTATGTTTAAAAAAAAAATAAAGTACATTATTAATAATGAATAATGTATAAGTAATAAGAATTAAATGATTAAGAAAGTTATGGATTATGTGACGATCTCTCTGGGGTCGTTACAGCTCTTCTTTGGGCCGGGTATTTCTTTGAGCTCGATTTGTGGAGGCCTCTTTTCCTTTGAATTGTTGAACTTTAAACAACCCATAATCCACCACCATACATCTAGTCAATTTCAAGGCCCGGGAAGACAAATTCCCATAGGGCTGTTAGCAAGCTCCGTGCAATGCTCCAACGGACGACATGGTAAGGCTTCTCCTCATCCTCCTTAGTCGGCTCCCAAGTGAAGTCCATGAGTGAATCGAAACCTGCAAAAAGAGACAAGTCGTTAGAACATTGAACAGTTAAATTTTGTGCTCGGGTTTGTGATCTAGTAAAGGGCCTACGAGGCACGTCAGCCAATCGGCCTTAGTAAGTCGCGAGAACTTATCTGTCGTCCGTAGCGCACTGAGCTCCGTCCACGAGCGTTGTTTACCTAAAGCAATTTTACAACAATCGTCGTTAAAGCACGTTCAAACCTTTAAGCGTCAAAACTAACGAAACTCTTAACTAAAGAATTTCTTAAAACTCTAGAATACTTCATTGAGACATTTCGTCGAGCATTTCACGTTCGACTTACAAAAACCTCATTAACGGAGTTTCCTAAAACTTCAAAAATCCATAAAACCCGAACATTTCACAACGAATCGTTTAACTTCGTCCAATAACGTCCACCACTTTAATTATCTTATCAACTATGGCAAACCTATCGATTTCTAACCGTAAATCACATTTTTTACGAAACTCTAAACTAACCCTAATCGTTTAAACTTCGTAAAAATCAAAATAAACTTTCCTAAAACGTTAGAATCGTACCTGGGGTTGAGTTTGGGGAAGAAATCGCAAAGAACGGAAGTCGTCGTAGGAGGAACCGACCGTCGGAAGGGAGAATTGCCGTGAGTCGCCGGAGGACGCAGGGGAGAGAGAGAAGAGAATCGTAAAACTAAGGGAGAAAAGAGAAGTGTGGTATTTTAATAAAAATTGACTTGGTAGTTTACCATTTTGCCCTTCCTTTGTTTTCTATTTGTTTCGTCCTTTGTTTCGTTAATTAACCGACAATTCAGTTTCTCCAAATTTCTTTATTTCACCACTAAATCCAACTTATTACTAGGGTTCCATTAAAATTGTCCGTTTGCAATTCGGACCTCGTTTACTATTTTTACTAAAGTATCCTTTATATTACGATAAACGTAATTCTCGTACAATTAGCGTTACGACTCCTAAAATTCTCGAAATTTCCTTAAAATTCATATTAATTTTTAGGATCGTAATAACGCTTTCTTTTCGCAAAACAGACTTGATTTGACATATTTACCAAAATATCATTTATATTAAAATATTAATATCCCGTAAAGCCGGGTATTATAGGAAGTAAGGTTTGATAATGTGTTTTGTGTTTTAAAATGATTTGGCAAATTAGTGTTTTGATTTAGATTTTATATATGAATGGTGTAGTTGATGTATAGCTGGGGATTAAACGATAGTAGTCATTTTAGTTATTTTGATGTATAAACGTATTTTGGAACTGTTTGGGAGAAATCGAGTTTGAAGTGCTGAAAATGCAGGTTTGAGTTTTAAGGATTTTAAACGTTATGCTGCTAAATTTTCTGAAAAGTTGGGAGGTTTTTAAGTAAGGTTAATAACAGTTAGGAATAAGGTGTTGACCAGTTAGTACAGAAATGATAGAGGTGTCGACCTCAGTGATCGACTACTTTAGTGCAGGATGGGTCAAACTGTTGACCCGTGCCTGCGAGTGTCAACCCCTCAGTGTGAAGCCGGTAAAGGTGTCAACCACAGTAATCGACTGATGAAAACAGAGCCTAATGAAGTGTCATCCTATGCTTACAGGTGTCGAATGTTTAGGCTAGGTGTCGACCCCAAAGTTCGATCGACGAAAATAGAGAGTATTGAAGTGTCGACCGGTGCATTCAGGTGTCGATTGGTGCCCTCAAGTGTCAACCTATGTATATAAGTGTCGATCGATCGACCTGAGTGAGCGCGCCAGGTGCGCGCGCATCGTATGGCTACGCGTGAGTGGCTCGGCCACAGTGGGAATTTTTCTCAGATTTTATTTCTCACCCTTTTAATTTCCAACTTCAAACGAGTGTTTTCAACGTGTTTTAAAAATAATCTTCCGCTGCAAGGGTTTAATTGTTTATAATTGATGATGTTTTCAGTCGACGGATAAAGTTTTAAATTTGTCACGCATTTTATCGTACAAGTATGGATTAGGAGTAGCGAGCCAGGTTCAGACAACTCGGGGGGCGCTACACTAAATCCATCGATTTCTATTGCCATTTGTTCATCACGGGCGCCCACTCCTGTAGCGTCCCTTAACACTATTCCTAATTTTTCCATATTATTTATTATTATTTTTTTTATCCTTGTAAACTTCGTAACGTTTGAGCGGAATTTAAATCGTAGACTAAATCGTTAAAATCGTTCGAAAACTATTTTATAACCATTTGAATAAAACATAAAACAAGTTAAAACAAGTTATGAAACAATTAAATAAAACTTAAAATAACATAACAATCGGTGGAGGGCAAAAGGGACAATTGTCCCACAAATGCATGAGGCGATCGATCGGCTGCTTGACAGCCGATCGATCGGCTTCATAAAAATTACAGGGGTGATTGATCGCCCCTATACCAGGCGATCGATCGCCTGTATGAAAACTAGAGGGGCGATCGTTCGCCCCTCACCCCGGCGATTGATTGCCTCAGATCAATCGCCTGCCGATCGATCACCCCTTTTGGGCGATCGATCAGCTCAGTCTCTGGAATATCCAGAGAGTGGCGATCACCCTACCGATCGATGGCTATCGATCGGCAGGTTCTCTGGAAAAATCCAGAGAACATGCCCTTTCCTTTTTTTTTTGTTTCTAACCTTTCCCCCTGCATAATTTTCTAAAACCTTTCATAACACTTCAACATAAAATCATAACTTCACTCATTTATCAGTTCATCAACCACTAAATAAACAACCCGAAACATAACCTAAAACGTGTTTAAAAACATAGTAAACTTTCGTAAAAACGAACTGCGTGGATCCGTTTAAAAACTAAACAATTTTCCATGTTTAAAATAAAACTCCAATCAATTCTCTAGAATCCGGATAAAAACCTTGACAAAACATTTTATAAATCAAGTTTACAAAAACATCAAACTATCAGCTATCCAGATTTTCAAACATCCTAAAATGTTCAATCTATAAAACTTTCCTACGTTTCTATCTGTTCAAAACATCAATACATTTACTTACGCCCCCACGGGTCAAAAAGCGCACCGACTGTCCAGCACACTCCCACGGGCCATCTTTCTTCAACTGCTCATTCCTCGAGTGGAGGGATCTCGTCCTCATCTGTCTCAAAATCACCTACACCATACAGACAACTATGAGCTAAAGGCTCAGCAAGTTTCGTAAATGTAGATGCATGACGTGCATATGAAGTTCAGAAATCATGCAACATTTTCTTATCATTACGTCACAGAAAGAATGTCATCGAAATCTCAGCCCGCTATGTGGAGAGGACACATCCGGCGGTCGGACAACCCTTTCCACGTAGCGGAGGGGGGTACATGCTCACATCCGTAAACAGCCGTGCCTGAGCCCCACCTCACATGACCAGATAACAGATTACGTAGATTCATTTCATTTTAGGCGATGTGGTATTATGATAAGCCCCTCTCAACCTCCACAATAGATCGATAGCCCCCTTTCGGGCTACACCTCTTTTCATGAAAACGTAGTGCGGAAATTCATTTTCTATGCTTATTTGAAAACCATGTTGCATGAACAATTACGTGCTTAAAGTAAACATACATCATACATACCATCGAGACAATGAAAGCATACCTTATAAAAAAACTAATCCTAACTACAAAACCAAAACATTTAAACAAGCAATTCACTAATGATCCTCGACGCGACTTCGACGTACGTTGAAATTCTAGCTCCGTCCACGAGCAATGTTCACCTAAGGCAAATTCACAATAATCGTTGTTAAAACGAGTTTAAAATGTTAAACGTCCAAATTAACGAAATCCTTAACTAAAGAAATCTCCTAAAATTCTAATTTAGCTTATTGAGGCATTTTTATCGAGCAATTCACACTCGACACCTCAAAACCCTCATTAACTGAGTTTTCCAAAATCACGAAAATTCATCAAACCCTAACATTCTACAACAAATCGATCAATCTTCGTCCGATACGCCCAATACGTCCATTATATTCGTAAATACAGTAAACCTATTGATTTCAAACCCTAAATCCACATTTTAACAAAACCCTAAACGAAACCCTAACCGTTTAACTCCGTGAAAATCGAAAACTAAAGTCCAAAAACTATAAAACCTTACCTAGAGTGTTGATTAGAGAAGAAAACACGAAGGACGAAAGTCGATCGGAGAGGAATTGGTCGCCGGAAGTTGAGAACGCGTGAGAGGCGATGAAAAATCGCCTAGAGGGAGAAATGCACAGAGGATTTTGTGAAGTGGTGGAGGAGAAAGAAGAATTATGGTTTTTAATTAAAATTTGGCTTGGCAAATTACCATAACGCCCCTTGCACTTATTATTATTTGTTTCGTCCTTTGTTTCGTTATTTAGCTAACGATTCGGTTATTTCAAATTTTCTTACTTCGCCAATAATTTCAACTTATCACTAGGGTTCTATTAAAGCTGTCTGTACGCAAAACGGACCCCGTTTACTATTTTTATTAAAACGTTCTTTATATTACGAGAAACGTAATTCTCGTAATATAGCGTTACAACTCCTAAAATTCTCGAAATTTTTTCAAAATCCATATTAATTATTAGGATTCTAATAATGCTTTCCTTTCGTAAAACGGACTTAATCTGTCATATTTACAAAAATACTATCATATATATATAATTACAAAAATCCCGTAAAGAACCGGGTGTTACAACTCCAATAAACATCTACGACCTGATTCTTCTAACGTCAAGTTTAGCGCGTTTTCATATCAATCTAGAAGTTCGTTCTCGAGACAGATCTTCCATTCTTTGTAACTAAGCATGCACTCAATTTGAGAAGCTCAGTACTTCGAGCCTTTTTTAACTCGAAAATCTACTCTTCGATTTGAGGTTGTCTGCACTCATGCCTTAAGCATTCATTCCATTTTTCCTTATTTTTGGTGCATCATTTGCTTAGCCCCAATTTTACATCTTGCGTTGCTTGAAAGAAAAAAAATACCCCGATACTTAGTGAGTAACACCTCGAGGTTATGCGGCTTCCACCCCAATACGTACAAAATGTATTCCCTGATGTTAAATACAAGGGACGAAGCCAAGGCATATGACACCTATATGTTTTAAAACTTTGAAAGTGATCAAGGAAGTAATGAACAATTTACTTCCATTTGTGGGAGAACCATGGAGGTTCTAAAAACCCTTCAAACTTATAAATTTTTTTCTTGAGGCATTCAAAGCTTATGAAAACTTTTCTTTTGGCTTAAAACGTATCAAAATTATCAATCACTTATCCCTCTCCTTCTGATATACTTATTGAGTGTGTCATCTGCATTTTTTGTTTGTATTTTCAATTTGTAAAACTTGGGTCAGAGTTTTCTTTTTTGAAGGTAATTGTGTTTCTTTGGCAATTCTGTTTTTTTTTTTGTGGGTCAGGTTTCTTTGATCTCTCGTATGACGTTTGAATCAAGCATTTCAAAGATAGTAAATTTAATAATTTTGTACAATGTCGCACTATCGTGGAACATTCAATTAATATATGAATAACTAAAAAGATAATGGAATGGGTAACATTGCATGAATAACATGAAATGCATAGGCATTTCATTGTGTGATAATGAAACATAAATTATTTGTCTAGTAGAGAGAAGAGATGTAATTAGTAGACATTGGAAGTTGATTACGCATTTTTTTGAGGTGTGTGGTATGTGTATCCAAATAGAAGATCCTAAAATCTAATGAGATAGTAGAGTTTGGTGGCTAGAGTTGAGGGGAGAAACTCCATGAGTCTAGTGGTTTGTGTCTAGATCACATATTGCCGTAATGACTCATATATCATGCCAAGCATATTGACATATGGACGCGTAATAAAGACTTAGTAATGCGTTTGAAAAAGTATAAAAATTTTCACTTCAATCGATTTTTTCCAAAAGAACTGAACGTATCAAGCAAATGAGGTTCACTGTTACATGACTCATGGTTAGAACAAAAGTTATCCATTTCACATCCAAGGTTTTAATTTGAAGTGATAAGAACGACCTGTATTGAAGAACCAATAACCTTCATGGATGCGTAATTAAGACTTAGTAATGCGTTTGAAGAAGTATACGAATTTTCACTTCAATCGATTTGTTCCAAAAGAACTTAACGTATCAAACAAATGAGGTTCACTGCTATATGACTTGTGATTAGAACATAAGTTATCAATTTCACCTTCATGGTTGTAACTTTAAGTGATGAAAACGACGTGTATTGAGGACCTAATAAGCTTCATAGACGTGTAATTAAGACTTAGTAATGCGTTTGATGAGGTATAAGAAACTTCACTTCAATCGATTTGTTCCAAAAGATCTTAACGTATCAAGCAAATGAGGTTCACTGTTACATGACTCGTGGTTAGAACAAAAGTTATCCATTTCACCTTCAAGGTTTTAACTTGAAGTGATGAGAACGACCTGTATTGAGGTCCCAATAACCTTCATGGACGCGTAATTAAGACTTAGTAATATGTTTGAAGAAGTATAAGAATTTTCACTTCAATCGATTTGTTCCAAAAGAACTGAACATATCAAGCAAATGAGGTTCACTGTTACATGACTTGTGATTAGAACCTAAGTTATCCATTGCACCTTCAAAGTTTTAACTTAAAGTGATGAGAACGACGACTATTGAGGACCCAATAACCTTCATGGACGCGTTATTAATACTTAATAATGTGTTTGATGAAGTAAAAGAAACTTAACTTCATTCAATTTGTTCAAAAAGAGCTGAACGTATCAAGCAAATGAGGTTGACTGTTACTGGACTTGTGGTTAGAATCTAAGTTATCATATTCACCTTCAAGGTGGTAACTTGAAGTGATGAGAACGACGTGTATTGAGGAACTTATAACCTTCATAGACGTGTAATTAAGACTTAGTAATGCGTTTGATGAAGAATAAGAAACTTCACTTCAATCGATTTTTTCCAAACGAACTGAACGTATCAAGCAAATGAGATTCACTGTGACATGACTCTTGGTTAGAACCAAAGTTATCCATTTCACCTTTAAAGTTTTAACTTGAAGTGATGAGAACGACCTGTATTACCTTTATGGACGTGCAATTAAGACTTAGTAATGCGTTTGATGAAGTATAAGAAGTTTCATTTCAATCGATTTTTTCCAAAAAGAACTGAACGTATCAAGCAAATGAGGTTCACTGTTACATGACTTGTGGTTAGAACCTAAGTTATCCATTTCACCTTCAAGGTTTTAACGTCAAGTGATGAGACTGACGTGTATTGAGGACCCAATAACCTTCATGGACGCGTAATTAGGACCTAGTAATGCGTTTTAAGAAGTATAAAAATTTTCACTTCAATAGATTTGTTTCAAAAGAACTCAATGTATAAGACAAATGAGGTTCACTGTTACATGACTGTTTGTTAGAACCTAAGTTATCCATTGCACCTTTAAAGTTTTAACGTAAAGTGATGAGAACGACGATTATTGAGGACCCACTAACCTTCATGGACGTGTAATTAATACTTAATAATGCGTTTGATGAAGTATAAGAAACTTCACTTCATTCGATTTGTTCAAAAAGAGCTGAACATATCAAGCAAATGAGGTTGACTGTTACTCGACTTGTGGTTAGAACCTAAGTTTCAATTTCACCTTCAAGGTGGTAACTTGAATTGACGAGAACGACGTGTATTGAGAACCTAATAACCTTCATAAACGCATAATTGATACTTAATAATGCGTTCAATGAAGTATAAGAAACTTCACTTTATTCGATTTGTTCAAAAAGAGCTGAACGTATCAAGTAAATGAGGTTGACTGTTACTGGACTTGTGGTTAGAACCTAAGTTATCATTTTCACCTTCTAGGTGGTAACTTGAAGTCATAAGAACGACGAGTATTGAGGAACTAATAACCTTCATGGACGCATAATTAATACTTTATAATACATTTGAAGATGTATAAGAAACTTCACTTCATTCGATTTGTTCAAAAAGAGGAGAACATATTAAGCAAATAAATTTGACTGTTACTGGCGTTGTGGTTAGAACCTAAGTTATCAATTTTACCTTCAAGGTGGTAACTTGAAATGATGAGAACGATGTGTATTGAGGACCTAATAAACTTTATAAACGCGTAATTAAGACTTAGTAATACGGTAGATGAAGTATAAGAAATTTCACTTCAATCGATTTATTCCAAAAGAACTGAACGTATCAAGCAAACGAGATTCACTGATACATGACTCGTGGTTAGAACCAAAGTTATCCATTTAACCTTCAAGGTTTTAACTTGAAGTGATGAGAACGACCTGTAATAAGGACCCAATAACCTTCATGGACGCGTAATAAATACTTAGTAATGCGTTTGAATAAGTATAAAAATTTTCACTTCAATCGATTTGTTCCAAAAGAACTTAACGTATCAAGAAAATGAGGTTCACTATTACATGACTTGTGGTTAGAACCTAAGTTATCCATTGCACCTTCAAAGATTTAGATTGAAATGATGAGAACGATGATTATTGAGGACCCAATAACCTTCATGGACGCGTAATTAGTACTTAATAATACGTTTGATGAAGTATAAGAAACTTCATTTCATTCGATTTGTTCAAAAAGAGGTGAAAGTAACAAGCAAATGAGGCTGACTGTTATTGGACTTGTGGTTAGAACCTATATTATCAATTTCGCCATCAAGGTGGTAACTTGAAGTGATGAGAACGACGCGTATTAAGGGGCTAATAACTTCCATAGACGGTAATTTAGACTTAGTAATGCGTTTGATGAAGTAATAAGAACGTCACTTACAATAGATTTGTTCTAAAAGAACTGAAGCGTATAGAGCAAATGAGGTTCACTGTTAATGACTCGTGCTTAGAACCAAAGTTATCCCATTTACCTTAAAAGTTTTAACTTGAAGTGATTAAACACACTGTATTAGGTACCCATACCTTCATGGACGCGTAATTAACTTATAATGCGTTGAGAAGTATAAAAACACAATTTGTCACTTAAACGATTTTGTTCACAAAGGTGAATGAACTTCACGAGCAAGAGTGATTGCGTACATACTTGTAAAGCATAAGTGATACTTTAACGTCAAAAGTATAAGAACTATTCGATTTGTTCAAAAAGAGCTGAACGTATCAAGTAATGAGGTTGACTGTTACTGGACTTGTGGTTAGAACCTAAGTTATCATTTTCACCTTCCTAGGTGGTAACTTGAAGTCATAAGAACGAGAGTATTGAGGAACTAATAACCTTCATGGACGCATAATTAATACTTTATAATACATTTGAAGATGTATAAGAAACTTCACTTCATTCGATTTGTTCAAAAAGAGGAGAACATATTAAGCAAATAAATTTGACTGTTACTGGCGTTGTTGTTAGAACCTAAGTTATCAATTTTACCTTCAAGGTGGTAACTTGAAGTGATGAGAACGACGTATATTGAGGACCCAATAACCTTCATGGACGCGTAATAAATACTTAGTAATGCGTTTGATGAAGTATAAGAAACTTCACTTCAATCGATTTGTTCCAAAAGAACTGAACGTATCAAGCAAATGAGGTTCACTGTTACATGACTTGTGGTTAGAACCTAAGTTATCCATTTTACCTTAAAAGTTTTAACTTGAAGTGATGAGAACGACGTATATTGAGGACCCAATAACCTTCATGGACGCGTAATTAAGACTTAGTAATGCGTTTGATGAAGTATAAGAAACTTCACTTCAATCGATTTGTTCCAAAAGAACTGAACGTATCAAGCAAATGAGGTTCACTGTTACATGACTTGTGGTTAGAACCTAAGTTATCCATTTTACCTTAAAAGTTTTAACTTGAAGTGATGAGAACGACGTATATTGAGGACCCAATAACCTTCATGGACGCGTAATTAGTACTTAATAATACGTTTGATGAAGTATAAGAAACTTCATTTCATTCGATTTGTTCAAAAAGAGGTGAAAGTAACAAGCAAATGAGGCTGACTGTTATTGGACTTGTGGTTAGAACCTATATTATCAATTTCGCCATCAAGGTGGTAACTTGAAGTGATGAGAACGACGCGTATTAAGGGGCTAATAACTTCCATAGACGTGTAATTTAGACTTAGTAATGCGTTTGATGAAGTATAAGAAACTTCACTTCAATAGATTTGTTCTAAAAGAACTGAACGTATAGAGCAAATGAGGTTCACTGTTACATGACTCGTGCTTAGAACCAAAGTTATCCATTTTACCTTAAAAGTTTTAACTTGAAGTGATTACAACAACCTGTATTAATTACCCAATAACATTCATGGACGCGTAATTAAGACTTAGTAATGCGTTAGAGGAAGTATAACAATTTTCACTTTAATCGATTTGTTCCAAAAGAAATGAACGTATCAAGCAAATGAGGTTCCCTGTTACATGACTTGTTGTCAGCACCTAAGTTATCTATTTCACCTCCAAGGTCTTAACTTGAGGTGATGAGAACGACGTATATTGAGGACCCAATTGTAATACCCGGCTTGTACGGACTTTGGATTTAAATATATTATATTAATATTTTATTATATAACGGCATTTTTGTAAATATATCAAATCAGGTCCGTTTTACGAAAAGAAAGCGTCATTACGATCCTAACGATTTATTGGAATTTTAAGAAAATTTAAGGAATTTTCGGAATAGTAACACTATATTCCGAGTAATTACCTCTATCGTAATGTAAAGGACGTGTCAGTAAAAATAGTAAACGAGGTCCAAATTGCGAACGGACAGTTTTATTAAGTCTCAAATGATAAGTTGGACCTATTGGTAAAGTAAGGAAATTTAGAGAGACAGAATAGTTGGCCGATTCATGAAACGAAGGACGAAACGAATATAAAAACAATGTAAAGGCAAAATGGTAATTTTTCAAATTAAATTTATAAAATCAAACCTAATCTCCTTCTTCCTCATTTCTTCCCTGGCGCCCGAGAAAACCAGAGAGAAGCTCTCTGCCATCCGACGATTCCGTCGACTTCCGACCTCCATTCTCTTCCGTTTCTCCTCAGTTCTTCGTGATTCTTCCTCCTCTCGCTACCCTAGGTATGAACCTACGATCTTAGAGTGTTTATTTCGATTTCTACGGAGTTTGAATAATTAGGGTTTTGTTTAGGTTTCGTTAAAAATCGAGATTTAGTGTTCGAAATCGATAAATTGTTATAGTTTAAGGACGTATTGAACGTTATTTGACGAGGTTAAATTGAATTGTGGAAAAATGTTAAATTTGAGAATTTAGGGATTTTCGGGAAAAGTTCGTAAAGTGTGATTTTGAACTATCGAGCATGAATTGGTCGTTTAAACGTCTCGATTAGTTAAGTTAGAACTTTAGGAAAGTTCCTTAGTTAAGAATTTTATAAATTGGACAATTGGAAGTTTAGATGCGTCGTATTGACAATATTGTAATTTGCCTTAGGTAATCGACTCCCGTGGACGAAGCTTGAGATTCAGCGCGCTCAAGGTAAGTTCTCGTGACTTACTCTGACCGATTGGTCTACACCGTACTTCGATTTAGCGTCGAGGATCTTAGAGGATGGATTGTTTTAATTGCTTTGGTTGGGTAGTTAGGTTTAAACGTTTCGTAGGTTATTTCATTTACAGTCTTGATGGTACGCATGCTTGTTTGTTTACTTTTATATTGAACTGTCCATGCATCACGTATTTTAACTTGGCATGAAAATGAATTTCTGCACTGCACGATGTTTTTTGAAAACCATGTGGCCCAAAAATTGGGGGCTCTTGATCTATCGTGCGGGCCGATTAAGGGTCTGGCCGATACCACATCTCATGTACTGTAATTAATGAACGTAATCTGTTATCTGGTCACGCGAGGTGGGGCTCAGGCACGGCTGTACGTGTTGTAAGCGTGTACCCTCCTCCTCTAACCGTACGGGGTAGTCCGACCGCTGGATGGGCCCCCTTCGGTTAGGGGGATGAGATCTCGATGATATACTGTATGCGACGCTCTGTTATGCATGATTTCTGAACTCCATATGCACAGCACGCATCTGCATTTACGTAGAATTTACTGAGCCTGTTAGCTCATATGTGTCTGTATGGTGTAGGTGACGTTATAGGTGACATCGAGCCAGGTGAGGACGACGTTCCTTCTCCTGACGTATGAGGCAGTTGACGGAGAATGGCCCGTGGGGTGTGCTGAGTAGTCGGCGCGTTTTGACCCGTGGGGATGTCTGCGTAAGTATTTTGGGAGATTTAACGAATGTATAGATGAACATGTTTGGATCTGGTTAGATGTAGGTTAATGTCTGATGTTTTAAACGTTTTTGGGAAATCTGTTTACAATCTGTGTTTTTATAGTTTTTACTAGAACTGCTTGGAATTTGAAAACAGGAGGATTAGACAATTTTTAAACGTATTCATGCAGTTTGTTTTCATAAAGTTCCTATCACGTAGTAATTTGGTTTAGGATTACGTTTTGAGTAAAATGTTTGGGCGATTCTGAAGTGTTTAGGATGTCAGTTTGATGATGTTTAATGGGTTGAAGAAAACGTTAATATGTTAAGTTGCTCTCTGGAATCAGGTTCCAGAGAGTTGGAAAAATGCTGGGTTAGCTCTCTGGAATCTCAGATTCTAGAGAGAATGATTTGTCGCTGCAATACAGCGACTGGTGGCTGCACTATGCAGCGACTGGTCGCTGCATTCTGCAGCGACTGATCGCTGCATAATGCAGCGATCAAGCGATCAGTCGCTTCTCTTCCTGGGCAGCGCAAATGTCAACTCTGCCCTCTTTTATTTTAATTGTAAATTGATTTAATTATAGTTTTAAATAATAGTTTTCATAATTGTTTTAATTGTTTTAAATGTTTTACGCAATTGATTTTAAATTGTTTCCGCATCAACGCTAGTATAAAAGAAAATGAAAAATTTATAAGAGGAAAACGAGAACAGTATTAGGGGTGTTACAATTATGGTATCAGAGCCCCCGGGTTTTAAAATCGATTCTGTAGACTGCTCGACTGCACAGCCACTACGCGGACATCCTTCTTCAACTGTAAGTATGTTTACTGTTTTGTCTGGTTTAGATTTCTTAGGATTGTTAGCGTTGATTTTTTTTTTAGGAGTTATAAAATATGGTTCGAGGAAAAGATCCTCGGGATGACGGGCTAGATCGACTTACGGAGTTGCTGGACTGTCAAGCCCAGCATTTAGACCGACAAACTCAACTGATAGCTAGGCAATCTCGTTAGATCGAGATATTGACCAACCGGGAAAGCCCAAGGACCCAAGGAGTGGTCACTCCCAATAATCGTGGTACGAAAAGGATGGGCGGAGAAGAAACCAAACACAACCGACACAAGCACGTACAAGGAGCTTCTCGGTTACCTCTTTGCCCTAGATGCCAGAGGGAGAAGAGAGGACAGTGCAGAGTAGGCACGAATGTGTGCTATTGGTGTGGAGAACCAGGCCATTTTGTTAAAGACTGCCCGAATCAAGGTCGAGATCAATCAGACAGAGATCAACATGGCAGAGATCAATGAAAAGTTGTACCGAGAGTTTTTACATTCATCGAGCCTGACAACGCCGACGATGGGGCCCAGCCTTCTACAATTGCAGGTATTATTTTAATTACCTGTACAATGATGTGCATATGATAGATAAAGTAATTAGATCTGAAATTAGTAAGGAAGAGAATAATAGGTGAGTAAGAGGAATTACTAGGCAAACCTCAAAGATAAGATATTAGGATACACTTATAACAATGAACACCATACAGAAATATAATTATACATTAGTAGATTGGTTCGATTTAATCAACGGAGTTTGCGCACCTAAGGTTTAGTAACAATTAGAGGAATACACCCTATGAAACATGGTTTTAAGTAGGTTGGGATTATGTCTAATTGACAACCCCTGGAGTATTAAAATACGATTAATCAAGAAGGATGAAGGTTAGATATAAACCCATTAAGAAATACCTAGATTGTTATAATACCTGAAGTGCGTTTAAATAGATCAAGTACCATAGAACTCGTATATTGAGGATTCGTATGAAGTTAAGAGTATTTAGATTAAGATAGAATTCAAGAGTTAAACTTAGAATGATTGTCGAGTAGAATAGTTGGAACCTGACTGGAGGGAGCAAAAAAAAAAAAAAATAGATTAGTCGATGAACTCCAAGTAGCCTTGAGGAATTTAGTGAAGGTGAAGTAGATCGTTGGAATAAAAGAAAACTTAGATTGGCATTTAAAGGTTAGCAAATTGAGAAATTTGCGATTTATAGAATAGAGAGGGTGAGGATTTTCACCGGAACTATCTAAGTAAGCTTAGAAGTGATGCTAGGTTAGCAAATTTCTAGAGATCGACTCGTGATTGGCAAGACGAGACCAAGAAATGCATAAATGGCTTAGGTTAAAACGACTAGCTTAGAGCACATCAATGAGGGGATTTAGAGACCTGACCGTGCTTAGAATAAATAGTGATTTAAATGTGTGAGGCTTACCTCCGAGAAGAAAGTAGGAACATGAAACTATTTAAGTAAAGCTAAGTTAGAAAAGGTTCCAAAAGACTGATGTTTATTAGGTCGAGACCGGTGGACACATGGATGATTTAAGGATAGAATAGATAGTTGGAGAGAATCTATGACAAGACCTTGGGATTTATTCATACTTGGAGTTAACAAGGAACTGAGTTAAACAAATTAGCGTAACGTATATAATAAGAGAAAGTTAATTAAGGACATGGCGATAGAACTCATTAAGGTAATCCAGAGTGAGATTTGATGTTTACAGGAACTTCACTACAATGAGACAAAGATCCTAAGTGGTTAACGACTTTAACTCCCGGCTGGACTCATCGAGACCAGGAGGTGTTCTGGTGACATAGTTGCAAAGTGTAGCGACATGAAGTTAGTTGAGAATTTTATTAGGACCTGCGAGGTGCTTAAGGAAGTATTCAATTCGAATACTATTGACGAAGAAGCTCTATGGGGGCATTGTTAGAGAAATGTGAAGCCGGATAGTCGTAACGGTGACTAGGATTAAGGCCAACAAACTTGTACACGAGTTTAGTTTACAGCTCCAATAAATATATATAGAAATTGTTATACCCGATAGGTGGGTAAGGTAGTAGGATAAATTGAGACTTAGTGTTGGAGTAAGTAATTTGAGAAGGCTTCGAGTGCGTTAAGTGGTTAGGTACATATTCGGTAAAAAAAAAAAAAAAAAAAAAAAAAAAAAAAAAAAAAAAAAACTCAATTCGAGGAGTTGAAGTTAAAATAGAGGGGAGTTTGAATTGCAGCTTGGGTGTTGTCAGGAGTCCTTGAACGATAATCAACCCACATGATGTCGAAAAGTTGAAGTTATTTTGATGATTGAGGATAAGAGACAATCCTTAGTAGAAACCAATTAATAAGTGAGAGAGAGTTTAATGTTTTGGGTGACCAAATGCAAGCCAACACGTGCTCTGGACGTTAAGTGTCAAGTACACAGATAGAGGTCGTTTGGTTAAGACTTAGGGATTTGGTAAGGTTTGATGCGTAAACTGAAAATGAGGACTACGATTAGGAAGTTAATGTAGAAATTCGGTTGGTGTGTATCTCGATTTGTGAACAGGATTGAGAGAATTGTGTTGAGGTACGAGTTACAACCAAGAAATTGGATGAAATTGTAGGCATTCAATTTGACTGGCGTTAGGAAGCATAGGTATAACTCTGACCTAAAAGGGACAGCGGAAGAAAGACGTCGATAAAAAGTGAGTTTTGAAGTAGTATTATTAAGAAATTTTAGTCTGCGCATGATTAAGTGAAAGTTGAAAGTTGGTACATGTGCATGAAGTAAGATGACAAATATGTTGTCGGGTTAATTGATGGAGATTTTAGAGTTTGGATTATGCTTAGTACGTGAAAGAAGACAGGTTCAATCAAATCGAAAGTAGTAAATACAAATTAAGGCCAATGTTGGAGAATATAGTAGGATGTTGGTTTAGAACCACGAAAATGACCGTAAGTACAGATGATAGATCGAAGTATAAAACCACAGGGCATGAGACAGTAATGCCAAGGACTATAAGTTAGGGCAAATTTTAAGGACAAAATTTTAAATAAGGTGGGTGGAATGTAATACCCGGCTTGTACGGACTTTGGATTTAAATATATTATATTAATATTTTATTATATAATGGCATTTTTGTAAATATGTCAAATCAGGTCCGTTTTACAAAAAGAAAGCGTCATTACGATCCTAACGATTTATTGGAATTTTAAGGAAATTTAAGGAATTTTCGGAATAGTAACACTATATTCCGAGTAATTACCTCTATCGTAATGTAAAGGACGTGTCAGTAAAAATAGTAAACGAGGTCCAAATTGCGAACGGACAGTTTTGTTAAGTCTCAAATGATAAGTAGGACCTATTGGTAAAGTAAGAAAATTTGGAGAGACCGAACAGTTGGCCGATTCATGAAACGATGGACGAAACGAATATAAAAACAATGTAAGGGCAAAATGGTAATTTGCCAAATTAAATTTATAAAATCAAACCTAATCTCCTTCTTCCTCATTTCTTCCCTGGCGCCCGAGAAAACTAGAGAGAAGCTCTCTGCCATCCGACGATTCCGTCGACTTCCGACCTCCGTTCTCTTCCGTTTCTCCTCCGTTCTTCGTGATTCTTCCTCCTCTCGCTACCCTAGGTATGAACCAACGATCTTAGAGTGTTTATTTCGATTTCTACGGAGTTTGAATAATTAGGGTTTTGTTTAGGTTTCGTTAAAAATCGAGATTTAGTGTTCGAAATCGATAAATTGTTATAGTTTAAGGACGTATTGAACGTATTGAACGTTATTGGACGAGGTTAAATTGAATTGTGGAAAAATGTTAAATTTGAGAATTTAGGGATTTTCGGGAAAAGTTCGCAAAGTGTGATTTTGAACTATCGAGCATGAATTGGTTCGATTAGTTAAGTTAGAACTTTAGGAAAGTTCCTTAGTTAAGAATTTTATAATTGGACAATTGGAAGTTTAGATGCGTCGTATTGACAATATTGTAATTTGCCTTAGGTAATCGACTCCCGTGGACGAAGCTTGAGATTCAGCGCGCTCAAGGTAAGTTCTCGTGACTTACTCTGACCGATTGGTCTACACCGTACTTCGATTTAGCGTCGAGGATCTTAGAGGATGGATTGTTATAATTGCTTTGGTTGGGTAGTTAGGTTTTAACGTTTCGTAGGTTATTTCATTTACAGTCTTAATGGTACGCATGCTTGTTTGTTTACTTTTATATTGAACTGTCCATGCATCACGTATTTTAAATTGGCATGAAAATGAATTTCTGCACTGCACGATGTTTTCTGAAAACCATGTGGCCCAAAAATTGGGGGCTCTTGATCTATCGTGCGGGGCCGATTAAGGGTCTGGCCGATACCACATCTCATGTACTGTAATTAATGAACGTAATCTGTTATCTGGTCACGCGAGGTGGGGCTCAGGCACGGCTGTACGTGTTGTAAGCGTGTACCCCCCTCCTCTAACCGCACGGGGTAGTCCGACCGCTAGATGGGCCCCCTTCGGTTAGGGGGATGAGATCTCGGTGATATACTATCTGCGACGCTCTGTTATGCATGATTTCTAAACTCCATATGCACAACACGCATCTGCATTTACGTAGAATTTACTGAGCCTGTTAGCTCATAGGTGTCTGTATGGTGTAGGTGACGTTATAGGTGACATCGAGCCAGGTGAGGACGACATTCCTTCTCCTGACGTATGAGGCAGTTGACGGACAATGGCCCGTGGAGGTGTGCTGAGTAGTCGGCGCGTTTTGACCCGTGGGGATGTCTGCGTAAGTATTTTGGGAGATTTAACGAATGTATAGATGAACATGTTTGGATCTGGTTAGATGTAGGTTAATGTCTGATGTTTTAAACGTTTTTGGGAAATCTGTTTACAATCTGTGTTTTTATAGTTTTTTCTGGAACTGCTTGGAATTTGAAAACAGGAGGATTAGACAATTTTTAAACGTATCCATGCAGTTTGTTTTCATAAAGTTCCTATCACGTAGTAATTTGGTTTAGGATTCTATTTTGAGTAAAATGTTTGGGCGATTCTGAAGTGTTTAGGATGTCAGTTTGATGATGTTTAATGGGTTGAAGAAAACGTTAATATGTTAAGTTGCTCTCTGGAATCAGGTTCCAGAGAGTTGGAAAAATGATGGGTTAGCTCTCTGGAATCTCGGATTCCAGAGAGAATGATTTGTCGCTGCAATACAGCGACTGGTGGCTGCACTATGCAGCGACTGGTGGCTGCACTATGCAGCGACTGGTCGCTGCATAGTCGCTGCATAATGCAGCGATCAAGCGATCAGTCGCTTCTCTTCCTGGGCAGCGCAAATGTCAACTCTGCCCTCTTTTATTTTAATTGTAAATTGATTTAATTATAGTTTTAAATAATAGTTTTCATAATTGTTTTAATTGTTTTAAATGTTTTACGCAATTGATTTTAAGTTGTTTTCCGCATCAACGCTAGTATAAAAAAAAATGAAAAATTTATAAGAGGAAAACGGGAACAGTATTAGGGGTGTTACACCAATAACCTTCATGGACGCATAATAAAGACTTAGTAGTACTTTTGAAGAAGTAGAAGAAATTTCACTTCAATCGATTGGTTCCAAAAGAACTAAACGTATAAAGCAAATGAGCTTCACAGTTACATGACTTGTGGTTAGAACCTAAACGTATAAAGCAAATGCGTTTGATGAAGTTTAAAAAATTCACTTCATTAATTTGTTCTAAAAGAGCTGAACATATCAAGGAAATGAGGTCGACTATTGCTGGACTTGTGGTTAGAACCTAAGTTATCAATTTCACCTTCAAGGTAGTAACTTGAAGTGATGAGAACGACGTGTATTAAAGACCAAATAACCTTCATAGACGTGTAATTAAGACTTAGTAATGCGTTTGATGGAAAATAAGAAACTTCACTTCAATCGATTTGTTCCAAAAGAAGTGAACGTATCAAGCAAATGAGGTTTATTGTTGCATGACTCGTGGTTTGAACCAAAGTTATCCATTTAACCTTCAAGGTTTTAACTTGAAGTAATGAGAACGATCTGTATTGAGGACCCAATAACCTTCATGGACGCGTAATTAGGACTTAGTAATGCGTTTGAAGAAGTATAAAAATTTTCACTTCAATCGATTTGTTCCAAAAGAACTGAACCGATCAAGCAAATGAAGTTCACTGTTACATGACTCGTGGTTAGAAACAAAGTTATCCATTTCACCTTAAAGGTTTTAACTTGAAGTGATGAGAATGACTTGCATTGAGGACCTAATAACTTCATGGACGCGTAATAAACACTTAGTAATGCGTTTGAAGAAGTATAAGAATTTTCACTTCAATCGATTTGTTACAAAAGAACTGAACGTATCAAGCAAATGAGGTTAAATGTTACATGACTTGTGGTTAGAATCTAAGTTATCCATTGCACCATCAAAGATTTAACTTGAATTGATGAGAACGACGATTATTTAGGAGCTAATAACCTTCATGGACGCGTATTTAATACTTAATAATGCGTTTGATGAAGTATAAGAAACTTCACTCTATTCGATTTGTTCTAAAAGAGCTAAACGTATCAAGCAAATGAGAATAACTGTTACTGGACTTGTTGTTAGAACCTAAGTTATCAATTTTACAATCAAGGTTGTAACTTTAAGTGTTGAGAACGATGTGTATTGAAGACCCAATAACCTTCATGGACGCTTAATTAATACTTAGAAATGCGTTTGAAGAAGTATAAAAAACTTCTCTTCAATCGATTTGTTCCAAAAGTACTGTACGTATCAAGCAAATGAGGTTCACTGTTACATGACTTGTGGTTAGAAACTAAGTTCTCCATTTCACCTTCAAGGTTTTAACTTGAAGTGATGATAACGAAGTGTATTGAGGACTCAATAACCTTCATGGACGCGTAATTAAGACTTAGTAATGCGTTTGAAGAAGTATAAGAATTTTCACTTAAATTGATTTGTTCCAAAAGAACAGAACGTATCAAGCAAATGAGGTTCACTGTTATATGACTTGTGGATAGAACCTAAGTTATCAATTTCACCTTGAAGGTTTTAACTTGAAGTGACGAGAATGACGTGTATTGAGGACCCAATAACCTTCATGGACGCATAATAAATACTTAGTAATGCTTTTGAATAAGTATAAGAAATTTCACTTCAATCGATTTGTTCCAAAAGAACTTAATGTACAAGCAAATTAGGTTCACTATTACATGACTTGTGGTTAGAACCTAAGTTATCCATTTCACCTTCAAGGCTTTAACTTGAAGTGATGAGAACGATGTGTATTGAGTACCCAACAACATTTATAGACGTGTATTTAAGACTTAGTAATAATGCATTTGAAGAAGTATAAGAAACTTCATTTCAAACGATTTGTTCGAAAAGAATTGAACGTATCAAGCAAATGAGGTTCACTGTTACATGACTTATGGTTAGAACCTAAGTTATCCATTTCACTTCCAAGGTTTTTACTGAAGTGATGAGAACGACCTGACCCAATAACCTTAGTGGACGTGCAATTAAGACTTAGTAATGCGTTTGATGAAGTATAGTAATTTTCATTTCAATTGATTTGTTGCAAAAGAACTAAACGTATCAAGCAAATGAGATTCACTGTTATAGACTTGTGGTTAGAACCTAAGTTATCCATTTCACCTTCAAGGTTTTAATTTGAAGTGACAAGAATGACGTGTATTGAGGGCCTAATAACATTCATGGATGCGTAATAAAGACTTAGTAATGCTTTTGAAGAAGTATAAGAAATTCCACTTCAATCGATTTGTTCCAAAAGAACTGAACGTATCAAGCAAATGAGGTTCACTATTACATGACTTGTGGTTAGAACCTAAGTTATTCATTTCACCTTCAAGGTTTTAACTTGAAGTGATTAGAATGACATGTATTAAGGACCCAACAACCTTCATGGACGCATAATTTAGACTTAGTAATACGTTTTAAGAAATATAAAAAACTTCACTTCAATCGATTTTTTCCAAAAGAACTGAACGTATCAAGCAAATGAGGTTCACTGTTACATAACTTGTGGTTAGAACCTAAGTAATCCATTTCACCTTCAAGGTTTTAACTTGAAGTGACGAGAACGATGTGTATTGAAGATCCAATAACCTTCTTGGACGCTTAAATAATATTTAGTAATGCATTTGAAGATGTATAAGAAACTTCACTTCAATCGATTTGTTCCAAAAGTACTAAACGTATCAAGCAAATGAGGTTCACTGTTACATGACTTGTGGTTAGAACCTAAGTTCTCTATTTCACCTCCAAGGTTTTAGCTTGAAGTGATGAGAACGACGTATATTGAGGACCCAATAACATTCATGGACGTGTAATTAAGACTTAGTAATGTGTTTGAAGGAGTATAAGAATTTTCACTTCAATCGATTTGTTTTAAAAGAACTGAACGTTTCAAGCAAATGTGGTTCACTGTTACATCACTTGTGGTTAGAACCTCAGTTTTCCATTTTACCTTCAAGGTTTTAACTTGAAGTATTGAGAACGATCTGTATTGAGGACCCAATAACTTTCGTAGATGCGTAATTAAGACATGGTAATGCGTTTGAAGAATTATAATAAATTTCACTTCAATCGATTTGTTCCAAAAGAACAGAACGGAACAAGCAAACGAGGTTCACTGTTACATGACTTGTGGTTAGAACCTATGTTATCCATTTCACCTTCAAGGTTTTAACTTGAAGTGATGAGAACGACCTGTATTGGGGACCTAATAAACTTCATGAACGCGTAAAATGACTTAGTAATGCATTTGAAGGAGTATAAAAATTTTCACTTCAATCGATTTGTTTTAAACGAACTTACCGTATCAAGCAAATGTGGTTAACTGTTACGTGACTTGTGGTTAGAACCTAAGTTATCCATTTTACCTTCAAGGTTTTAACTTTAAGTGATGAGAACGGCCTGTATTAATGACCCAACAACCTTCATGGACGCGTAATTTAGACTTAGAAATGCGTTTCATGAAGTATAAGAATTTTCACTTCAATCGATTTGTTCAAAAAAAACTGAACGTATCAAGCAAATAAGATTCACTATTAAACGACTTGTGGTTAGAACCTAAGTTGTCCATTTCACCTCCATGATTTTAACTTGAAGTGATGAGAACTATTTGTTTTGAGGACCTAATAACATTCATGGACGCGTAATTAAGACTTGATAATGCATTTGAAGAAGTATAAGAAACTTCACTTCAATCGATTTGTTCCCAGAATAACTGAACGTATCAAGCAAATGAGGTTCACTGTTATATGACTTGTGGTTAGAACCTAAGTTATCAATTTCACCTACAAGGTTTTAACTTGAAGTGACGAGAATGACGTGCATTGAGGACCTAATAACCGTCATGGACACGTAATAAAGACTTAGTAATTCTTTTGAAGAAGTATAAGAAATTTCACTTCAATCGATTTGTTCCAAAAGAACTGAACGAATCAAGCAAATGAGGTTCACTATTACATGATAAAAGAATTGAACCTATGTTATCCATTTCACCTTCAAGGTTTTAACTTGAAGTGATGAGAACGACCCGTATTGGGGACCTAATAATCTTCATAGACGCTTAAATAATACTTAGTAATGCATTTGAAGAAGTATAAGAAACTTCATTTCAATCGATTTGTTCCAAAAGTACTAAACGTATCAAGCAAATGAGGTTCATTGTTACACTACTTGCGTATTGAACCTAAGTTCTCCATTTCACCTTCAAGGTTTTAACTTGAAATGATGAGAACGACGTATATTGAGGACCCAATAACCTTAATGGACGCGTAATTTAGACTTAGTAATGCGTTCGATGAAGTATAAGAATTTTCACTTCAATCGATTTGTTCCAAAAAAACTTAACGTATCAAGCAAATGAGGTTCACTGCTACATGACTTGTGGTTAGAACCTATGTTGTCCATTTCACCTTTAAGGTTTTAACTTGAAGTTATGTGAACTACTTGTTTTTAGGACCTAATAACCTTCATGGACGCGTAATTAAGACTTAGTAATGCGTTTGAAGAAGTATAAGAAACTTAACTTCAATCGATTTGTTCCGAAGGAACTGAACGTATCAAGCAAATGAGGTTCACTGTTATATGACGTGTGGTAAGAATCTAAGATATCAAATTCACCTCCAAGATTTTAACTTGTAGTGATGAGAACGACCTGTATTAATGACCCAATAACCTTCATGGATGCGTAATTAGGACTTAGTAATGCGTTTGATGAAGTATAAGAATTTTCACTTCAATCAATTTGTTCCAAAAAAACTAAACGTATCAAGCAAATGAGGTTCACTGTTACATGACTTATGGTTAGAACCTATGTTGTCCATTTCACCTTCAAGGTTTTAATTTGAAGTGATGAGAACTATTTGTATTGAGGACCGAATAACCTTCATGGATGCAAAATTAAGACTTGTTAATGCGTTTGAAGAAGTTAAGAAACTTCCCTTTAATCGATTTGTTCCAAAAGAAATGAACGTATCACGCATATGAGGTTCACTGTTACATGACTTGTGGTTAGAACATATGTTATCCATTTCACCTTCAAGGTTTTAACTTGAAGTTATTAGAATGACTTGTGTTGAGGACGTAAAAACCTGCATGGACGCGTAATTAAGACTTGGTAATGCGTTTGAAAAAGTATAAGAAACTTCACTTCAATCGATTTGTTCCAAAAGAATTCAACGTATCAAGCAAATGAGGTTGAATGTTACATAACCTGTGGTTAGAACCTATGTTATCCATTTCACTTTTGAAGGTTTTAACTTGATGTGATGAGAACGACCAGTATTGAGGACCTAATAACCTTCATGGACTCGAAATTAAGACGTAGTAATGCATTTGAAGAAGAATAAGAAACTTCACTTCAATCGATTTGTTCCAAAAGAACTGAACGTACCAAGCAAATGAGGTTCACTGTTATATGACTTGTGGTTAGAACCTAAGTTATCCATTTCACCTTCAAGGTTTTAACTCGAAGTGATGAGAATGACATGTATTGAGGACCCAATAACCTTTAACGACACGTAATAAAGACTTAGTAATGCTTTTGAAGAAGTATAAGAAATTTCACTTCATTCAATTTGTTCTAAAAGAACTGAACGGATCAAGCAAATGAGATTCACTGTTACATGACTTGTGGTTAGAACCTAAGTTATCCATTTCACCTTCAAGGTTTTAACTTGAAGTGATGAGAACAACGTGTATTAAAGATCGAATAACGTTCTTGGAAGCTTAATTATTACTTAGTAATGCGTTTAAAGAAGTATAAAAAACTTCACTTCAATCGATTTGTTCCAAAAGAACTTAACGTATTAAGCAAATGAGGTTCACTGTTACATGGCTTGTGGTTAGAACCTAAGTTATCCATTTCACCTTCAAGGTTTTAACTTGAAGTGATGAGAACAACGTGTATTAAAGACCCAATAACCTTCTTGGAAGCTTAATTATTACTTAGTAATGCATTTGAAGAAGTATAAAAAACTTCACTTCAATCGATTTGTTCTAAAAGAGCTTAACGTATTAAGCAAATGAGGTTCACTATTATATGACTTGTGGTAAGAATCTAAGATATCAATTTTACCTCTAAGGTTTTAACTTAAAGTAATGATAACGACCTGTATTAATGACCCAATAACCTTTGTGGACGTGTATTTAAGACTTAGTAATGCGTTTGATGAAGTATAAGAATTTTCACTTCAATCGATTTGCTCCAAAAAAACTGAACGTATCAAGCATATGAGATTCACTGTTACATGACTTATGGTTAGAATCTATGTTGTCAATTTCACCTTCAAGGTTTTAACTTGAAGAGATGAGAACTACTTGTATTGAGGACCTAATAACCTTCATGGACGGGTAATTAAGACTTAGTAATGCGTTTGAAGAAGTATAAGAAAATTCACTTTAATCGATTTGTTCCAAAAGAACTGAACGTATCACGCATATAAGGTTCACTGTTACATGACTTGTGGTTAGAACATATGTTATCCATTTCACCTTCAAGGTTTTAACTTGAAGTGATTAGAACGACTTGTATTGAGGACATAAAAACCTTCATGGATGCATAATTAAGACGTGGTAATGCGTTTGAAAAAGTATAAGAATTTTCACTTCAATCGATTTGTTCCAAAAGAACTGAACGTTGCAAGCAAATGAGGTTCACTGTTACATGACCTGTGGTTAGAACCTATGTTATCCATTTCACTTTTGAAGGTTTTAAATTGAAGTGATGAGAACGACCTATTTTGGGGACCTAATAACCTTCATGGACGCGTAATTAAGACGTAGTAATGCGTTTGAAGAAGTATAAGAAACTTCACTTCAATCGATTTGTTCCAAAAGAACTGAACGTATCAAACAAATGAGTTTCACTATTATATGACTTGTGGTTAGAACCTAAATTATCCATTTCACCTTCAAGGTTTTAACTTGAAGTGATGAGAACGACGTGTATTGAAGACCTAATAACTTTCTTGGAAGCTTAATTAATACTTAGTAATGCGTTTGAAGAAGTATAAGAAACTTCACTTCAATCGATTTGTTCCAAAAGAACTGAACGTACCAAGCAAATGAGGTTCACTGTCACATGACTTGTGGTTAGAACCTAAGTTATCCCTTTCACCTTCAAGGTTTTAATTTGAAGTGATGAGAACTACTTGTATTGAGGACCTAATAACCTTCATGGACGCAAAATTAAGATTTGGTAAAGCGTTTGAAGAAGTATAAGAAACTTCACTTTAATCGATTTGTTCCAAAAGAACTGAACGTATCACGCATATGAGGTTCACTGTTACATGACTTGTGGTTAGAACTTATGTTAACCATTTCACCTTCAAGGTTTTAACGTGAAGTGATTAGAACGAATTGTATTGAGGACATAAAAACCTTCATGGACGCGTAATTAAGACTTGGTAATGAGTTTGAAAAAGTATAAGAAACTTCACTTCAATCGATTTGTTCCAAAAGAATTGAACGTATCAAGCAAATGATGTTCACTGTTAATAACCCGAGCGTAGGTCAATCTTGGAAAATACTCGGGCACCCTGCAGTTGATCAAATAAATCATCTATCCGGGCAGTGGGTACTTATTCTTCACAGTAAGCTTATTCAGCTCTCTGTAATCCACGCACATTCAGAGAGTCCCGTCTTTCTTCTTAACAAACAAAACGGGAGCTGTAGCGACCCTTACCCGTATTCTTAATTTTGTCGTAATTTTTTTTATCCTAATAACTTTAATTGCATTTAAGCGGAATTTAGAGCGGAAACCAAAATTGTTAAAACGTTAGAAACTATTTTGAAAACCACTTAATAAAACTTTAAAACAATTAAAAGAAAATTTAATTAAAACTTAAAAACATATGAAACAGGGGAAACAGACAAAACATGGGCAAAAGAGGGACTTTCGTCCCTAAAATGCAGGGGCGATCGATCGCCCAAAACAGGCGATAGCCTGGCAAGGAGGGGCGATCGATCGCCCCAAAGTGGCAATCGATCGCCAAGCTCTCTGGAATTTTTTTCCAGAGAGCTTGGCCCCTCTCACTTTTTTTTCTTTTTCCTTTCCTTCTTCTATCATTTTTCCTTTCTTTCCTCTTTCATCATATTCCTACCAATATAAACATAAATTCTACTTACACCACAACATACATTTCAACATCTAATCTCTCAATACTCCTACATCAACCATTATCTCGCTTAAACCAACTCGAGTCACAATTCAAACAAAATACGTTTTCGCGAAAACAAACTGCTTGGATCCGTTTAAAAACTAAACGTTTCCTCCTGTTTTAAAATCACCAAATAAGTTTCCAAAATGTTTAAAAACTTCAAAACATAAACCTATCAACTAATCCAGATCCAAACATCTTATAATGTTCTATCTGTACAAATATTTTCCTTAAGCATTTTCTATCCAAAATAGCTTAAAATATCTACATACGTCCCCACGGGTCATGAAACGCCTCGATTGCGCCAGCACACTCCCGCGATCATTCTTCTTCAACTGAACTCAGGCATCAGGAGGAGGAACGTCGTCCTCACCTGTCTCGAAATCACCTACACCATACAGACACACTATGAGCTAAAGGCTCAGTAAGTTTCGTAAATGTAAAATGCATGCTGTGCATATGAGTTTCAGAAATCATGCAACATTTTTCTTCTAATTACGTCGCAGACAGAATGTCACCGATGTCTCAGCCTATTAGATGGAGATGACACATCTCGCGGTCGGACTGCCCTCTTCACCTAACCGGGGGGGGGGGGGTGTACACGCTCACATCCGTAAACAGCCGTGTCTGAGCCCCACCTCGCGTAACCAGATAACAGATTACATAATTTCATTTCGTTCATTCGTTTCATTTTCTTAAACACGTGTATAAATTCGTTTTCATGCTATTTTAAAATACGTGATGCATGAACAGTTATAGACATAAGGTAAACAAACATTATACATACCATCGAGACCATAAAAAACATAACCTATGAAAGAACTAACCCTATCTACCCGACCAAAGCATATAAACAAACGATTTACCAAAGATCCTCGACGAGAGATCGACGTACGGTGTAGGCCTCTCGGCCAAGTAAGTCACGAGTACTTACCTTGTGCGCGCTGAACTTCTAGCTCTGTCCACGAACGTCGTTCGTCTAAGGCAAAACACAACAGTTAACATTAACACGAGATTAAACCGTTAAATGTCCAAATTTAACGAAACCTTAACTAAGTAAATTCTCCTAAAATTCTAACTTAGCTCAATAAGGCATTTTACCGAGCAACTCACGCTCGTAAATTTCTAAACTCCATTGACGGAGATTCTCAAGCTCCAAATATCTGGTTTTTAACCTAAACTCCGTATTCACTCTAGATTTCGTCCAATAACGTTTAATACGTTCAATATACTCACAATTACGGTAATCCTACTGATTTCTAACTTTAAACTATGTTTTTCACAAAACCCTAACTATCAAACCTCGCGAAAACTACGAATAAACTTTCTAAAACCATAGAACCTTACCTAGAATTGAGTTTGGGGAAGGATTCGTGAAGAATCGAAAGTTGTCACAGAAAGGACCGATGAAGAACCGTGAAGGAACGCCGGCGAAGAGGAGAGCTGCTAGAGAGAAAAGGGGGGCGCTGGAGAAAATTGTTGAATGAAGAAGCAGAAAGGAGTTTTTGGTTTTTAATTAAACTTAGCTTGGTAAATGAAAAGTTTACCCCTCCTTTGGTTTTCTATTCGATTCGTCCTCTGTTTCGTTAATTAGCTAACGATTTGTTTTCTCCAAATTTCCTTATTTCAACAATAACTCCGACTTATTATCAGGGTTCTATTAAAACTGTCCGTTCACAATTCAGACTCCGTTTACTATTTTTACCAAGGTATCCTTTATATTACGAAAAACGTAATTCTTGTAAAATTAGCGTTAAACTAAAAAAATTCTCGAAATTTTCTTAAAATCCTTATTAATTATTAGGATCATAATAACGCTTTATTTTCACAAAATGGACTTGATTTGACATAATTACAAAAAATGCCATTATATTATTTATTTACAAAATCCCGTAAATCCAGGTGTTACATTCCATCCACCTTATTTAAAATTTTGTCCTCAAAATTTGATCATGCAAACAACTCAGGGTACTGAGCCATCATATCCTGTTGTAGCTCCCAAGTCGCTTTTTCAAACTCGTGGTTCTGCCATAGGACTTTAACTAGCGGAATCTCTTTGTTGCACAAAACTTTGATGGAAGACTCCAAAATACGAACCGACTTCTCCTCGTAAGTCAAGGTAGGCTGTACCTCGATCTCTCTTGCCTCCACGACATACGATGGATCGCGCAAACACTTCCGGAGCATAGAGACATGAAATACATTATGGATACCTTCCATTGAAGCCGGAAGCTGTAGTCGATACGCCATCTTCCTGATCTTCTTCAAAATAGGAAAGGGCCCCACATAACGAGAGTTTAACTTGCCCTTCCTTTCGAATCGCATCACACCTTTAAATGAAGAAACTTTCAAGTAAACCTCATCACCTTCTTCGAATTCCAGTCCTCTCTGTCTTGTGTCAGCATAGCTCTTCTGTTGACTCTGAGCTATCTCGATACGCTGTCTAATAACGGAAATCTTCTTTGCCATTTGCTGTAGGATCTCGGGACCAACAATACTTGCTTCACCAACCTCGTCCCAATATAATGGAGATCTACACTTTCGACCATACAAAGCCTCGTACGGAGCCATACCAATGGTAGCCTTGAAGTTCTTGTTGTAAGAGAACTCGATCAGTGGCAAATACCTGCTCCACGATCCCTGAAATTACAACACACAAGCTCTGAGCATATCCTCCAGAATCTGATTCGTCCTCTCTGTCTGACCATCAGTCTGAGGATGAAATGCCGTGCTGAAATTTAGTTGAGTCCCCATAGCTTTGTGCAGACTCTTCTAGAACTTAGAAGTGAATCTCGGATCTCTGTCTGAGACAATAGAAACTGGTACATCCTGCAATCTAACAACCTCCTACACATAAAGCTCGGCGAGCTGGTCCATAGAAGATGTCATCTTCACAGATAAGAAGTGAGCCGACTTTGTCAATCGGTCCACAACCACCCATATGCTATCATGGCCCTTCGTCGTCCTCGGGAGCCCCACAATAAAATCCATGGAGATCTGCTCCCATTTCCCCTCCAGAATAGGCAGTGGCTGTAATGTTCCGGCTGGCCTCTGATGTTCTGCTTTCACCTGTTGACAAATTAAACAGGTTTCAACATATTTCGCAACTTCCCTCTTTATGTTCGGCCACCAAAAGTGTTGTTTCAAATCTCGGTACATCTTGGTACTTCCCGGGTGCACAGAATAAGCTGAAGAATGCGCCTTAGCTAATAACTCCTTCTTTAGCTCCTCATCATTAGGCACGTAGCACCTATGCCTGAATTTTAGAATACCATCCTCTGATAAATGGAAATCTGACGAATCCTCGGATGTCAAGCCCAACTGAAACTCCTCGCACTCCATATCTTTCTGCTGAGCTTCATGTATTTTATCCAGAATAGTCGGCCTGAGAGAAATGTTGGTGAGCATACTGGATAAGTCTACCACTATCTCCACATCAAACCTCTCAATCTCAGAGCGCAATGTAACCGACATCGCTGCAAGTGAAGGCTGACTCGCAGAAGGTATTCGGCTTAAAGCATCAGCGACCTTGTTCGCCTTTCCTGGATGGTACTTGATATCGAAATCATAGTCTTTCACGAACTCCAGCCACCTTCTTTGTCGCATATTAAGTTCCTTCTGTGTAAATAAGTACTTCAAGCTTTTGTGGTCAGAAAATATCTCGCATTGCTGCTTATATAAATAATGTCTCCAAATCTTCAGTGCGAAGACCACTGCTGCTAACTCCAGATCATGCGTGGGATAGTTCTGCTCATACGGCTTCAACTTCCGAGAAGCATACGCGATAACCTTCCCTTCCTGCATAAGAACGCATCCAAGCCCAACTCCAGATGCATCACAATATATGCTGAACTTGTCACCTTCAACAGGCAATGTCAACACTGGAGCTGTGGTCAATCTCTGCTTTAACTCCATAAAACTGTTGTCACAAGCAGCTGACCATATAAACTTCTCATTCTTCTGAGTCAAGCATGAGAGGGGGGAACTGCAATCTTCGAAAATCCCTCTATGAACTTCCGATAATAGCCAGCCAACCCGAGAAATCCACGCACTTCACGCAGGTTCTTAGGCCGTGGCCAATCTCTGACCACCTAGATTTTGCTCGGATCCACAGAAACCCCTTCCTGTGATATGATATGGCTCAGAAAACTGACCCGATCCAGCCAAAACTCACACTTGGAGAAATTTGGATATAGCTGGTGTCGTTGCAAAATTCCTAGAACAATCTGCAATTGCTCTTCATGCTCCTCCTTCGTCTTAGAATAAATCAGAATGTCGTCGATAAAGACTATAACGAACTTGTCCAGGTACTCCTTGAAGACGCGGTTCATCAAATCCATAAACGCTGCAGGGGCATTAGTAATTCCAAAAGACATAACAAGGAACTCATAATTCCCGTACCTTGTTCGGAACGCCGTCTTCTGAACATCTTCCTTCCGGACCTTCAACTGATAGTAACCCGAGCGTAGGTCAATCCTGGAAAATACTCGGGCACCCTGTAGTTGATCAAATAAATCATCGATCTGCGGCAGTGGATACTTATTCTTCACTGTAAGCTTATTCAGCTCTCTGTAATCCACGCACATTTTGACAGTCCCATCTTTCTTCTTAACAAACAAAACGGGTGTAACGACCCCATATCCCAGCAAGATATTGTCCGCTTTGGGGATTGGGCCGTAACCCAATATCCTCCCCTCACGGCTTTGTTTGGCGAGAACTTCCCAGAAGGTCACCCATCCTGGAATTGCTCTCGTCGAAGCACTTTTAACTTCGGAGTTCTTATGGGATCCGTTGCCAATTGTGCTCCAAAACGCGTCTTGCTATGTTGGGAGGGTCTCTTTACATATGTTTCATTTTCACATACTTCCCCAAGCGATGTGGGATTTGGACGACCCCCTCTTTACGACCCGGGATTCGCCTATACTCGAGTCCGGGATTCGCCTACACTCGGCTTAGGTCCCGAGGTTTGCCCCGCAACTCAAGGTTTGCCCTACAGTCGTACTCATATGTGCACATTTGGGTCATCACAATCACCCCCCCTCGGGGGCCCAACGTCCTCGTTGGCCACATTTCTTGTAACGACCCCGTTCCCAGCAAGATATTGTCCGCTCCGGGGATTGGGCCGCAGCCCAATATCCTCCCCTCACGGCTTTGTTTGGCGAGAGCACTTCCCGGAAGGTCACCCAACCTGGAATTGCTCTCGCCGAAGCACTTTTAACTTCGAGTTCTTATGGGATCCGTTGTCAATTGTGCTCCAAAACGCGTCTTGCTATTTAGGGAGGGATCTCTTACATATGTTTCATTTCCACGTACTTCCCCAAGCGCTGTGGGATTGTGACGACCCCCTTTTTACGACCCGTCACCTTCCGGCTCGCCCGCGCGGACGTACCGCCATCCGGGTTCCGGTTCGTGGCAGCCATCGTACCATACTTACAGATCCGGGTCATCACAATCACCCCCCCTCGGGGGCCCAACGTCCTCGTTGGCCACAATTCCGGTTGGGTACAGGCTTGATACCATTTGTAACGACCCCTTTTCCCAGCAAGATATTGTCCGCTCCGGGGATTGAGCCGCAGCTCAATATCCTCCCCTCACGGCTTTGTTTGGCGAGAACTTCCCGGAAGGTCACCCAACCTGGAATTGCTCTCACCGAAGCACTCTTAACTTCAGAGTTCTTATGGGATCCGTTGTCAATTGTGCTCCAAAACGCGTCTTGCTATTTAGGGAGGGATCTCTTACATATGTTTCATTTCCACATACTTCCCCAAGCGCTGTGGGATTGTGACGACCCCTCTTTACGACCCGTCACCTTCCCGGCTCGCCCGCGCGGACGTACCGCCATCCGGGTTCCGTTTCGTGCAGCCATCGTACCATACTTACAGATCCGGGTCATCACATTTCTGGTTGGGTACAGGCTCTGATACCAGTTGTAACGACCCCATATCCCAGCAAGATATTGTCCGCTCTGGAGATTTGGCCGTAGCCCAATATCCTCCCCTCACGGCTTTGTTTGGCGAGAACTTCCCGGAAGGGTCACCCAACCTGAATTGCTCTCCGCCGAAGCACTTTTAACTTCGGAGTTCTTATGGGATCCGTTGCCAATTGTGCTTTGCTATGTTGAGAGGGTCTCTTTACATTTGTTTCATTTCCACATACTTCCCAAGCAATGTGGGATTGTGACGACCCCCTCTTACGACCAGGAATTCGCCTACACTCGGCTTAGGTCCCGAGGTTGTCCCGCAACTCAAGGTTTGCCCCGCAGTCGTACTCATACGTGCACATTCGGGTCATCACAACGGGAGATCCCAAGGGTGAAAAACTGGGTCGGATGAAACCTTTATCCAGCAACTCCTCGAGCTGAGCTTTCAACTCCCTCAATTCAGCAGGCGCCAATCTGTATGGATTCTTAGACACAGGCACCGACTATGATAAACATCAATCACAAATTCAATCTCCCAGTCTGGTGGTAAACCAGGGAGATCATCAAGGAAGATCTTAGAGAATTCTCTAACTATAGGAAGGTCACTCGGCTTTAATTCACTGAGTAACTAAGTATCAATACTGCGGCCAGATAAATAGAGCACTCACCTCTAAATTGCTAGTTGACCTTCATAGGATAGGAAACAGGCGATCCGCTCCATCTGTTTCATCTCCTGATAAGAAAACTCAGCTTTAACACCCGGGGGTCGAAAGATCACAATCCCGGATCGACATTGATGGTGGCAAAGCGCTGTGAAAGCCAGTCCATCCCTAAGATAAGATCGTACCGCTCTATGCGCAGAACTATCAGACAAGCATACAGGGTAGCATCCCCCACTGAGACGAAATTGCCCTGGAGAATACGATCCAACTGCATATGTTGTCCCGAAGGCAGCATCACTCTATACTCGACCTCTGCTAACTCAGACGCTAACCCCAATCTAGCCATGCAAGCATTGAAATAAAGGAATGTTTAGCTCCAGTGTCTATCAGCGCAAATACAGCTACGCACATATCATATAGTACCTGCTATCACGGAAGGCTGAGTCTCATCATCGATATCACCAGGCTCGATCAATGCAAAGATCCTCGGCATAACCGTTCTCTGGTCTCCGCCCAACTGATCTCGGCCCTGCTTGGAGCAATCTCTGACAAAATGGCCCACTTCACCACATCTATAACATTTGTTAGTGCCCACCCGACACTCACCACTGTGCTGTCGCTGACATTTAGGGCACCAGGATATCTGAGAAGTCCCCTGTACCTGCTTGCCTTTCCCTTGATCATTGCCTCCATCTAAAGGCCTCTTTACACCCTTGTGCTGCTACTGCTGGGGCTGTGGTGCTCTGGGCTGCCAACATCGGTTCTGTGACTGAGGACGAATCTCATGGAAGAAGCCCTTAGCTGCTCCCTCGGCCTAACACAAGTCGCCCTGGCAGCCTTGAAGTCCAGAGCTCTAGCTGCAATATCAGAATAAGGCACGTCTATAATACCTGACACAACAAGTTCATCCGGATCTCTTGGTTTCAGCCCCTCCATAAATTGGTGCACTTTGTCTTCATTGTCGCTGACAAGACGCGGTGCAAATCGTGATAAGCCTCGAACTTCCGTATATAATCCGCAACTGAACCTGTCTGTTTCAGCTGCGTAAACTCGTTTCTCTTTGCCACTCTCACAGTACGGCTTAAATACTTGTCAAAGAACACGGTCTTAAACCGTCCTAAGTCATAACTGATACATTTGTTGTTGACTCAATCGAATACCACAAGAAACGGGCATCTAACCGCCAAATGGAAGGTGACATAGGCCACCTTGCTCCCGTTCCCTACCTCTGCATACCCTAGCATATCCTCCATCACCCTGATCTATTCCTCTGCAACTGTTGGATCCGATGATCGGGCGTCAAATACTGAAGGTCAGAGGCTTTGGAATTTCTGCATGCCTTGATTATTAGGAACAACAAAATCTTGGGCCCTCTGGTTCTCTCTGTTCACTAGGTTCTCGATTTGTTGTGCCTGTCGTCCATGTGTTGAGACTGACGGTCCAACAATTCCGTAAGTCTGTCTAAGTCGTCATCCCTAGGATTTTTTCCTCGAACCATATTGTATAAAGCCAGAAAGAAGTTTAAACAGATAATCCTAATAAACAAAAAAAATGAAACAAAATAGAACGTACTTACAGTTGATGAAGGATGTCCGCGTAGTTGCTGTACAGTCGAGCGTCTACAGAACCGTTTTGTAAACCCGGGGCTCTGATAACATAACTGTAGTAACTCTTACCCTATTCCTAATTTTGTCGTATTATTTTTTTTATCCTAATAACTTTATTGCATTTAAGCGGAATTGAGAGCGAAAAACCAAAAATTGTTAAAACGTTTGAATCTATTTGAAAACCACTTAATCAAACTTTAAAACAATTAAAGAAAACTATGAAAAACTTAAAAACTATGAAAAAGGGAAAAACCAGACAAAACAGGCAAAGAGAGGGACTTTCGTCCCTAAAAGCAGAGGCATACGTCGCCCACTACGGCGATCCAAAAAAACCTAACGTATAGCAAATTAGGTTCACATGCTACAATGACTTGTGGTTAGAACCTATGTTATCCATTTCACCTTCAAGGTTTTAACTTGAAGTTATGTGAACTACTTGTTTTTAGGACCTAATAACCTTCATGGACGCGTAATTAAGACTTAGTAATGCGTTTGAAGAAGTATAAGAAACTTAACTTCAATCGATTTGTTCCGAAGGAACTGAACGTATCAAGCAAATGAGGTTCACTGTTATATGACGTGTGGTAAGAATCTAAGATATCAAATTCACCTCCAAGATTTTAACTTGTAGTGATGAGAACGACACTGTATTAATGACCCAATAACCTTCATGGATGCGTAATTAGGACTTAGTAATGCGTTTGATGAAGTATAAGAATTTTCACTTCAATCAATTTGTTCCAAAAAACTAAACGTATCAAGCAAATGAGGTTCACTGTTACATGACTTATGGTTAGAACCTATGTTGTCCATTTCACCTTCAAGGTTTAATTGAAGTGATGAGAACTATTTGTATTGAGGACCGAATAACCTTCATGGATGCAAAATTAAGACTTGTTAATGCGTTTGAAGAAGTTAAGAAACTTCACTTTAATCGATTTGTTCCAAAAGAAATGAACGTATCACGCATATGAGGTTCACTGTTACATGACTTGTGGTTAGAACATATGTTATCCATTTCACCTTCAAGGTTTTAACTTGAAGTTATTAGAATGACTTGTGTTGAGGACGTAAAAACCTGCATGGACGCGTAATTAAGACTTGGTAATGCGTTTGAAAAAGTATAAGAAACTTCACTTCAATCGATTTGTTCCAAAAGAATTCAACGTATCAAGCAAATGAGGTTGAATGTTACATAACCTGTGGTTAGAACCTATGTTATCCATTTCACTTTTGAAGGTTTTAACTTGATGTGATGAGAACGACCAGTATTGAGGACCTAATAACCTTCATGGACTCGAAATTAAGACGTAGTAATGCATTTGAAGAAGAATAAGAAACTTCACTTCAATCGATTTGTTCCAAAAGAACTGAACGTACCAAGCAAATGAGGTTCACTGTTATATGACTTGTGGTTAGAACCTAAGTTATCCATTTCACCTTCAAGGTTTTAACTCGAAGTGATGAGAATGACATGTATTGAGGACCCAATAACCTTTAACGACACGTAATAAAGACTTAGTAATGCTTTTGAAGAAGTATAAGAAATTTCACTTCATTCAATTTGTTCTAAAAGAACTGAACGGATCAAGCAAATGAGATTCACTGTTACATGACTTGTGGTTAGAACCTAAGTTATCCATTTCACCTTCAAGGTTTTAACTTGAAGTGATGAGAACAACGTGTATTAAAGATCGAATAACGTTCTTGGAAGCTTAATTATTACTTAGTAATGCGTTTAAAGAAGTATAAAAAACTTCACTTCAATCGATTTGTTCCAAAAGAACTTAACGTATTAAGCAAATGAGGTTCACTGTTACATGGCTTGTGGTTAGAACCTAAGTTATCCATTTCACCTTCAAGGTTTTAACTTGAAGTGATGAGAACAACGTGTATTAAAGACCCAATAACCTTCTTGGAAGCTTAATTATTACTTAGTAATGCATTTGAAGAAGTATAAAAAACTTCACTTCAATCGATTTGTTCTAAAAGAGCTTAACGTATTAAGCAAATGAGGTTCACTATTATATGACTTGTGGTAAGAATCTAAGATATCAATTTTACCTCTAAGGTTTTAACTTAAAGTAATGATAACGACCTGTATTAATGACCCAATAACCTTTGTGGACGTGTATTTAAGACTTAGTAATGCGTTTGATGAAGTATAAGAATTTTCACTTCAATCGATTTGCTCCAAAAAAACTGAACGTATCAAGCATATGAGATTCACTGTTACATGACTTATGGTTAGAATCTATGTTGTCAATTTCACCTTCAAGGTTTTAACTTGAAGAGATGAGAACTACTTGTATTGAGGACCTAATAACCTTCATGGACGGGTAATTAAGACTTAGTAATGCGTTTGAAGAAGTATAAGAAAATTCACTTTAATCGATTTGTTCCAAAAGAACTGAACGTATCACGCATATAAGGTTCACTGTTACATGACTTGTGGTTAGAACATATGTTATCCATTTCACCTTCAAGGTTTTAACTTGAAGTGATTAGAACGACTTGTATTGAGGACATAAAAACCTTCATGGATGCATAATTAAGACGTGGTAATGCGTTTGAAAAAGTATAAGAATTTTCACTTCAATCGATTTGTTCCAAAAGAACTGAACGTTGCAAGCAAATGAGGTTCACTGTTACATGACCTGTGGTTAGAACCTATGTTATCCATTTCACTTTTGAAGGTTTTAAATTGAAGTGATGAGAACGACCTATTTTGGGGACCTAATAACCTTCATGGACGCGTAATTAAGACGTAGTAATGCGTTTGAAGAAGTATAAGAAACTTCACTTCAATCGATTTGTTCCAAAAGAACTGAACGTATCAAACAAATGAGTTTCACTATTATATGACTTGTGGTTAGAACCTAAATTATCCATTTCACCTTCAAGGTTTTAACTTGAAGTGATGAGAACGACGTGTATTGAAGACCTAATAACTTTCTTGGAAGCTTAATTAATACTTAGTAATGCGTTTGAAGAAGTATAAGAAACTTCACTTCAATCGATTTGTTCCAAAAGAACTGAACGTACCAAGCAAATGAGGTTCACTGTCACATGACTTGTGGTTAGAACCTAAGTTATCCCTTTCACCTTCAAGGTTTTAATTTGAAGTGATGAGAACTACTTGTATTGAGGACCTAATAACCTTCATGGACGCAAAATTAAGATTTGGTAAAGCGTTTGAAGAAGTATAAGAAACTTCACTTTAATCGATTTGTTCCAAAAGAACTGAACGTATCACGCATATGAGGTTCACTGTTACATGACTTGTGGTTAGAACTTATGTTAACCATTTCACCTTCAAGGTTTTAACGTGAAGTGATTAGAACGAATTGTATTGAGGACATAAAAACCTTCATGGACGCGTAATTAAGACTTGGTAATGAGTTTGAAAAAGTATAAGAAACTTCACTTCAATCGATTTGTTCCAAAAGAATTGAACGTATCAAGCAAATGATGTTCACTGTTAATAACCCGAGCGTAGGTCAATCTTGGAAAATACTCGGGCACCCTGCAGTTGATCAAATAAATCATCTATCCGGGCAGTGGGTACTTATTCTTCACAGTAAGCTTATTCAGCTCTCTGTAATCCACGCACATTCAGAGAGTCCCGTCTTTCTTCTTAACAAACAAAACGGGAGCTGTAGCGACCCTTACCCGTATTCTTAATTTTGTCGTAATTTTTTTTATCCTAATAACTTTAATTGCATTTAAGCGGAATTTAGAGCGGAAACCAAAATTGTTAAAACGTTAGAAACTATTTTGAAAACCACTTAATAAAACTTTAAAACAATTAAAGAAAATTTAATTAAAACTTAAAAACATATGAAACAGGGGAAACAGACAAAACATGGGCAAAAGAGGGACTTTCGTCCCTAAAATGCAGGGGCGATCGATCGCCCAAAACAGGCGATAGCCTGGCAAGGAGGGGCGATCGATCGCCCCAAAGTGGCAATCGATCGCCAAGCTCTCTGGAATTTTTTTCCAGAGAGCTTGGCCCCTCTCACTTTTTTTTCTTTTTCCTTTCCTTCTTCTATCATTTTTCCTTTCTTTCCTCTTTCATCATATTCCTACCAATATAAACATAAATTCTACTTACACCACAACATACATTTCAACATCTAATCTCTCAATACTCCTACATCAACCATTATCTCGCTTAAACCAACTCGAGTCACAATTCAAACAAAATACGTTTTCGCGAAAACAAACTGCTTGGATCCGTTTAAAAACTAAACGTTTCCTCCTGTTTTAAAATCACCAAATAAGTTTCCAAAATGTTTAAAAACTTCAAAACATAAACCTATCAACTAATCCAGATCCAAACATCTTATAATGTTCTATCTGTACAAATATTTTCCTTAAGCATTTTCTATCCAAAATAGCTTAAAATATCTACATACGTCCCCACGGGTCATGAAACGCCTCGATTGCGCCAGCACACTCCCGCGATCATTCTTCTTCAACTGAACTCAGGCATCAGGAGGAGGAACGTCGTCCTCACCTGTCTCGAAATCACCTACACCATACAGACACACTATGAGCTAAAGGCTCAGTAAGTTTCGTAAATGTAAAATGCATGCTGTGCATATGAGTTTCAGAAATCATGCAACATTTTTCTTCTAATTACGTCGCAGACAGAATGTCACCGATGTCTCAGCCTATTAGATGGAGATGACACATCTCGCGGTCGGACTGCCCTCTTCACCTAACCGGGGGGGGGGGGGTGTACACGCTCACATCCGTAAACAGCCGTGTCTGAGCCCCACCTCGCGTAACCAGATAACAGATTACATAATTTCATTTCGTTCATTCGTTTCATTTTCTTAAACACGTGTATAAATTCGTTTTCATGCTATTTTAAAATACGTGATGCATGAACAGTTATAGACATAAGGTAAACAAACATTATACATACCATCGAGACCATAAAAAACATAACCTATGAAAGAACTAACCCTATCTACCCGACCAAAGCATATAAACAAACGATTTACCAAAGATCCTCGACGAGAGATCGACGTACGGTGTAGGCCTCTCGGCCAAGTAAGTCACGAGTACTTACCTTGTGCGCGCTGAACTTCTAGCTCTGTCCACGAACGTCGTTCGTCTAAGGCAAAACACAACAGTTAACATTAACACGAGATTAAACCGTTAAATGTCCAAATTTAACGAAACCTTAACTAAGTAAATTCTCCTAAAATTCTAACTTAGCTCAATAAGGCATTTTACCGAGCAACTCACGCTCGTAAATTTCTAAACTCCATTGACGGAGATTCTCAAGCTCCAAATATCTGGTTTTTAACCTAAACTCCGTATTCACTCTAGATTTCGTCCAATAACGTTTAATACGTTCAATATACTCACAATTACGGTAATCCTACTGATTTCTAACTTTAAACTATGTTTTTCACAAAACCCTAACTATCAAACCTCGCGAAAACTACGAATAAACTTTCTAAAACCATAGAACCTTACCTAGAATTGAGTTTGGGGAAGGATTCGTGAAGAATCGAAAGTTGTCACAGAAAGGACCGATGAAGAACCGTGAAGGAACGCCGGCGAAGAGGAGAGCTGCTAGAGAGAAAAGGGGGGCGCTGGAGAAAATTGTTGAATGAAGAAGCAGAAAGGAGTTTTTGGTTTTTAATTAAACTTAGCTTGGTAAATGAAAAGTTTACCCCTCCTTTGGTTTTCTATTCGATTCGTCCTCTGTTTCGTTAATTAGCTAACGATTTGTTTTCTCCAAATTTCCTTATTTCAACAATAACTCCGACTTATTATCAGGGTTCTATTAAAACTGTCCGTTCACAATTCAGACTCCGTTTACTATTTTTACCAAGGTATCCTTTATATTACGAAAAACGTAATTCTTGTAAAATTAGCGTTAAACTAAAAAAATTCTCGAAATTTTCTTAAAATCCTTATTAATTATTAGGATCATAATAACGCTTTATTTTCACAAAATGGACTTGATTTGACATAATTACAAAAAATGCCATTATATTATTTATTTACAAAATCCCGTAAATCCAGGTGTTACATTCCATCCACCTTATTTAAAATTTTGTCCTCAAAATTTGATCATGCAAACAACTCAGGGTACTGAGCCATCATATCCTGTTGTAGCTCCCAAGTCGCTTTTTCAAACTCGTGGTTCTGCCATAGGACTTTAACTAGCGGAATCTCTTTGTTGCACAAAACTTTGATGGAAGACTCCAAAATACGAACCGACTTCTCCTCGTAAGTCAAGGTAGGCTGTACCTCGATCTCTCTTGCCTCCACGACATACGATGGATCGCGCAAACACTTCCGGAGCATAGAGACATGAAATACATTATGGATACCTTCCATTGAAGCCGGAAGCTGTAGTCGATACGCCATCTTCCTGATCTTCTTCAAAATAGGAAAGGGCCCCACATAACGAGAGTTTAACTTGCCCTTCCTTTCGAATCGCATCACACCTTTAAATGAAGAAACTTTCAAGTAAACCTCATCACCTTCTTCGAATTCCAGTCCTCTCTGTCTTGTGTCAGCATAGCTCTTCTGTTGACTCTGAGCTATCTCGATACGCTGTCTAATAACGGAAATCTTCTTTGCCATTTGCTGTAGGATCTCGGGACCAACAATACTTGCTTCACCAACCTCGTCCCAATATAATGGAGATCTACACTTTCGACCATACAAAGCCTCGTACGGAGCCATACCAATGGTAGCCTTGAAGTTCTTGTTGTAAGAGAACTCGATCAGTGGCAAATACCTGCTCCACGATCCCTGAAATTACAACACACAAGCTCTGAGCATATCCTCCAGAATCTGATTCGTCCTCTCTGTCTGACCATCAGTCTGAGGATGAAATGCCGTGCTGAAATTTAGTTGAGTCCCCATAGCTTTGTGCAGACTCTTCTAGAACTTAGAAGTGAATCTCGGATCTCTGTCTGAGACAATAGAAACTGGTACATCCTGCAATCTAACAACCTCCTACACATAAAGCTCGGCGAGCTGGTCCATAGAAGATGTCATCTTCACAGATAAGAAGTGAGCCGACTTTGTCAATCGGTCCACAACCACCCATATGCTATCATGGCCCTTCGTCGTCCTCGGGAGCCCCACAATAAAATCCATGGAGATCTGCTCCCATTTCCCCTCCAGAATAGGCAGTGGCTGTAATGTTCCGGCTGGCCTCTGATGTTCTGCTTTCACCTGTTGACAAATTAAACAGGTTTCAACATATTTCGCAACTTCCCTCTTTATGTTCGGCCACCAAAAGTGTTGTTTCAAATCTCGGTACATCTTGGTACTTCCCGGGTGCACAGAATAAGCTGAAGAATGCGCCTTAGCTAATAACTCCTTCTTTAGCTCCTCATCATTAGGCACGACGTAGCACCTATGCCTGAATTTTAGAATACCATCCTCTGATAAATGGAAATCTGACGAATCCTCGGATGTCAAGCCCAACTGAAACTCCTCGCACTCCATATCTTTCTGCTGAGCTTCATGTATTTTATCCAGAATAGTCGGCCTGAGAGAAATGTTGGTGAGCATACTGGATAAGTCTACCACTATCTCCACATCAAACCTCTCAATCTCAGAGCGCAATGTAACCGACATCGCTGCAAGTGAAGGCTGACTCGCAGAAGGTATTCGGCTTAAAGCATCAGCGACCTTGTTCGCCTTTCCTGGATGGTACTTGATATCGAAATCATAGTCTTTCACGAACTCCAGCCACCTTCTTTGTCGCATATTAAGTTCCTTCTGTGTAAATAAGTACTTCAAGCTTTTGTGGTCAGAAAATATCTCGCATTGCTGCTTATATAAATAATGTCTCCAAATCTTCAGTGCGAAGACCACTGCTGCTAACTCCAGATCATGCGTGGGATAGTTCTGCTCATACGGCTTCAACTTCCGAGAAGCATACGCGATAACCTTCCCTTCCTGCATAAGAACGCATCCAAGCCCAACTCCAGATGCATCACAATATATGCTGAACTTGTCACCTTCAACAGGCAATGTCAACACTGGAGCTGTGGTCAATCTCTGCTTTAACTCCATAAAACTGTTGTCACAAGCAGCTGACCATATAAACTTCTCATTCTTCTGAGTCAAGCATGAGAGGGGGGAACTGCAATCTTCGAAAATCCCTCTATGAACTTCCGATAATAGCCAGCCAACCCGAGAAATCCACGCACTTCACGCAGGTTCTTAGGCCGTGGCCAATCTCTGACCACCTAGATTTTGCTCGGATCCACAGAAACCCCTTCCTGTGATATGATATGGCTCAGAAAACTGACCCGATCCAGCCAAAACTCACACTTGGAGAACTTTGGATATAGCTGGTGTCGTTGCAAAATTCCTAGAACAATCTGCAATTGCTCTTCATGCTCCTCCTTCGTCTTAGAATAAATCAGAATGTCGTCGATAAAGACTATAACGAACTTGTCCAGGTACTCCTTGAAGACGCGGTTCATCAAATCCATAAACGCTGCAGGGGCATTAGTAATTCCAAAAGACATAACAAGGAACTCATAATTCCCGTACCTTGTTCGGAACGCCGTCTTCTGAACATCTTCCTTCCGGACCTTCAACTGATAGTAACCCGAGCGTAGGTCAATCCTGGAAAATACTCGGGCACCCTGTAGTTGATCAAATAAATCATCGATCTGCGGCAGTGGATACTTATTCTTCACTGTAAGCTTATTCAGCTCTCTGTAATCCACGCACATTTTGACAGTCCCATCTTTCTTCTTAACAAACAAAACGGGTGTAACGACCCCATATCCCAGCAAGATATTGTCCGCTTTGGGGATTGGGCCGTAACCCAATATCCTCCCCTCACGGCTTTGTTTGGCGAGAACTTCCCAGAAGGTCACCCATCCTGGAATTGCTCTCGTCGAAGCACTTTTAACTTCGGAGTTCTTATGGGATCCGTTGCCAATTGTGCTCCAAAACGCGTCTTGCTATGTTGGGAGGGTCTCTTTACATATGTTTCATTTTCACATACTTCCCCAAGCGATGTGGGATTTGGACGACCCCCTCTTTACGACCCGGGATTCGCCTATACTCGAGTCCGGGATTCGCCTACACTCGGCTTAGGTCCCGAGGTTTGCCCCGCAACTCAAGGTTTGCCCTACAGTCGTACTCATATGTGCACATTTGGGTCATCACAATCACCCCCCCTCGGGGGCCCAACGTCCTCGTTGGCCACATTTCTTGTAACGACCCCGTTCCCAGCAAGATATTGTCCGCTCCGGGGATTGGGCCGCAGCCCAATATCCTCCCCTCACGGCTTTGTTTGGCGAGAGCACTTCCCGGAAGGTCACCCAACCTGGAATTGCTCTCGCCGAAGCACTTTTAACTTCGGAGTTCTTATGGGATCCGTTGTCAATTGTGCTCCAAAACGCGTCTTGCTATTTAGGGAGGGATCTCTTACATATGTTTCATTTCCACTTACTTCCCCAAGCGCTGTGGGATTGTGACGACCCCCTCTTTACGACCCGTCACCTTCCGGCTCGCCCGCGCGGACGTACCGCCATCCGGGTTCCGGTTCGTGCAGCCATCGTACCATACTTACAGATCCGGGTCATCACAATCACCCCCCCTCGGGGGCCCAACGTCCTCGTTGGCCACAATTCCGGTTGGGTACAGGCTTTGATACCATTTGTAACGACCCCTTTTCCCAGCAAGATATTGTCCGCTCCGGGGATTGAGCCGCAGCTCAATATCCTCCCCTCACGGCTTTGTTTGGCGAGAACTTCCCGGAAGGTCACCCAACCTGGAATTGCTCTCACCGAAGCACTCTTAACTTCAGAGTTCTTATGGGATCCGTTGTCAATTGTGCTCCAAAACGCGTCTTGCTATTTAGGGAGGGATCTCTTACATATGTTTCATTTCCACATACTTCCCCAAGCGCTGTGGGATTGTGACGACCCCCTCTTTACGACCCGTCACCTTCCGGCTCGCCCGCGCGGACGTACCGCCATCCGGGTTCCGGTTCGTGCAGCCATCGTACCATACTTACAGATCCGGGTCATCACATTTCTGGTTGGGTACAGGCTCTGATACCATTTGTAACGACCCCATATCCCAGCAAGATATTGTCCGCTCTGGAGATTTGGCCGTAGCCCAATATCCTCCCCTCACGGCTTTGTTTGGCGAGAACTTCCCGGAAGGTCACCCAACCTGGAATTGCTCTCGCCGAAGCACTTTTAACTTCGGAGTTCTTATGGGATCCGTTGCCAATTGTGCTTTGCTATGTTGAGAGGGTCTCTTTACATTTGTTTCATTTCCACATACTTCCCCAAGCAATGTGGGATTGTGACGACCCCCTCTTTACGACCAGGAATTCGCCTACACTCGGCTTAGGTCCCGAGGTTTGTCCCGCAACTCAAGGTTTGCCCCGCAGTCGTACTCATACGTGCACATTCGGGTCATCACAACGGGAGATCCCAAGGGTGAAAAACTGGGTCGGATGAAACCTTTATCCAGCAACTCCTCGAGCTGAGCTTTCAACTCCCTCAATTCAGCAGGCGCCAATCTGTATGGATTCTTAGACACAGGCACCGAACTAGGATAAACATCAATCACAAATTCAATCTCCCAGTCTGGTGGTAAACCAGGGAGATCATCAAGGAAGATCTTAGAGAATTCTCTAACTATAGGAAGGTCACTCGGCTTTAATTCACTGAGTAACTAAGTATCAAATACTGCGGCCAGATAAATAGAGCACTCACCTCTAAATTGCTAGTTGACCTTCATGGGATAGGAAACAGGCGATCCGCTCCATCTGTTCATCTCCTGATAAGAAAACTCAGCTTTACCCGGGGGTCGAAAGATCACAATCCCGGATCGACAATTGATGGTGGCAAAGCGCTGTGAAAGCCAGTCCATCCCTAAGATAAGATCGTACCGCTCTATGCTCAGAACTATCAGACAAGCATACAGGGTAGCATCCCCCACTGAGACGAAATTGCCCTGGAGAATACGATCCAACTGCATATGTTGTCCCGAAGGCAGCATCACTCTATACTCGACCTCTGCTAACTCAGACGCTAACCCCAATCTAGCCATGCAAGCAGTTGAAATAAAGGAATGTGTAGCTCCAGTGTCTATCAGCGAAAATACAGCTACGCACATAATCAATATAGTACCTGCTATCACGGAAGGCTGAGTCTCATCATCGATATCACCAGGCTCGATCAATGCAAAGATCCTCGGCATAACCGTTCTCTGGTCTCCGCCCAACTGATCTCGGCCCTGCTTGGAGCAATCTCTGACAAAATGGCCAACTTCACCACATCTATAACATTTGTTAGTGCCCACCCGACACTCACCACTGTGCTGTCGCTGACATTTAGGGCACCAGGATATCTGAGAAGTCCCCTGTACCTGCTTGCCTTTCCCTTGATCATTGCCTCCATCTAAAGGCCTCTTTACACCCTTTTGCTGCTACTGCTGGGGCTGTGGTGCTCTGGGCTGCCAACATCGGTTCTGTGACTGAGGACGAATCTCATGGAAGAAGCCCTTAGCTGGCTCCCTCGGCCTAACACAAGTCGCCCTGGCAGCCTTGAAGTCCAGAGCTCTAGCTGCAATATCAGAATAAGGCACGTCTATAATACCTGACACAACAAGTTCATCCGGATCTCTGGGTTCAGCCCCTCCATAAATTGGTGCACTTTGTCTTCATTGTCGCTGACAAGACGCGGTGCAAATCGTGATAAAGCCTCGAACTTCCGTATATAATCCGCAACTGAACCTGTCTGTTTCAGCTGCGTAAACTCGTTTCTCTTTGCCACTCTCACAGTACGGCTTAAATACTTGTCAAAGAACACGGTCTTAAACCGTTCCTAAGTCATAACTGATACATTTGTTGTTGACTCAATCGAATACCACAAGAAACGGGCATCTAACGCCAAATGGAAGGTGACATAGGCCACCTTGCTCCCGTTCCCTACCTCTGCATACCCTAGCATATCCTCCATCACCCTGATCTATTCCTCTGCAACTGTTGGATCCGATGATCGGGCGTCAAATACTGAAGGTCAGAGGCTTTGGAATTTCTGCATGCCTTGATTATTAGGAACAACAAAATCTTGGGCCCTCTGGTTCTCTCTGTTCACTAGGTTCTCGATTTGTTGTGCCTGTCGGTCCATGTGTTGAGACTGACGGTCCAACAATTCCGTAAGTCTGTCTAAGTCGTCATCCCTAGGATTTTTTCCTCGAACCATATTGTATAAAGCCTATAAAAGTTTAAACAGATAATCCTAATAAACAAAAAAAATGAAACAAAATAGAACGTACTTACAGTTGATGAAGGATGTCCGCGTAGTTGCTGTACAGTCGAGCAGTCTACAGAACCGTTTTTAAAACCCGGGGGCTCTGATAACATAACTGTAGTAACTCTTACCCGTATTCCTAATTTTGTCGTATTATTTTTTTTATCCTAATAACTTTAATTGCATTTAAGCGGAATTTAGAGCGAAAACCAAAATTGTTAAAACGTTTGAATCTATTTTGAAAACCACTTAATAAAACTTTAAAACAATTAAAAGAAAACTTAATTAAAACTTAAAAACATATGAAAAAGGGGAAACAGACAAAACAGGGGCAAAAGAGGGACTTTCGTCCCTAAAATGCAGAGGCGATCGATCGCCCAAACAGGCGATCGATCGCCAGTTCACAAAACCGAGGGGCGATTCGATCGCCCTTCGACGATTGATCAATTCGCCTGCGATCGCCTGGCAAGGAGGGGCAATCGATCGCCCCAAAGTGGTGATCGATCGCCAAGCTCTCTGGAATTTTTTTCCATAGAGCTCGGCCCCTCCCCTTTTTTTTCTTTTTCCTTTCCTTCTTCTTTCATTTTTCCTTTCTTTCCTCTTTCATCATATTCCTACCAATATAAACATAAATTCTACTTACACCACAACATACATTTCAACATCTAATCTCTCAATACACGTACATCAACCATTATCTCGCTCAAACCAACTCGAGTCACAATTCAAACAAAATACATTTTCACGAAAACAAACCGCGTGGATCCGTTTAAAAACTAAACGTTTCCTCCTGTTTTAAAATCACCAAATAAGTTTCCAAAATGTTTAAAAACTTCAAAACATAAACCTATCAACTAATTCAGATCCAAACATCCTATAATGTGTAACGCCCAGAAATTTCGGTTTTGGGTTTTGAGTTTTAGGTTTCCAGGTTTTCCCTCTTAGCGATATTTTTGTAAATGAGCAAATTAAGCCCGTTTTGTGAACGGGAAGTTTCGTTAGAACCCTAGGACTAAATTGGAATATTTAGAGAAATAAGAAAATTTTGGAGAAATCGAATCGTTATACAAAATGAGGAAGTTAAACAAAGATATTTACAAAAGGGGTATTTAGGTAATTTTGAAGTCAAAATTGTTATAAAACCTAAAACACCTCCTTTTCTTCCCATTTCCTTCCTCTCCAACGTGAAGCTCCTCACGATTTCTTCCCCATTTTCCACTGCCATCTCTCTACGTGATCGTGCTCCTCCGTTCTGACGATTTTCCTTCGAGTTTTCTTCCCCTAATCCATACTCTAGGTAAGTTCTACACTCTGGGTATGTTTAGTTGAGGTTTTAGGGTTGGTTTTGATTTAGGGTTTTGTGTAAAATTTCTGGATTTGTGGGAAAATCGATAGGATAGTGATTTTATGCCCATTAATGATACAATGGTTGTTATTTTGGTAGATTGGGTGATTTAATATGGTTGGGTTAGTGTTTATGATTAATGGTTTGTTGTTGGAAGGTGGTTGGAAGCCATGAATGGGGTTTTGAAATTTATGAGCGCGTAATGCTCGATGAAATGTCCAAAAGAAGTGAATTTGAGTTTTAGGAAAAATTGTCTTAGCACGAGTTGTCGTTTAGTTTCGATTTTGACAATTTAGAGTCAATATTAACGGCGTGTTATGAAAATGCCTTAGGTAATCGAAGCTCTCAAAGGACGGTGCTCGGCATAGCTAGGACCCCAGGTAAGTGGTGTTAGGTTTCCGGCTCCTAAAACCCTACATTATATCGATGTTAGGAATTAAATGTCTTAATGATGTTTTAACAATTTTAGGGTTCTAAATAGTCGGGTAGACTAGGATGTTTCCTATGAGTAGTCGGTTAGGCTCGTTTATGTACGTTATGAATGTTTGGATGATTGTTTGGTAGTACCATTCTTCATGTATCATGTCTTCTCCTTTAAGGTTTAATGAAATGTTCTTGCATGCACGTTTTTAAGTAAATGAAGTAAAGTAAATAATGTTAAGTAAAGTTGGAGGGTGAGTAGGGCACAGGGCACGTTGATGGCAACTCAGAGCACGATAATGTGTTAATGGCAACTCAGGGCAAGTGTTTGGTCTACAGGGTAGACGGAGTAGTGCCTGTGCCTACTCATGCCTAATGATATATATGTATATGTTATCTAAAGTGAATATATGAAAAACGAACATGTTTTTGAAAATCATGCATTATGTATACTCATGTTTTAGTGCACCGCTTTACTAAGCATTAGGCTTAATGTGTTTATCGTATGATGTAGGTGACGAGAACGAAGGTGAGGAACCCCCTCCTGATGATCACGTGTAGTTGGTTGATGGGCGGAGCTCGTGGCGATCGGATGTGTTTTGGGCTAGGCAAGAGAATTCGTGGGTGTGCTCCAAGTCATTTTGTGGTAAATAGGTGTGTATTAGAATGATATTGAATGATGCGATAGATTTTAGGACGTATAGCGAAGATTGACGTTTTGAGGATTTTATATTAGAGGTAGGCTTGGAGTGGTATTATTTTGAAGCATTTTGTTTTTGGGAAAGTTTTAGGGACTCGGACGTTTATGGAGATGTTTATTTTGTGGATTAACTGGAATTGTTGTTTAATGATTTTAGGCCTTTTAAACTGTAAGGATACGCTAGGGTTTTAGAGCGACCCATGCAGTTTGTTTTTACGAATTTTAAATATGTGTTCGGGTATGTGTATGTGTCGAGATTTTTGGAGTTTTGAAGATTTTGTGTTTAAAAAGGTTGGGGAAATGATTTTTGGAATGTTTAAGGTGAAAGGTAAGAGTTTGGAAAGAAAAAATAGGTTAAGAAGAAGAGGAAGGGGAGGTGGGCGCTGGTGGGCGCGCTGGCCAGGCGCTGGTGCACGCTGGCCGGGTAAGGCGTGCTGGCCGGGCGCGCCCAGGAGTTGCCCACTCGATCGATCAGGCTTGGGGTGCAATCAATCGCGTTTGGCACGTGTTTGACACGTGAGGTTGGTGTTGGGAGCGCCCTGGCGAGCGCTGGGCGCGCGGCTGTGGCAGGCGCGCGCGCACCGCAGGGCACCCATGTGCTTTTTTTTTTTTTTTTTTGACTTTTTAAAACATGTTTTGACACCACCTTTTACGATACTTTTTAAATATATTTTACGGCGATCCCCACATAATGTAAAGAACTTTAAGGGCCCAAAAATCGAGTCGACGTTTTTATGAAAAAGTATTTTTACCTCATTATGATGATTTTAAAGTTTACGACTCTTATGCCCGTCATGTTTAAGTTAAAGTTAGTCTACTTTGGGTCGATCGAGGCTAGTCATTTGTCTAGGTCCGTTTTATTTTAGAGCGTTGAGTAAAAAGAAAAATTTTACGTGAAAATCTGATGGTTTAAAGTTATGAGTACGTCATGGTTCTGCCGTGGCGGCCCTGACCGGGTTCGGGTCATCACATAATGTTCTATCTGTACAAATATTTTCTTTAAGCATTTTCTATACAAAATATCCCAAAATACCTACATACGTCCCCACGGATCATGAAACGCCCCGACTGCGCCAGCACACTCCCGCCATCAATTCTTCTTCAACAGAACTCATGCATCAGGAGGAGGAACGTCGTGCTCACCTGTCTCAAAATCAATTACACCATACAGACACACTATGAGTTAAAGGCTCAGTAAGTTTCGTAAATGTGAAATGCATGCTGTGCATATGAGTTTCAGAAATCATGCAACATTTTTCTTATCATTACGTCGCAGACAGAATGTCACCGAGGTCTCAGCCTATTAGATGGAGAGGACACATCCCGCGGTCGGACTGTCCTCTTCACCTAACGGGGGAGGGGGGGAGGGTATACGCTCACATCCGTAAACAGCCGTGCCTGAGCCCCACCTCACGTAACCAGATAACAGATTACATAATTTCATTTCGTTCATTTGTTTCATTTTCTTAAACACGTGCAGAAATCCGTTTTCATGCTATTTTAAAATACGTGATGCATGAACAATTATAGACATAAGGTAAACAAACATCATACATACCATCGAGACCATAAAAAACATAACCTATGAAAGAACTAACTCTATCTACCCGACCAAAGCATATAAACAAACGATTCTCCAAAGATCCTCGACGCGACATCGACGTACGGTGTAGGCCTCTCGGACAAGTAAGTCACTAGAACTTACCTTGTGCACACTGAACTTCGAGCTCCGTCGACGAGCATCGTTCGTCTGAGGCAAAACACAAAAGTTAACATTAACACGAGATTAAACCGTTAAATGTCCAAATTTAACGAAACCTTAACTAAGTAAATTCTCCTAAAATTCTAACTTAGCTCAATGAGGCATTTTACCGAGCAACTCATGCTCACAAATTTCTATACTCCATTGAGGGAGATTCTCAAGCTCCAAATATCTAGTTTTTAACTTAAACGTCGTATACACTCTAGATTTCGTCCAATAACGTTTAATACGTTCAATATACTCACAATTACGGTAATTCTACCGATTTCTAACTTTAAACTATGCTTTTAACAAAACCCTAAACGAAACCCTAACTATCAAACCTCGCGAAAACTACGAATAAACTTTCTAATTCATAGAACCTTACCTAGAATCGAGTTTCGGGAAGGATTCGTGAAGATCGAAAGTCGTCGGAGAAAGGACCGGTGAAGAACCGTGAAGGAACGTCGGCAAAGAGGAGAGCTGCCAGAGAGAAAAAGGGGGCGCTGGAGAAAATCGTGGAATGAAGAAGCAGAAAGGAGTTTTTGGTTTTTAATTAAACTTAGCTTGGTAAATGACAAGTTTACACCTCCTCTGGTTTTCTATTCGATTCGTCCTTTGTTTCGTTAATTAGCTAACGATTTATTTTCTCCAAATTTCCTTATTTCAACAATAACTCCAACTTATTATCAGGGTTCTATTAAAACTGTCCGTTTCCAATTCGGACTCTGTTTACTATTTTTACCAAGGTATCTTTTATATTACAATAAACGTAATTCTCGTAAAATTAGCGTTAAACTCCTAAAATTCCCAAAATTTTCTTAAAATCCTTATTAATTATTAGGATCGTAATAACGATTTCTTTTTGCAAAATGGACTTGATTTGACATAATTACAAAAAATGTCATTATATTATTTATTTACAAAATCCCGTAAATCGGGGTGTTACAGGAGCGCCCCAAGGTGAAAAACTGGGTCGGATGAAACCCTTATCCAGCAACTCCTCTAACTGAGTTTTCAACTCTCTCAATTCAGCAGGCGCCAATCTATATGGATTCTTAGACACAGGCGTCGAATGAGGATAAACATCAATCACAAATTCAATCTCCCGGTCTGGTGGTAAACCAGGGAGATCATCAAGGAAGATCTCAGAGAATTCTCTTACTATAGGAAGGTCACTCGGCTTTAGTTCACTGAGTAACTGAGTATCAAATACTGCGGCTAAATAAATAGAACACTCACCTTTAAATTGCTCGTTGACCTTCATGGAATAGGAAACAGACGATCCGTTCCATCTGTTCATCGACTGATAGGAAAACTCGGCTTTTCCCGGGGATCGAAAGGTCACAATCTTAGATCGACAATCGATGGTGGCAAAATGCTGTGAAAGCAAGTCCATCCCTAAGATAAGATCGTATCGCTCTATGCTCATAACTATCAGACAAGCATACAGGGTAGCATCCCCCACTGAGACGACATTGCCCTGGAGAATACGATCCGACTGCATATGCTCTCCCGAAGGCAACATCACTCTATACTCGACCTCTGCTAACTCAGACGCTAACCCCAATCTAGCCATGCAAGCAGTTGAAATAAAGAAATGCGTAGCTCTAGTGTCTATCAACGAAAATACAGCTACGCCCATAATCAATATAGTACCTGCTATCACGGAAGGCTGAGTCTCATCATCGATATCACCAAGCTCGATAAATGCAAAAATCCTCGGCATAACCCTTCTCGGGTCTCCGCCCAACTGATCTCGGCCCGGCTTTGGGCAATCTCTTACAAAAAAGCCAACTTCACCACATCTATAGCATTTGTTAGTGCCCACCAGGCACTCAACACTGTGCTCTCGCTAACATTTAGGGCACTAGGGTATCTGAGATGTCCCCTGTACTTGCTCGCCTTTCCCTCGATCATTGCCTCCCTCTAAAGGCCGATTTACACCCCTTTGCTGCTGTTGGGGCTGTGGTGTTCTGGGCTGCCAACCTCGGTTCTGTGACTTAGGACGAATCTCACGGAAGAAGCCCTTAGCTGGCTCCCTCGACCTAACACAAGTCTCCTTGGCAGCCTTGAAGTCCAGAGCTCTAGCTGCAATATCAGAATAGGGTACGTCTATAATACCTGACACAACAAGTTCATCCGGATCTCCGGGTTCTGCCCCTCCATAAACTGATGCACCTTGTCTTCATTATCACTTACTAGGCGCGGTGCAAATCTCGATAGGGCTTCAAACTTCCTTATATAATCCGCAACTGAACCCGTGTGCTTCAGCTGCGTAAACTCGTTCCTCTTTGCCACTCTCACAGTACGGCTGAAATACTTGTCGAAGAATACGGTCTTGAACTGTTCCCAAGTCATAACCGATACATCTGTTGTTGATTTGATCGAATCCCACCAGAAACGGGCATCTAACGCCAAATAGAAGGTGACGTAGGCCACCTTGCTCCCGTTCCCTACCTCTGCATACCCTAGCATATCCTTCATCACCCTGATCCATTCCTCAGCAACTGTTGGATCCGATGATCGGCCGTCAAATACTGGTGGTCGGAGGCATTGGAACTTCTGCATGCCCTGATTATTAGGAACCACCAAATCTTGGGCCCTCTAATTCTCTCGGTTCGCTAAGCTCTCAATCTATTGGTCCTGCCAGTCCATGTGCTGAGACTGCCGGTCCAGCAATTCCGTAAGTCGATCTAGAGCATCATCCCTAAGATCTTTTCCTCGAACCATTTTTCTATAAAATTCCTATAAAAAGCAAAACAAATAATCCTAAGAAACAAAACAAAGAAATAAAATAGAACGTACTTACAGTTGAGGAAGGATGTCTGCGTAATGGCTGTGCAGTCGAGCAATCTACAGAACCGATTTTAAAACCCGGGGGCTCTGATACCATAACTGTAGCGACCCTTAATCTATTCCTAATTTTCTTGTATTATTTTTTTATCCTAATAGACTTTAATTGCATTTAAGCAGAATTTAGATCGGAAACTAAATTGTTAAAACGTTCGAATCTATTTTGAAAACCACTTAATAAAACTTTAAAACAATTAAAAGAAAACTTAATTAAAAGTTAAAAACATATGAAGCAGCGGAAACAGACAAAACAGGGGGAAAAACATCCCAAAATCAGGGACGATCGATCACCCAAAACAGGTGATCGATCGCCAGTTGAAAATGCTGAGGGGCGATCGATCGCCCAAAACAGGTGATCGATCGCCTTTGGCAATCGCCTGTTTTGCCTAGCGATCGCCACTCCAGGCGATCGCCTGGCGTACCACGACCAAGGAAGGGCGATCGATCGCCCCAAGCAGGCGATCGATCGCTAAGCTCTCTGGAATTTTTCCAGAGAGCTCGGCTCCCCCCCCCCCCCCCCTAAACAATTCTCTTACCATATATATACACACTAAACCTTTCAATAATCATCAACATAAACTCACTCACAACCCCATCGATTTCTCACTTGCCAATCACCCAGAATAAACGACTCAAAACACGTTTAAAAACATAATCTAATTTCATAAAAACAAACCGCGTGGATATGTTTAAAAACCGAACATTTCTCTAATACCAAATATTTACAAAACAAGTTTCCAAAACGTTTAAAAACTTTAAAACATAAACCTATCAACTAGTCCAGATCCAAACAACCTATAATGTTCTATCTGTACAAATGTTTTACCTAAATATTTTCTATCCAAAATAACCCAAAATACCAACATACGTCCCCACGGGTCATGAAACGCCTCGACTGCGCCAGCACACTCCCGCGATCATTCTTCTTCAACTGAACTCATGCATCAGGAGGAGGAGCGTCGTCCTCACCTGTTTCAATATCACCTACACCATACAGACACACTATGAGCTAAAGGCTTAGTAAGTTTCGTAAATGTAAATGCATGCTATGCATATGAGTTTCATAAATCATTCAACATTTTTCTTATCATTACGTTGTAGACAGAATGTCAGACTATTAGATGGAGAGGAGACATCCTGTGGTTGGACTGCCCTCTTCACCTAACCGGGGGGGGGGGGGGGGGGGGGTACACGCTCACATCCATAAACAGCCGTGCCTGAGCCCCACCTCGCGTAACCAGATAACAGATTACATAGATTCATTTCGTTCGTTCATTTCATTTTTTTAAAACTCATGCAGAAATCCGTTTTCATGCTATTTAAAAAAAACACGTGATGCGTGAACAGTTATAGACATAAAGTAAACAAACATCATCCATACCATCGAGACCATAAAAAGCATAACCTATAAAAGAACTAACCCTATCTACCCGACCAAAGCATATAAACAAACATTCTCCAAAGATCCTCGACGCGACTTCGACGTACGGTGTAGGCCACTGGGCCAAGTAAGTCACAAGAACGTACCTTGTGCGCGCTGAACTTCAAGCTTCCTCCACGAACGTCATTCGTCTGAGGCAAAACACAACAATTATCGTTAAAACGAGCTTAAACCGTTTAACATCCAAATTTAACGAAACCTTAATTAAGGAAATTTTTCCTAAAATTTTAACTTAGCTCAACGAGACATTTTTATCCAACAATTAATGCTCAATACCTCGAAATCACCATTAACGAGTTTCCCCCAAAACTCGAAAATTTGTCAAATCTCTAACATTCATCCTAAATCGATTAACTTCATCCGATAACGCTCAATACGTTCATCATATTTATAACTACGACAAACCTATCAATTTCAAACCCTAAATCTCGTTTTTTACAAAACCCTAAACGAAACCCTAACCGTTAAACTTCGTGAAAACCAAAATATAACGCTCTAAAACCATAGATTCATACCTAGAGTTGCGAGAGGAGGAGAAAACACGAAGAACGAAAGACAAATGGAGGACAGATCGTCGTTGGAGAGGAGAGAACCGTGAGGGAGAAAGAAAATCGCAGGGGGGGAAAATCGCAGAGGGCTTCGCGTAAAAATGGTGAAGGAAGAAGAAGAGATTTGATTTTAATTAAAATTTTACTTTGCAAATTACCATTTTGCCCTTCCTTTGTTTTCGTTAATTAACCGACGATTCGGTTTCTCCAAATTTCCTTACTTCACCAATAACTTCAACTTATTATCGGGGTTCCATTAAAACTATCCGTTTGCAAAACGGACCTTGTTTATTATTTTTACCAAAGTATCCTTCATATTATGATAAAAGTAGTTTTCGTAAAATTAACGTTAAGCTCCTAAAATTCCCAAAATTTTCTTAAAATCCTTATTAATTATTAGGATCGTAATAATGCTTTCTTTTCACAAAATAGATTTGATTTGACATATTAACAAAAATGCCATTTACATTAAAATATTAATATTCCGTACAGCCGGGTACTACAACTAATGAGTGATCTTTTGAACGGTTTAACAAAATGTCTCTGATACCATACTGTAACGCCCCGAATTAATATACCCCGTTTGTTAATCACCTCTGACTATATTAAGAAAATTCTAGGGAAATTTAAAATTTCCACTCAACGGCTAAAATTCAAAGTTTGTTTAAAAACATCAAAACTTGCAGCGGAAAACATTCATGTGTAAGACAGAGTCTTTATGAAAACCGACTAGAGAATTCTTACTGTTTAAACAAGACCGTAAAGGAAACGTTCGAAACTTCTCAGAGACATCTACAACTAGTTCGACATTATTGTCAATCCAACACCTACAGAGTTTGTCGCCTCCGACCTTGGACAACATGCCCGTCTACGGCTCTGGACGACAAACTCTGGACAAGCAATTTTGGACGACTAGCTCTGAACAAGTAACTGTGGACGATATTGCTACAAACAACATTAATTTAAACGACAACGTTTTTGATAACAATACTCTGGACGATAACTGTGGACTACCGTTCCCCTCGTCCACGGCTACATAGATTTAACGTCTACGGATTTTTGTCAACAGACTTACTTAAGTTTTATCGTCCCCGGGCTACGTGACATTATCGTCCACGAGCTACGTGACTTCATTACTCACGGTTTACAAAGACTCATCGCCCACGGACTAAAGTCCATAGACTTACTTAAACTTATCGTCCACGGACCACGTGACTTTATCATCCACGGGTCACGTGACTTTGGACGATGTTCCTATTCCTAACTTGAGACGACTACACTTGTTCAAAGAATAAGCAACTGTTTTCACCTTCTCGTCCACGACTCTATGACAACAACTTAACCGATTACAATCTAAGCAGTGAACAACTCTGACTACTGAAAGAACTTGCAAATTTTCACAATAACCATTCAAAATAGCTTGACTCCATAAAATGCCAAAATCCGGTAAAAGAAATACAGTTAAAACCAACAATGTATCATTATCAAAGTAACTTCAAAAACATAACAGAAACATTAAAACTATCACTGTCATAAAAATCCTCAGCACACTTCAACAAACACTTGTCCACTAAAACTTCACATTCTAACATTAGTTAAACCGCCTCATCAGTGCACCAAACCGTGGCATAGATGTGCTCTATCAACTTCGCCTATCCTTCTGTAAACTCAAAGAAATAACCTGTTGAAACCTCAGCACCTACATCACAAAACTCAACTATTAGTCTAATACTAAATAAGTAGAGCATAAAGAAATGAAATGATGAAACATAAAGTCAATCATGCAGTTTCTACTTTCACCACTCAATTGAATTCGTTTTCTGTTGATCCCTCGATACAATGGAAAGTGGATCAATTTTACCAAAGTCTACATCTTCTACTCGATTAAGGGGCGGATTAGTTCTCTTAAAAGCTGATTTGATCCCTGTGTTCGATGGGAAATGGATCAATTTTCCCAAAGTCTACATCCTTTACTCGATTAAGGGGCGGATTAGTTCCCTTAATAGCTGATCTGTTACCACCTGTTCATGCCTTACCATGCCATTACATGTAAATTCATTTTCGTACTCATTCAATAAAACATGATGCATGACATACTAAAAACATTCAAACATGCATAAACCTACTATTTTGTGATGTAGGCCCGAAGGCACACACATACTCCACTTACCTGGTTTTCTGAGAGATTCCTGGTTGTAAGCTACTTTAAGAGTTGGCTCACCTAAAATATAGGCACAACATTACTTAACTTAATTCTAAACTATCCAAAAATTTAAGGGAAATGATGTGCCCCGTAGGCCCATTACACGATCCCAGACCCGAGTCCACAATTTTACTAACACACTTGTCTCTTTTGCAGGTCATGGTTCGTGTGAAGACTTGGAGGACACCGTGGATGACTTGAAGTGGGAGATTAAAGCTGGGGACGTTGACCAACCAAAGCATCTACTCATGTGGAAAGACTAAAGAGGCACCTTAATGCTCACATGGGAATTTGTCTTCCCGAGCTTTGATATTTGTTGCTTTTTTTGAAATTTCAAACTTATTGGCAAACGTTGGCCTTCTTGTTTAAACTTTATTAGATGCATGTTAGGATTAGATGAATGTTAGGATTAGATGGATGTTAGGATTAGATGAATGATAGGATTAGTTGGTGGCTTGGTTTGGCCCATTGAAGTTGAAGACATGGAAGCCCACATGATCCCATTGAAGTGAAGACATGGAAGCCCACATGATGATCCATCATTCCCCTTCCAAGCCAAAGCCCAAGCCCAAGCCCACCATTAGTTCTATATATTCATGGCATTGGTGTTTGTATCTTTTTTGGATGATTTTATGAGCACCCACGGATTTCTCTCATTGAAGAAGAAGAAGCTTGGAGCAAGGAGCTTCCAAGGTAAGCTCGGTTGACAACAACCGAGGGGTCGCGCCCCCGAACCATTCTTCTAGCTTGGTAGCTAGTTGGAGTGGAATTTGCCACCTCCTTCTCCACTCTTTTGAGGGCGGAAAACAGCAAGGAGTGGCCTTAACCGGTTCCTTGAATCGAGTTTTCTTCCTTGGAAGAAACTCTTGCCGGAAGCTCCATTGAAGCACTCACCGGCCGATTCTCGGAAAATATTCATAACTAACTCAAATCAACGGATCTGGACCACAAACTTCACCAGCACACATCTCACTCATTTCACAACACTCACCTAAAATTTCATTTCATTCCGAGCTTGTTTAGTATTTCTTTGACATTTTATATTCTCGGATTTCTCGGTTTTCCAGCACCAGGGAACTAACGATCTTTTCGAGTTCTAGAGTCGTGTTTTGCAGGTCGGAGCTCAACAGGAAACTAGTTTGGAGGCTCTGTTCTTCGTACATTCCTGATTCACTACAAAACCGAACTCAACTCTCACTCCCAGCATTCTCAAAATACGCATCTACAATCCTCTCTATTATCTATAATCACTAAAACTCACCTAAGTCGGAGAAGAATCGAAGAGGAAGTCGCCTCGAGGAACCACTAAGCTTGAATGCCGAAAGAGGGAAAATGAAACAGTGGCGGCCAAACCTTCATTAAACCTTCTACTTATAACACTTTCTTCACAATTATACAAATGCCCTTGGCTAATCAACTTTAACATATTTAAGCAACCAATCAAGTTTACTTAATTCTATAAAAATAAAAGTTACAAAATGTTACTAATAAAAATCAGGGCTGACAATTACCGGTTGCAACAGTGTGCTTCAAGCTTTTGTGGTAATTCGGTGGGAATTAGTAGATATTTGATGATGTGATGAATTTTAGGATGTATAGAGGAGTTTGGTATTTTGGAAATTGTATAGTGGATGTAGGCTTGGAGTTGCGTTGTTTAGAATGATTTGTTAAACGTATTTGTTTTGGTGATGTTTTAGGAAAATTCCTCTTTTACGTTCAACGTTTGTTATAGAGATTAGGTTGGATTTTATTTAATAGTTTTAGGTACTTTAAACCTTTAAGGATACACTTGGTTTTTAGAGCGATCCATGCAGTTTGTTTTCGTAAACTTTAAACACATTTTTGGAGACGTTACGGGTCGAGTTTTCGGGAGTTTTGATGTGGTTCGTGTTTAATATGGTGGGGAATAATTTTTAGAAAGTTTAATGTGAATGGGTATGAGTTTGGAATGAAAAATATGGCTAAGTGTAAAAAAGGGAGAAGTGGCACGCTGCAGGCGCGCGCGGGGCGCGCAGTGGGCACGCCCAGGAGGTGCCCAGCCGACCGATCGTGTCTTTTGGACCGTTAGAACGTAGAATTTGTTAAAAATCCAGAGGAGTCGCCGATCGATCTGCATTTTTTGCCGATCGATCGGCTCGAACACGTGCATGGCACGTAGGGTGGCGCCTAGCACGAGCACCACCTTGGCGGTGCGCGAACCCGGGTTGGCGTTGCGTGCGCGCGGCGCGCAGCAGTAGCAGTAGCAGCGCGTGCGCATGCACCTCTTGTGCGAAAATAGATTTTTTTAAAAAAAATTAACTTTCAAACACGTTGCAACCCAACCTTTTACGATACTTTTTAAATGTAATTTACGAGCGACCCCCACGTATTTTAATGGATTTTAAGGGCGCAAAAACCGAGTTGACATTTTATCAAAAAATGATTTTTATCTCGTTTTAATGTTTTAAAAGTCGACGAACATTACTCCCAATGTGTTTAAGTTAAAGTTAGACTCTAAAGGGTCGACTAAGGTGAGTCATTTATTTAAGTTTGTTTTATTTTAGAGGGGGTTTGAGTAGAAACGAAAAACGAAACAATTTTACGTGGAATTACGAGGTGTAAGTTAAGATTAAGTCACGAAAAGTCTGTGGTGGCCCTGACCGGGTCGGGGTCGTCACAACTGTGGTATCAGAGCCAACGAGTTTTAAAAGTTATTTTGGGAAATGCCTGCCAAACACAAACCGTCGCACGAGAACTCTCCATCGACTGTAAGTGTTTAAATTGTGTATGATTCCTAGTTATTTATGTTGTTTTGTATTGTCTAATGTGTCTAGGAGCAGGAAAATGCCGAGAGCACCTAGACCACCTCCAGAAAACCCCATGGACCAGTTCATGGATATTTTGCACCAACAGTCAGAACAGATTGGGATCTTATTGAACCGTGAAGGGAATGGAAACGGAAATGGACAAGAAAATACCTCACGGGACCAAAGTGGGGAGCAATTTAGGCGACTTAGGCCTCCGACCTTTGATGGACAGTCTTTGAATCCCACGAGTGCTGAAGAGTGGATTCGCAAGATTGAAAGCATGTTCGTCTATGAAAAGTGGATGAAGCCGATAAGGTGACGTGTGCGGTGTTTAATTTTGAGAGAGACACTATTTTCTGGTGGGATACAATTAAGGCTACTACAGACGTAGAAGTTACGACTTAGGAAAGGTTCAAGTCTGTATTCTACAACAAGTACTTCAATCGCACTCTTCGGATCAGTAAAAGGGCGGAGTTCGCCCAACTACGCCAAACGGGGACAGTGGCCCAGTATGTGCAAAGGTTTGAATCGTTATCTCGGTATGCAGGACTTATGATTTACGACGAGGAGGACAAAATCTACCAATTTGTACAAGGTTTGAAACTAGAAATTCAGAAAGGGGTAATGACGGCAGGCATCGTCGACGTGCCTTTTCAAAAGGTTATATCTAAAGCTCTCAAACTTGATGACATGAAAATGAAGCTTCAGCGGTAGAGAGAAGCGTCGAGAAGGTTTGCTAGAGATGTGCAACCAAAACAACAAAATCGGGCAGCCACACCACAACGTGGTGTCAAACGGGCGAATGAGATGCCTAGGGTCCAGGATAAGGGTAAACGTCCGCAAGGGGCGTCACAAGCTCCTTTATGCCTTATTTGCTTATATGCCTACGGTCCCGATCCATCGAGTACAAGTCAAGGTATTTATTTATTTATTTTATCTATCTAATGTACTTGTTGAACTTTGTAGGAAATTGGCTTCTCAAGGCTTGGAAAGAAAGTAATGAAGAAGGAATTTGTTTTCCTTTAATTCAAATTATGTAAACAAACCTTGTATTTAATTTGTATATTTTAGGAAACTTTAGTTTTGTTTATGTTACACCTGAGATTTTTTTAATTGGAGAGAAATTTAAAAGAATAATAAAATAGGTTGTTTTAAGTAATTGAGTTTTAATTAATTGAAATGTAAAGTGAATAAATTTGATTGAAATTAAGTCGGGGATTAGGTTAATTTAATAACGAGATTTAACGAAATTCGTATTGGTCGGAAACACGAGAGGGCAAAACAGTAATTAGTTAGTGTTAATTAAAGAACTAGTTTTAGTTTTATTATTATAAATTATTATTATTAATAAAAAAAATAAAACAAACAAAAAACACAGAATGGCTTCGACGAGCCATTCTGTGTTTGAGCTTCGACGACCCGAGCGGAGAGCAGAGCAGAGGGGGGGAACCGCGAACGGTGATCAGCGGTCCGGTCATCACGATTTTCCGGCATTCTCCGGCCAGAAGACGGCGGCGAGCAGTTCTGGCCCTTCTCCGCGCACAAACCGAAAGGTAAGCCCTAGCTCCGATCACCGACCAATTTTGGTTCCCTCCAGCGTGGGTTTGCCAACCCTTGGACTGGCTTTGGTTGCTTAGCAGTGAGGAGCCAGATTTGGGCAAAATACAGCAAGCCCTCTTTAGGGCATTTCGGGTTTTTGCTTGTAGTTCGAGATTTTTGGTTAGTTTATGCTAATTGAGGGTATAAGTGGTTGATTGGTGAGGAAATAGAGAAGATTTGATGGGAAACCAGAAAAGGGAATTTTCCGGGGGAAGGGGCAGTTTGGGTTTTTTGATTTTTGACCAAGCTAGGGTCGTTTGTTAGAGGAGTACGTGGCCGCTAGAATCGTTCGATTCCGATAGCCAACGCAAAAGTTACGCGCGTTTGAGTTTCGGGTCGGTTTTTACCGAACCCAAATTAGTGGTCCGTTTAGTTAGGTTTTAGTTGGATTAGGCTAGAAATAGTAGTTTGAGAGTAATTGGTGAATGTAGGCTTGATTTTAATGAAGTTTGACTATTTGTCGTAGGTCGAGCCATAGGTGGACAGGTAACCGAGAATCCTCATCGGGCTAGGACGCCAGGTAAGTAGTGGACGTGTGTTTTGTTGCCTTCGGGCCTACACCACAGAACGGTAGGAAACTAATCATTGTTGTTTAGTTGTTTCGCCTCTTTTGTTGGTTAAGCATTGCTAGTTGATGTTGTTTGTTGTTTAGTTGTTTCACCTCCTTTGATTGGTTAAGCATTGCTGGTTGTTGTTGTTTGTTATTTAGTTGTTTCGCCTCCTTTGATTGGTTAAGCATTGCTGGTTGTTGTTGTTTGTTGTTTAGTTGTTTCGCCTCTTTTGTTGGTTAAGCATTGCTAGTTGATGTTGTTTGCTGTTTAGTTGTTTCGCCTCCTTTGATTGGTTAAGCATTGTTGGTTGTTGTTGTTTGTTGTTTAGTTGTTTCGCCTCCTTTGATTGGTTAAGCATTGCTGGTTGTTGTTGTTTGTTGTTTAGTTGTTTCGCCTCTTTTGTTGGTTAAGCATTGCTAGTTGATGTTGTTTGTTGTTTTGTTGTTTCGCCTCCTTTGATTGGTTAAGCATTGCTGGTTGTTGTTGTTTGTTGTTTAGTTGTTTCGCCTCTTTTGTTGGTTAAGCATTGCTGGTTTTGAAATGTGAGTACAATATGGATTGAAAGTGGTCTGTTGGCGGTGGTTCCTCGTCGCGAAGTAGTGTCTGAAATATGGCAAGCTTCGGGAGGTTTCCACAAATGATATGTAGTGGTTCCTCGTCGCGAAGTAGTGTCTGAAATATGGCAAGCTTAGGGAGGTTTCCACAAAAGATATGCAGTGGTTCCTCGTCGCGAAGTAGTGTCTGAAATATGGCAAGCTTCGGGAGGTTTCCACAAAAGATATGCAATGGTTCCTCGTCGCAAAGTAGTGTCTGAAATATGGCAAGCTTCTGGAGGTTTCCACAAAAGATATGCAGTGGTTCCTCGTCGCGAAGTAGTGTCTGAAATATGGCGAGCTTTGGGAGGTTTCCACAAAAGATATGCAGTGGTTCCTCGTCGCGAAGTAGTGTCTTAAATATGGCAAGCTTTATGAGGTTTCCACAAAAGATATGCAGTGGTTCCTCGTCGCGAAGTAGTGTCTGAAATATGGCAAGCTTTGGGAGGTTTCCACAAAAGATATGCAGTGGTTCCTCGTCGGAAGTAGTCTCTGAACTATGGCAAGCTTAGGGAGGTTTCCACAAAAGATATGCAGTGGTTCCTCGTCGCGAAGTAGTGTCTGAAATATGGCAAGCTTCGGGAGGTTTCCACAAAAGATATGCAGTGGTTCCTCGTCGCGAAGTAGTGTCTGAAATATGGCAAGCTTCGGGAGGTTTCCACAAAAGATATGCAGTGGTTCCTCGTCGCGAAGTAGTGTCTGAAATATGGCAAGCTTAGGGAGGTTTCCACAAAAGATATGCAGTGGTTCCTCGTCGCGAAGTAGTGTCTGAAATATGGCAAGCTTTATGAGGTTTCCACAAAAGATATGCAGTGGTTCCTCGTCGCGAAGTAGTGTCTGAAATATGGCAAGCTTTGGGAGGTTTCCACAAAAGATATGCAGTGGTTCCTCGTCGTGAAGTAGTGTCTGAAATATGGCAAGCTTCGGGAGGTTTCCACAAAAGATATGCAGTGGTTCCTCGTCGCGAAGTAGTGTCTGAAATATGGCAAGCTTTATGAGGTTGCGGGGCAACTAGCATTGTTTGGTCGTGTTATGTTGAGTCGAGTTGTTGAGTTGCATTGTGGTGTTGTTTTGCGTTGTCGTACTGTATTAAAGAATAAGGCATCGTTGATGCGGGCAAATCTGTGTTTTGTTTCGTGTCGTTGTGTTGTTTGGTTGTTTTGTTCAGCGTTGTGTGTAGCTTGCATTTTATCTAGTCGTATTTGTTAATCCCGACTTGCTAAGCGTAAGCTTACGTGTGCGTGTGTATTCTGTGGGGTAGGTAACGACGCGGGTACAGGTGAGCTATGTGAGTCAGCCAAGACTTGGGAGCAGTCGGAGATGCACGGGGCGTGCCGGTGCGGGCAGTTTTCGGGACGACTCCACCATGGTCTTCGGGGAATGTGGGACATTTCTATTTTGGTAGTTTGTGGGGCTTTGTGTTTTGATAGTTTATTGTAGATTTCTGTTTATGGAAATACTGTTATGGGAGTGTTGTATTTATTTATAGTTAAGGGTGATGTGTCGCCCTATATTGCGGACTTTCTTCACTTAGGAATATTGTATTTTAGTTTTTCCTCTGCACTGCTATTTGGAGATTTCGTATACTGGTTATTGTGTATTCTGGATCTGGTTGGTTGGGAATTGATTCTTTTGCAGGTATTTAGCATTTTGGAGGCGCCATTTTCAGGCGTTACTTTGCCGAAATTTTCGGGAATGACGCCGTGGTGCTTAAAGGTTAGGGGTAAGGGATTTGGTCAGTCTAGGCAGCTAGGCATGATTTAAGAGAGTTTCGGGAGTTTAGTTTTAAATTCATATGTGTTTGTTTCCTTTTATGTTTGGGAGTCACTTTTAACGTGGGATTGGTTAGCAAAGTAGCGCTCCGAGCCAGGGTGGGTTCGGGGCGTTACAGTTTTAAACTCGTTAATTGGCAAACTTTAGCTTTTTATAATGTATTTTTTTGTAATAGTTTTAAAAGAAAGGTAAACCAAAGGCTAAACCAAGTTAACTGAGGCCAAGAGAATGCCAAACCAAGGCTGAACCGGTTGAACCAAGGAGAACAAGGCTTGAACCGGACTGAACCAAGCTGAATCAAAGAAGAATCAAGCTAAACCAAGGAGCAAGAGCTGAACCGGCCCTGGAGAAGCATCACTAGCAGACTAAACCGCCAGAAGCACCAACGGCTATTTTCCTAGTTGTTGCCCGATGTTTCTGCTAAAGCGTTCTCCTCTCTTCCCGATACTTTTTCTCCTCTTGTATTTAAGCTTCATTTCTCTTCTGTAATCGTTTAGCCATTGAGTCAAATATTTGGAAACCAAAGAGAGAGCTCTTTTTGTTGAGAGAAACCCGAGAGGTTCTCTGGTGCATAGCCAGCGCTCGTCGCCTTCAGGCTTCACCAAAATTGTTCCCCGAGTCTTGGATGCTTGGAGGAGCTCTTATAGCTTCGTTCTTCTCTCCCTCTGTCGAAGAGTGGATGACACAGAGAAGACAATTGAAATCCTGTTCCCGGTGCGGTAAAACCGTCTCTGGCAAGGACGATATTCTCACCTGAAGCTCTGTAGCTTCTGAGCAGCCACGGGTTCCCTCTCCGTTCACCGTCAGCTGCTTCTGAGGGAGAAGCAACAAAGGGCAAGGCCTTTTTCCTTTCTGCTGGAGCTCTTCTCCGAGGAGCGGAGTTTTTGTTTTTGGCGATCATCTTCGTCCAAAGACCCGGCAAGGATCCCTTTCTTTCCCCGACGATCAAGGTAGGTAATTCTCGGTCCTTTCTTGTAACACCCCCGAACCCACCCTGGCTCGGTGCACTACTTTGCTAACCAATCCCACGTTAAAACATAATTTAAAATAAAATTGACCCGGTAGAATTAAAGCTAAGTCTCTCAAAACTCTCTTATGTCATACCTAGCTGCCTAGACTCACTAATTCCCTTACTCCTAACCATTAAGCACCACGGCGTCCTTCCCAAAAATTTTGGCAAAATAACGCCTGTAAATGGCGCCTCCAAAATGCTAAATACTTGCACAAAATCCAATCCAGAATATTCCTAATCTCCAACAATCAACCAGAATGAAGAAAATCCACAATACTCCTCATCAACGTATCCAGCATACGAAATCACCAAATGGCAGTAAAGGAGGAACCTAAAATTGTAACACCCGAGTGTTTCGGGTTTCCGCTCCAAGGCTATTTTCGTAAATAAGTAAATTAGGTCCGTTTTGCGAACGGATAGTTTTATTAGTACCCTAGAAATTTATGGGGATTTGTAGAAGAATAATTGAAATTTTAGAAACCCAAATCGAGAAGAGTAATGCTAGAATTCCCGTTTTAGCCTTTTAGTATATTAATTCGTAAAAATAGTAAATCAAGTCCGTTTTACGAAAAGAAAGTGTTATTAGGGTCCTAACGGTTAATGTGAATTTGTGGAGATATACGGGATTTAACGGGATTTATGAAAGGCAAAACGGTATATTAATGTTTAATAGGAATTAATATTAGTTATTATTATTATTATTATTATTATTATTATTATTATATAAAAAAAAAAACAAAATCAACAGAATAGCCGAAGCTATTCTGTCGAGCCCCGAACGCCGAAGGCAGGGCAGCGAAGGAGGAGAGGCGACACGAGCTGCGATCGACGGCCATCACCGGCGTATTCCGGCCCTCTCTGGCCAGACGACGGCGACATGCAATCTCCGGCCATCTCTGCGCACAACCCGACCGGTATGGCTCGGTTTTCTCCTCCTTTCGGTTCGGTTTTGGGCTGTGCGTGACGAGCTCGATTGAGCTCCAATCGCCGGTCGTTTTTGGTTGCTTTTAGCGTCAAATTGCCGAGCTCAACGCCGGCAATGATTGCCGTGCAATGGTGAGCTCGGATTGGGGGAAAAACCGAGGGCTCCAAATTGGGGATTTCGGGTTTTGCTTGTTGCCTCGAGATTTTTGGTTAGATATTGTTAATTGAGTGTATATATGGATGATTGGTAAGGAATTAGCCGAGAATTGATGAAAAATCAAAAAGGGAGATTTTTCGGGTAAGGGGCAGAATCGGGTTTCTGCTAAATTGACCTAGCTCCGGTCATTTGTTTTAAAATTTCTTTTGGCAGATTAAAATAGGTTATTAGAGGAGTACGTGGCCGCTGGAATCGTTAGATTCCGATAACCGACGGAAAAGTTACGCGCGTTCCAAGTTTTGGGTCGGTTTTACCAAACCCAAATTAGTGGCCCGTTTATTTAGGTTTTAGTTCGATTAGGCTAGAAATAGTAGTTTGAGAGTAAATTGGTGAAGGTAAACTTGATTTTAATGAAGCTCGAATGTTTGTCATAGGTCGAGCCATATGTGACGTGTGGTGCCAAACCCAGCGAACTACGGAAGACAGGTAAGTTCTTTAGATCTTTTCTGGCCGATTGGCCTACACCGTACGTCGTGGTCGTCTCGAGGAAATTTGGTGACATGCTTGTTTAATGGCTTTGGATGGGTAGTTAGGTTTAATTGTTTTAATAGGTTATGTTTGTTTATCGTCTTGATGGTATATATGTTGGTTGTTTACTTTATGCATTTGACTGCTCATGCATCACGGATTTCTGCATATGATTAAACCAACGAAATGAATCTACGTAATCTGTATCTGGTCACGGCGAGGTGGTTTAGCCTCGGTGACATTCTGTCTGCAACCTAATTAAAAAGTAAAACGAACCAACGAACGAAATGAATCTACGTAATCTATATCTGGTCACGGCGAGGTGGTTTAGACCTCGGTGACATTCTGTCTGCGACCTAATTAAAAAGTAAAATGAACCCACGAATCTACGTAATCTGGTCACAATGAGGTGGGTTGGACCTCAGTGACAATCTGTATCTGACGTAATGAATCTGACTCTATAATCTGCATGTTTTCTGAATGGCATACGCACGCATGCATCTGCATTTACTAGTGCTTGCTGAGATTTTTATCTCATAGTTAGTTTGTATGGTGTAGGTGATCTTGGCTTAGGTGAGACGAGACCCCTCCACCTGGAGAGTGAAGCAGTTGACGGAGAATGGCTGCAGTGGTGTGCTGGCGCAGTCGACGCTTACCGACCCGTGGGGAAGTATGTATAGGTTTTGAGGGTTTTTGGAGTGTTTTGGGCTGATGATGAATTGTGTAGAACATTTTAGGATGCTGGGTTCTGGTTAGGTGTTAGATTTTTATGTTGATGTTTCAAACGTTTTGTTTAAGCCATTAATTTAACGTTATGGGAATGTTTTTAGTTTAATTGTATAGTTGATACATTTTAGGGTGTTTGGTTACGTTTAGTTGATAGATTTGTTTTATAAAACGTTTGTTAAGATTTTTATTTGGATTTTTATGAACTGCTTGGTGATTTTGTAAACAGGAGGATATGTTACACTTTTAAACGGATCCATGCAGTTCGTTTTCATGAAAATGTACTTCATTTTAATCGTGTTTAGAGTCGGTTTTGGACAGAGTTACGAGAACGTATGAATGTTTGGAAAGTTTATGTAAAATGTATAATTGAAATGGAGATAGAAACGATATTGTGAAGAAGTGATAAGTTGATAAATTGAGGAATGATAGAAGGTTGAGTGGTTTTATGTAAACTGTTTTTGTATGATAAATGAATTTTCTTTAAAGGTTTTCGAGGATGTTTTTAATTGATTTAGAGGCTTAAAAAGAAAAATTTTGTACGGGAAATTAGGAATAGTATGAGGGTCGTTACATTTATGGTATCAGAGCCCCCTGGTTTTAAAATCGGTTCTGTAGACTGCTCGACTGTACAGCCACTACGCGGACATTCTTCATCAATTGTAAGTACGTTCTATTTTTTTTCTTTGCTTTTGTTTCTTAGGATTATTTGTGTTGATTTTATAGGAGTTTTATAAGGATGGTTCGAGGAAAGACCCAAGGGATGACACATTAGATCGACTTACGGAATTGTTGGACCGTCAGGCCCAGCATATGGACCGACAAGCTCAACTTATAGCTAGGCAATCTCATCAACTCGAGATATTGGCGAACCGAGAGGACTCGAGGATCCAAGGACTAGTTGCTCCCAATAATCACGGCACGAAGAGGCTGGGCAAGGAAGAAATTAAATCAAATCGACGAAAGCGCGGACGAGGAACTTCTCAGGGACCCCTATGTCCTAAATGCCAGAAAGAGCACCGTAGCAAGTGTAGATTGGGCACAGGTAAGTGCTTTAGATGTGGAGAGGCTAGCCACTATGTCAAGGATTGCCCGAAGCCAGGCAGAGACCAATTGGGCGGGGATCAGGAAAATGTTGCACCGAAGATACTTGCCCTAATTGGAGAAGAGGAAGCTGCCCAACCTTCAGCTGTTTCAGGTATAGTTTATTTCGACAGTTAATGGAGTGAAAAATATTAGAGTAGAGAGTTAAAAGTTTGGAGATGATAATTGGGTAATAGGTCAAAATAAGCTTAAGAATAGAGAGGGGATGACATAGACTTCGAATATAGGAGGGATAGAGTTGTGCGTTAAGGTTCATGACCTGGCATGATTGTGGGAATTGAACAATTGAGATTCAAATTACCATTGGAGGGATACAACTTAAGAGATATAACGGTTGAATAGACATAAACTGGACTTTAGTTGACGAACCTCCTAAGTATTTAAATGAAGGTAGTAACCAAAAGTCTAGCTCAGGTGAATTGTCGAATAGGAGCATTTGACTTAGTAAATATCAGTGAAGAGAATAAAGATATTGAGGCGGAATAGTGGTTCGACAGAGTGAGTACCAATTAGGAAAGGTAACGAGTAGTTGATTTCGAACTTTTGGTTTAAAAAGGATAAGAGATAAGTAGTAAGTCTAAAGTTGATGCAGTTCGAGTTAAACGACGTAACCTGTGACTTGCCTCCAAGATGGAAGTAGGAGCTTTAGTGATTAAAGGACCCGAGAGGTAGATCGTAATGAAGAGTCATTCCCAGATTTTGGGAAAAGAATTGACTGGAGAGTTTAGGTGGTGACCAATTAAGTGGAACTCGAAGTGCGTATGAGTGATCGAACGATAGAGCGTAAAACCGGAAAAGTTTAGAACCTTGTGGATGTAGAAATAGTCATTACTCAATAGGTGGTTAAAAATATATATATATATATATATATATATATAAAATAAATAAATAAATTTTTAGCGCATAAGTAGTAATTGAAGAAGTTTAGGGAACTTGAAGGGGGTGTGTACATATTAGGTTAAGAGGAGGTTACAACTTAATTGGCAGCGTGTTGGGGTGGGAGCCTTAGTTGTATTCGCACATTAGATTGGTTATGAAAAACAATTATGTATCCCGAATAGTGTGTGACTTAGGATACTATTGATGACGGATTTACGAGAGACCTTTACTAAAGAAAGGTGGGAACTGAGTGTCGTATGCTATGACTACGGGTAGGGTAAAGCAGATAAGTTTAGGCGCGAGTTAGGTTACAACCCATGGGTTAGTAAGAGTCTCGAGATAGTAATTAACCCAAAGGATGTTAGAAAACTTAATTAAGCCAAGTTAGGTAAGTTAGAGAGCTTGACCTATAAAAGATTAAGTGGAGACTGATTCATGTGAGAATTAAGGATATTAATTTGGCCGCTTTGTTATTTTGGAGACTTAGGGAATTGGCAGGGCTCGTGGTATAAGCCATAGCACGTTTGGTTTCATTAAAAGTAAGGAATGCTTCTAAGTTTTTGGAAAAATAGAAGAACAAGATTTGAGAATTTTAGAATATTAGGATTAAGATTGTAAATTTATTTACAACAAGTTTGCTAACAAGAAAATTGTTAGATAAATCATTGTGAAGAAGCCAAGGAGAATGTTAGAACCTGACTAGAAGGAATGAAAGATAGTATGCTAGTTAGTAATTTCGAGGAAGTCCTTGTGGAATATTAAGAATAAGTGTAGGACATCATTTAAATTAAATAAAGGGTTTAGATTTGGAGTTAAGCCCGAAAGTGAAGTCTTGCGAATCAAGGGATTGGTGAGTTATCAAGTACATTAGGAATAGGATTAAATTAGGAATTTTAAAGGGCCAACCTGTATGTAATGAAGTTGGAGCCAATGATTTTGGGAATAGCTAACGTGAATTAGATCGCAACTTAAGGAAAATAAGGACTATGTGGTGTAAGATAAAATGGACGGTTAGGTAGATCTTTGGGCTTCGAATAGTGTCATAGAGATAAGTGAGAAAATTATTTAGATTAAAGGGGAGGTTGACTTATGAGTCAAGTAATGGAGGTTATGAAATTATGAGCACATTGGATGAAAGGGAGAAAGATTTGCACCAAGATTGTGCAAGTGAGCCTGGAAGTGAAGTTAGAACACGAGGAATTGGGGGTGTTCCGACTCGTAAGTTACGTCGATTCGTTAGTATACCCTTTAAGGTGTTGGGTGAATAATTTAAAGAATTAGTTTAGACTTAAGATTTGTTTGTGATCGATAAAGACCGATGTAAGAATTTGATGAAACGATCATAGTGGAAATAATTATAGAAACCTAGTGGATATCGTGAAAACGTAAAGAAATAGATTTAATAATTACAGCCCTGTATACAGGAATGACATTAGAGTAGCTAAGGACATGCTATGATTGCCCAAGGTAAGTAGGTTTAGAAAATGAGATTGATAATTTGGAAAAGAGATAGTAGTGTAAAGAAGAGTTCGAAACAGAGGATTAGGATGAGAGATCTAAGTATCAGGTCCTTAGTGTTATAGAATTGAAGAAGCTTAAGGGTTTGAAGTGATTAGGTACGAATTGTTGTCACGAAATCTGAAGAGTTGGAAATTGAATGAACTTAGCTTGAGGGACAAACTAGAGTTGAAGTTAAGTTAAATGAAATTTGAAGGTCTAGGCGACGAAGGGTTAAGTTGAAGTCGATGGACGTATGAGTAATTGACTTACGAAGTGCGAAGTTAGATAGATTGAAAGCTTCGGAGGCATAGAAAACTATAAAAGACCCGAAGGGTGAGTAAGACCATAGGGGTGTCGAGGTTAGTATTTCAAGCATTGTACTTAGATAATGTGAGGGTGAGTAATTAGAAGTTTAACCAAGCAATAATTTTGGGGACAAAATTCCAATTAAGGAGGGAAGGATGTAACACCCGAGTTTTTCGGGTTTCTGCTCCAAGGCTATTTTCGTAAATAAGTAAATTAGGTCCGTTTTGCGAGCGGATAGTTTTATTAGGACCCTAGAAATTTATGGGGATTTGTAGAAGAATAATTGAAATTTTAGAAACCCAAATCGAGAAGAGTAATGCTAGAATTCCCGTTTTAGCCTTTTAGTATATTAATTCGTAAAAATAGTAAATCAAGTCCGTTTTACGAAAAGAAAGTGTTATTAGGGTCCTAACGGTTAATGTGAATTTGTGGTTTAATAGGAATTAATATTAGTATTATTATTATTATTATTATTATTATTATTATATAAAAAAAAAAACAAAATCAACAGAATAGCCGAAGCTATTCTGTCGAGCCCCGAACGCCGAAGGCAGGGCAGCGAAGGAGGAGAGGCGACACGAGCTGCGATCGACGGCCATCACCGGCGTATTCTGGCCCTCTCTGGCCAGACGACGGCGACATGCAATCTCCGGCCATCTCTGCGCGCAACCCGACCGGTATGGCTCGGTTTTCTCCTCCTTTCGGTTCGGTTTTGGGCTGTGCGTGACGAGCTCGATTGAGCTCCGATCGCCGGCCGTTTTTGGTTGCTTTTAGCGTCAAATTGCCGAGCTCAACGCCGGCAATGATTGCCGTGCAATGGTGAGCTCGGATTGGGGGAAAAACCGAGGGCTCCAAATTCGGGATTTCGGGTTTTGCTTGTTGCCTCGAGATTTTTGGTTAGATACTGTTAATTGAGTGTATATATGGACGATTGGTGAGGAATTATCCAAGAATTGATGAAAAATCAAAAAGGGGGATTTTCCGGGTAAGGGGCAGAATCGGGTTTCTGCTGAATTGACCTAGCTCCGGTCATTTGTTTTAAAATTTCTTTTGGCAGATTAAAATAGGTTATTAGAGGAGTACGTGGCCGCTGGAATCGTTCGATTCCGATAACCGACGCAAAAGTTACGTGCGTTCGAATTTTCGGGTCGGTTTTACCAAACCCAAATTAGTGGCCCGTTTAGTTAGGTTTAAGTTCGATTAGGCTAGAAATAGTAGTTTGAGAGTAAATTGGTGAAGGAAGCTTGATTTTAATGAAGCTCGAATGTTTGTCATAGGTCGAGCCATATGTGACGTGTGGTGCCAAACCCAGCGAACTACGGAAGACAGGTAAGTTCTTTAGATCTTTTCTGGCCGATTGGCCTACACCGTACGTCGTGGTCGTCTCGAGGAAATTTGGTGACATGCTTGTTTAATTGCTTTGGATGGGTAGTTAGGTTTAATTGTTTTAATAGGTTATGTTTGTTTATCGTCTTGATGGTATATATGTTGGTTGTTTACTTTATGCATTTGACTGCTCATGCATCACGGATTTCTGCATATGATTAAACCAACGAAATGAATCTACGTAATCTGTATCTGGTCACGGCGAGGTGGTTTAGCCTCGGTGACATTCTGTCTGCAACCTAATTAAAAAGTAAAACGAACCAACGAACGAAATGAATCTACGTAATCTGTATCTGGTCACGGCGAGGTGGTTTAGACCTCGGTGATATTCTGTCTGCGACCTAATTAAAAAGTAAAATGAACCCACGAATCTACGTAATCTGGTCACAGTGAGGTGGGTTGTACCTCAGTGACAATCTGTATCTGACGTAATGAATCTGACTCTGTAATCTGCATGTTTTCTGAATGGCATACGCACGCATGCATCTGCATTTACTAGAGCTTACTGAGATTTTTATCTCATAGTTAGTTTGTATGGTGTAGGTGATCTTGGCTTAGGTGAGGACGAGACCCCTCCACCTGGAGAGTGACGCAGTTGACGGAGAATGGCTGCGGTGGTGTGCTGGCGCAGTCGACGCTTACCGACCCGTGGGGAAGTATGTATAGGTTTTGAGGGTTTTTGGAGTGTTTTGGGCTGATGATGAATTGTGTAGAACATTTTAGGATGCTGGGTTCTGGTTAGGTGTTTGATTTTTATGTTGATGTTTCAAACGTTTTGTTTAAGCCATTAATTTAACGTTATGGGAATGTTTTTAGTTTAATTGTATAGTTGATACATTTTAGGGTGTTTGGTTTCGTTTAGTTGATAGATTTGTTTTATAAAACGTTTGTTAAGATTTTTATTTGGATTTTTATGAACTGCTTGGTGATTTTGTAAACAGGAGGATATGTTACACTTTTAAACGGATCCATGCAGTTCGTTTTCATGAAAATGTACTTCATTTTAATTGTGTTTAGAGTCGGTTTTGGACAGAGTTACGAGAACGTATGAATGTTTGGAAAGTTTATGTAAAATGTATAATTGAAATGGAGATAGAAACGATATTGTGAAGAAGTGATAAGTTGATAAATTGAGGAATGATAGAAGGTTGAGTGGTTTTATGTAAACTGTTTTTGTATGATAAATGAATTTTCTTTAAAGGTTTTCGATGATGTTTTTAATTAATTTAGAGGCTTAAAAAGAAAAATTTCGTACGGGAAATTAGGAATAGTATGAGGGTCGTTACAAAAATACTAACATCTCTAAATAAAGAAAGTCCACAGTACAGGGCGATATATCACCCTTACCTATGACTATTACAACAAATACACATAGCTATACCACAACTATCAAAAACATCAACCAAAATGAGTTAAGCATTCCCATCATTTCTACATACAGACATCTACAACAAACTACTAAAATATAAAGTTCCACATTCTCCCGAAGACCATGGTTGAGGCGCCCCGACAACTGCCCGCACCGGCATACAGCGTACATCAACGACTGCGTCCCAATCCTAGCTTTCTCGTAGCTCTAACCCGAACTTCTGTTGTCACCTACACCACAGAACACACACACACACGTAAGCTTAAGCTTAGCAAGTAGGGGATAACAAATACAGTTTAAAAACCAAGCACTATGCACAACAATACAATACGGTGAAACAATGCAACACAACACCACAATGCAACTCAACAACTCAACTCATAGTTGCCCGCACCCCAAAGGTGCCTTACACATTGCCCGCACCGAAGTGCCTTACACATTGCCCGCACCGAAGTGCCTTACACAATGAAAAACTCACAACGACAAACACACAACGGCAAACTCACAACGACAAACACACAATGACAAACACACAACGACAAACACACAACGACACATTGCCCGCACCGAAGTGCCTTACACATTGCCTGCACCGAAGTGCCTTACACAACGACAAACTCACAACGACAAACAAACAACGACAAACACACAACGACAAACTCACAACGACAAACATACAACGACAAACACACAACGACAACCATGCAGCAATACGTATCTAGCGTGCTCTACATCATGATGCATGCTTCAAAGAAATGAATTGCCACACCACACATCCCACAACTCAACGCCAAGCACAACGATAACACAACACTACACGAAGAAAAGAAATTACAAATAAAACCTACCATTCTATGGTGTAGGCCCGAAGGCGAAAGAACATTACCCACTACTTACCTGTCGTCCTAGATCGCTGTGGATACTCGGTTACCTGTCCACCTACGGCTCTACCTGTTTTCGGTCGGGTCTGGCGTGGAGAAAGCCGAATCGAGCTCTGGCTTCAGCTCGCCGGCGTCTGCACGTCTGAACGGTGGCCAAAGCTGTGGTCGCCGTCGGAGGGCTGGTGCTCGCACTCCCTCACTCGTCGGGCTCGGGTTACAGAACCGAAGCAGAATCGCTTCTTCGTGAAGCCATTCTGTTTCTATATATATTTTTTTAATAATAATAATAATAATAACATTAATAAAACTAACATTACTATTATGCCGTTAAATTCTGTTCTCAAATTATAAACTTCCGTAAACTGACCCTCCCACTATACACAGCTTAAATTCTCCAATTAGAATATCCGAACACAAATTAATTAACCAAATTTGTTTAACCAAATTATTCACTTTTCTTTTAAATTAATTAAAACAATCTATTTTATTATCTTTTTATTTTCTCTCCAATTTTTCCTTTAAAAAAAAAAATCCCAGGTGCTACAATCCACCCTCCTTACAAAAATTTTGTCCTCAAAATTTGTGGCCTTGTTAGTCCTCAATGTACTCATCTCATCTCACCTACCCAATACCCTTACTCATCTATAATTTCTTAGATCAGGACTAACTCTTTACCCCTTTGAAAACTCTCAACTTAATCCTTGGTCACCTAGTAAATTCCTTACGACAGATCTTCGTAACTAAGTTCACCTAGTCACTTCATTTTCTAATTCCGACACGTACCCATCAAACAATCTCAAACCTCCAAAGCCATCTCAATAGCGTAACGCTAGAACCTACAGAGTCAACTTCTTACCCTTAGTTTTAGATTTCAAATTCCTTTCGATCTTTTTATCGCATCTTACATCTATTTACCTCGCACCTCATTCGAACACTATTCACATATTCTTAATTCACTATACCCTCGAAGCACTAACTGAGTTTTCATTCACTCCAAATTGTCAACTCTCTATGACTCTAGGTTGGGTCATTCTAAACTATACACCCCAACTTCCAATAATCCCAACAATTATTGAATTCACTACACTTTTCTACATCACCCAAAGTTTTCATTTTCCTAACTTTGCTCCCTATATCTAGAGTATTTATACATCCTTTAACTTCAATTCAATCAAGTATCACCTATACTTTCAAACTTTCCAACTTAATTCCAACTCTAACTTCTCTAATCCAACGTTCATCAACACTTACAGAACTACCTCATATCTCTAAGATACCTTAATACTGTAACACTAAGAACTACTTCTTTTCTACTCTACTATCTCACTCCTACTTATCACTCCTATCTCTTACACTTACTTACATCAACCACTCAAGACAATTTATACCTCAAACAAGCATGACATTTCATTAGTTATTCCAACACAATCCCTCATACTCAAAGCTCTTATCTCTTAAAACTATCAACTCTTCCTCAACGTATATTCTGATTACATTCACTTACTCCTAAGTTCAGTCATCACCATCTTAAGTCTAAACTAACTCTTTCCCGACTTACCTCACTCTTCACCCACTAACATAGTTCAAACGCATAACTTAGTCTAACTGTCATAACTATGTACTCGTACACATTTTATTAAGGTTAACTTAATCACTCCTCACCTATCCTTTCAAACTTCCTCTAAGCTCTTCAACTTCATACGAAATACTCAATTTCTCCTAGCTCTCTCTCATAGTTAACTAATCTCATCACTTCTTTCTTTCCTCTGTCCGTCCAAAATCTAAAATATAATCTAATCGTTCTTCTAGCTTACATCTCCCAACCTCTACTAATACTCGAGTTCTCATTCACATCTCACTCTTAAGCTCGCCAACTCTTAAGCTTATCTATTTACGACATCAACAGTTTCAGCAGTTTTGACTTCGTTACATACGATTTGAACCTATAAACTTTCTAACTTAACATTATCCCTAAATTTCACAAACTTTTCGTGCAATACCCCGTTCCTCTAATTCAAAATGCTCTAATTCCTCAGATCTTACGCTACTAACTACTTAAGGTTCAGACCTCAAAGTCGAACCCTCCTCTTTCTATAGTATACGACTTCTAATTTCTTTCCAAATTTCTTAACTCTAATACAATTATCTAATTTCCCTTAGGATTCTCTTTAAAGTTTAATAACCAAATCTACTCTATTTCGCCCTTCCAACTCGTCCAGTCTCTGTAGCGCCCTGAGTCATCTGAACCCGGTTTGCTACCCATAACACTGAACCGAACCATGACGACTTGATGCTAAATTAAAAAAAAATTTCGCTCGACAGTCAAAATTTGACTTTTTCTAAAAATTTAAAATATTTAAAACTTGCAGCGGAAATAATTCTAAACAGCAATGTAGTAAAACAAAACTATAAATCATGGTTTGAAATGTTAAGAGGCAATCGGTAGTTTGGAATTAAAGTTTAAAACTGTGGAATAATAGGAGAAATCGCGGAAATCCAACGTATCTGCCGATGAGCAAAGCCAACGGAAGGAGCAAAAATGAAAACAAAAAGGCTTCTACCGATAACGTGCACAAACAACGCATTACCATCTGCCGATGACGTCAACGCAACACCATCTGCCGATGAAGTCAACATAACTTCATCTGCCGATGAAGTCAGCATAACTTCATACACAACTTCATCTGCCGATGAAGTCAACACAAATTCATCTGCCGGCAGATTTCCATCTTCCGATAGACGAACGCGCGACATCTACCGATGACGTCAGCCGGATGATTCCTTCATCCAACATCTGCCGATCGCTAGACGACAAAAACCTACACAACATCTTCCGATAGACAACTTAACCATGACTCAACATCTACCGATAGACATCATCTACCGATAGAGAACAAAACAACATTTCATCAACTCCTCGTTATAAAACACTACTCCAACTACAGAAAAGGATTTACTTACTCTACTGAAATCATTCAAAAACGATTCAACCATTGCATTACTCAAAATTCAGCAAGTACTAACATCTAGACCCAACAAGATACGGTTATCAGGAAGGAAAACTCAAAACATGTTCAAAACTTTGAAATCAATTCTGTCATGAAAACTCAACATACTCAGACTGAATCTTTAACTACTAGTCCTCCACACTAACAGACATCAGTTAAACCGCCCCATCAGCTGCCAGAACATTGAATAGGTGCACTCCTCCAACCCGACTAGTCCTCAGTGAACTCAGTAAACACACCTGCTGTCATTTCTTCACCTACATCACAAAACTCATCTATTAGCCTAATGCTAAGTAAGTAATGCAAAATGAAATGAATTACTGAAACATAAACTCCTAGTCATGCAGTTTCTACTTTCTCATCTCAGTTGCTCATTCATCGTTTCTGATTCAGATCCCCTTGTGAAATTGGGAGTTGGATCAACTCTCCCAAAGTATATATCCACTGACTCATTAAGGGGCGGATTATTTCCCTTAACAGTAAATCTGATTCACATGTTCAGATCCCCCTGTGAAATTGGAAGTTGGATCAGCTCTTCCAAAGTATATTTATATCCACTGTCTCATTAAGGGGCGGATTAATTCCCTTAACAGTAAGTCTGATTCACTTTGCTGTTTCATCACATTCAATCCTCTCCATACCAATATGTATTCAAATTCATTTTCGTATACATTTTGAAGATATGATGCATGGCATACAAACACATCCAAGTAAATACAAACCTAACGTTTTGTGATGTAGGCCCGAAGGCACAAGCAAACATTACTTACCTGATCTCCTGGAAATCACTCGTTTTCAACTACTCTGGAAGCCTTGCCCACCTAGTTTCATAAGCAGAATACCGATTAGATTACCACTAACTGTATCCTACATCACTCAGAAACCTAAGGAGCTAGTTTGGAAGTTCTGGTCATCATACACTCTTAGCTCAGTACTAAATCACGAACTCCATTCATTCACAATATCGACATAATACACACACATTGCGCTCCCTCTGCTATCTAACCACTAAAATCTCAAGTGAACGAAAGGAAAACTTACCTAGTTGAGGAATGAGGATCGGTAAGGAGAATCGCCTGGAGTTCTGCTGAGCCTGAGCTGAATACCGAGAAAGGAGAAATGAGGGAATAGTGGCGGCTAAACCTCATTAAACCCTTCCTTAAATACATTTTCCACTTTTCAAAATGTTAATTACTCTTTTGCCCTTGCATAGTTATTTATTAACCTAATCATCATTTTCTCCCAAATCCTCACATTATAAATGGTTAGTTAAATTCGGTTCAATAGAACCGGGTGCTACAGTCTCCTACCCGTTACATTTCTACAATGGTACTCACTCATTCTAACTATATCTCTTAACACTCAATAGTCTTTTCCATTGTTAACCTCACTTATTTTGACAATCAATCAAACTTATAACTTCCTCTCACTTATCTTGCATAAAGTTCATTAAAATTTTCCCCTTAACAATTTACTTAAGCTAGGCATTCAAATATGATCTATATTTATATAATTCTAATCTCCTATGACGGGCTACCAAATCCCTCAAGATTCCCCAATTTTTGTTTCACCTCACATATACTCCAATCCTCTAACATCTCAACATTGTCAGTTCCTATCCTATCTCTAAGTAAATCCCTATACTTCCATTATACGTAACTCTCAATATCTCACCTTGCTATCTCATCTTATCCACATAATGTACTAAGGGTCTCTCAATGCTTTAGGACATCTCCCCAAAAAGTTCGCTCTTCTTAACTCATCGTACCTCAAAACTTCAAGGGTTTTCTAAAGCCCCAATTCTACCTATTCTATCTTTTCTCACATAAGATGTAACTCTTAAAGGGAAACTCATCCTAACATTCTCTAATCTCTCCATCCTCAATCCTACTTGTATCTATTCTACGGATGTTACATTGTCTGTTTCGCTTTTCAATTAAATTCATAACTATTAAATTCCTAGCTATTGGAACAATAGGTTCACTACATCTATAAGTTGGCTAATGGAATCAACCGAAGTGGTCATGGTACATTCGAGATTTTCGTTCGAAGCCTGAACAAGGTTAAACAATGTAAACTCAGCTCTAAACAACTAAAAGAAAAGAATTACTTACAGTCGGTGAAGCACATTGCATGGCAGCCGGCATTGTCGGGTAATACTTTGAACGACTTGACCATTTATGCTCTGATACAATCTTGTAACGCCCCCGAACCCACCCTGGCTCGGTGCGCTACTTTGCTAACCAATCCAACGTTAAAACATAATTTAAAATAAAATTGACCCGGTAGAATTAAAGCTAAGTCTCTCAAAACTCTCTTATGTCATACCTAGTTGCCTAGACTCACTAATTCCCTTACTCCTAACCATTAAGCACCACGGCGTCCTTTCCGAAAATTTTTGCAAAATAATGCCTGTAAATGGCGCCTCCAAAATGCTAAATACCTGCACAAAATCCAATCCAGAATATTCCTAATCTCCAACAATCAACCAGAATGAAGAAAATCCACAATACTCCTCATCAACGTATCCAGCATACGAAATCACCAAATGGCAGTAAAGGGGGAACCTAAAATACTAACATCTCTAAATGAAGAAAGTCCACAGTACAGGGCGATACTTCACCCTTACCTATGACTATTACCACAAATACACATAGCTATACCACAACTATCAAAAACATCAACCAAAATGAGTTAAGCATTCTCATCATTTCTACATACAGACATCTACAACAAACTACTAAAATATAAAGTCCCACATTCTCCCGAAGACCATGGTTGAGGCGCCCCGACAACTGCGCGCACCGGCATACAGCGTACATCAATGAATGCGTCCCAATCCTAGCTTTCCTCGTAGCTCTAACCTGAACTCCTGTTGTCACCTACACCACAGAACACACACACACATGTAAGCTTAAGCTTAGCAAGTAGGGGATAACAAATACAGTTTAAAAACCAAGCACTATGCGCAACAATACAATACGGCCAAACAATGCAACACAACACCACAATGCAACTCAACAACTCAACTCATAGTTGCCCGCACCCCAAAGGTGCCTTACACATTGCCCGCACCGAAGTGCCTTACACATTGCCCGCACCGAAGTGCCATACACAACGACAAACTCACAACGACAAACACACAACGACAAACCACACAACGACACAAGTGCCTTACACAACGACAAACACACACGACAAACACACAACGACAAACTCACAACGACAACACACAACGACAAACACACAACGACACATTGCCTGCACCGAAGTGCCTTACACATTGCTCGCACCGAAGTGCCTTACACATTGCCCGCACCGAAGTGCCTTACACATTGCCCGCAACGAAGTGCCTTACACAACGACAAACACACAACGACAAACACACAACGACAACACACAACGACAAACTCACAACGACAAACACACAACGACAAACACACAACGACACATTGCCTGCACCGAAGTGCCTTACACATTGCTCGCACCGAAGTGCCTTACACATTGCTCGCACCGAAGTGCCTTACACATTGCCCGCAACGAAGTGCCTTACACAACGACAAACTCACAACGACAAACTCACAACGACAACACACAACGACAACACACAACGACAAACTCACACGACAAACACACAACGACAACACACAACGACAAACACACAACGACACATTGCCTGCACCGAAGTGCCTTACACATTGCCCGCACCGAAGTGCCTTACACATTGCCCGCACCGAAGTGCCTTACACATTGCTCGCACCGAAGTGCCTTACACATTGCTCGCACCGAAGTGCCTTACACATTGCCCGCACCGAAGTGCCTTACACATTGCTCGCACCGAAGTGCCTTACACATTGCTCGCACCGAAGTGCCTTACACATTGCTCGCACCGAAGTGCCTTACACATTGCTCGCACCGAAGTGCCTTACACATTGCCCGCACCGAAGTGCCTTACACATTGCCCGCACCGAAGTGCCTTACACATTGCTCGCACCGAAGTGCCTTACACATTGCCCGCAACGAAGTGCCTTACACATTGCCCGCACCGAAGTGCCTTACACAACGACAAACACACAACGACACATTGCCTGCACCGAAGTGCCTTACACATTGCTCGCACCGAAGTGCCTTACACATTGCTCGCACCGAAGTGCCTTACACAACGACAAACTCACAACGACAAACTCACACGACAAACACACAACGACACATTGCCTGCACCGAAGTGCCTTACACATTGCCCGCACCGAAGTGCCTTACACAACGACAAACTCACAACGACAAACACACAACGACACATTGCCTGCACCGAAGTGCCTTACACATTGCTCGCACCGAAGTGCCTTACACATTGCCCGCAACGAAGTGCCTTACACATTGCTCGCACCGAAGTGCCTTACACATTGCTCGCACCGAAGTGCCTTACACATTGCTCGCACCGAAGTGCCTTACACAACGACAAACACACAACGACACATTGCCTGCACCGAAGTGCCTTACACATTGCTCGCACCGAAGTGCCTTACACATTGCCCGCACCGAAGTGCCTTACACAACGACAAACACACAACGACACATTGCCCGCACCGAAGTGCCTTACACATTGCTCGCACCGAAGTGCCTTACACATTGCTCGCACCGAAGTGCCTTACACATTGCTCGCACCGAAGTGCCTTACACATTGCCCGCACCGAAGTGCCTTACACATTGCTCGCACCGAAGTGCCTTACACATTGCTCGCACCGAAGTGCCTTACACATTGCTCGCACCGAAGTGCCTTACACATTGCTCGCACCGAAGTGCCTTACACATTGCTCGCACCGAAGTGCCTTACACATTGCTCGCACCGAAGTGCCTTACACATTGCTCGCACCGAAGTGCCTTACACATTGCTCGCACCGAAGTGCCTTACACATTGCTCGCACCGAAGTGCCTTACACATTGCTCGCACCGAAGTGCCTTACACATTGCTCGCACCGAAGTGCCTTACACATTGCCCGCACCGAAGTGCCTTACACATTGCTCGCACCGAAGTGCCTTACACATTGCTCGCACCGAAGTGCCTTACACATTGCTCGCACCGAAGTGCCTTACACATTGCTCGCACCGAAGTGCCTTACACATTGCTCGCACCGAAGTGCCTTACACATTGCTCGCACCGAAGTGCCTTACACATTGCTCGCACCGAAGTGCCTTACACATTGCTCGCACCGAAGTGCCTTACACATTGCTCGCACCGAAGTGCCTTACACATTGCTCGCACCGAAGTGCCTTACACATTGCCCGCACCGAAGTGCCTTACACATTGCTCGCACCGAAGTGCCTTACACATTGCTCGCACCGAAGTGCCTTACACATTGCTCGCACCGAAGTGCCTTACACATTGCTCGCACCGAAGTGCCTTACACATTGCTCGCACCGAAGTGCCTTACACATTGCTCGCACCGAAGTGCCTTACACATTGCCCGCACCGAAGTGCCTTACACATTGCCCGCACCGAAGTGCCTTACACATTGCTCGCACCGAAGTGCCTTACACATTGCCCGCACCGAAGTGCCTTACACATTGCTCGCACCGAAGTGCCTTACACATTGCTCGCACCGAAGTGCCTTACACATTGCTCGCACCGAAGTGCCTTACACATTGCCCGCAACGAAGTGCCTTACACGGTGCTCGCACTCCCTCACTCGCCGGGCTCGGGTTACAGAACAGAAGCAGAATTGCTTCTTCGTGAAGCCATTCTGTTTCTATATATTTTTTTAATAATAATAATAATAATAACATTAATAAAACTAACATTACTCTTATGCCGTTAAATTCCGTTCTCAAATTATAAACTTCCGTAAACTGACCCTCCCACTATACACGGCTTAAATTCTCCAATTAGAATATCCGAACACAAATTAATTAACCAAATTAGTTTAACCAAATTATTCACTTTTCTTTTAAATTAATTAAAACAACCTATTTGATTATCCTTTTATTTTCTCTCCGATTTTTTCTTTAAAAAAAAAATCCCGGGTGTTACATTTCTGCCCAAGAATCCTGCACACCCACCTCTTCTATTTGTGTGTTTCTTTTCGGCAATTTTCACTCTGTTCACCTCAGTTTTTCGTTGTTTTCGTGTTTGTTTTTGGGTGTCTTCGAGCACCGATCTGTTGTTGCATTTCCAGTCTTTCGCTTGCATGTTTCTCCACCCATTTGTAGGCCCGTAGCCCATCATTTGGTATCAGAGATACTTGCTCTTTGTTTGCAAATTTGGCCCCCTTTCTTTTTCAGCTCTATTTTTTGTTGCATGCATTTATGTTTCTCGTGTCTGTGTTTATGTATGTTTCATCAACCAGAACATTTGTTTAATGACGTTTCTTCTCTGTTGGTTTTGTTTTAATGTCAGCATGCATATTTGTGTTTTTGTTCTGTTTATTGTCTCTGGTTTTTTTCCTGATTGAGTCTGTTCTCTTTTGTTTTTGTTCTGGTCAGTATGTTTTCATTCTCTGGTTTCATCTCTGTTGAGTCTGCTGAGTCTTTTATTGTTTGTTAATCTTTTGTTTAGAGTCAGCATGTTGTTATTTTTGTTGCTGTTAAAATTTTCCTTCAGGTGTGTCTGCTTTTAATTTTCTATTGTTGTCGTGAGCTGTTGAGTTTCTGTCAACATGTTCCTTCCTTTGTTTTATTTTCATCTTGTCTAATGTTCTGTTTAGATTGTTTAGGATTGTTAAATTGCTAACTGTTAAGGAAAAATTCTGCTTAAGAAATTTCAGAATTTTTGTTTTGTTGAGTTCTGTTCAGAATTGTTAGGAGAGTTTTATGTATCACATATGACTTTTGTTCCAAGTTTACCAAACCTAGAAAATGATGCATTGAACTCAAATTGTTATGTTAAAATTTAAGCTTAACTAACGTATGTTTTGCTTTTTATTTCTTTTTTTGTTTTAGTGTCTTGATTTGTGTGTTTTCTCGTGTCTTTCTGTTCTGTTTTATCCTTGGGTTTTAGGATATTTTAAATGTTGTTTTTGACTATAAGTTTAGTTAATTTTCAGAATGGTTTTATTTCTCAAAACTTGAATGAGTTTGCTGTTTTCCAAGCACGAATCATTTGCTGCATTATGATTCTATTTTTGAGTTTCAAAAACTATTTATGGTTTTACATTTTTAGTTGCTGATTCTGTTTCCAGTATGTTAGTGTTTTGTTTTTGGATTGGATAGCATGTTTGTTAGCTTAAGTGTTGTTTAATTGGTTTAATTTGCTGTTTTCCTGTTCTGTTTTACAGAATTAGGAGTTTGTTTTTTCTGCTGATTTTTCAGCTTGCTTTTGTTCTATTTTTGTCATCAGTTTAGGGTGATTAGATGCTGTGTTTTATGAGTGTTTTTGTTAAGTTTTCTGTTTGGTTTTTAAAGTCGTAAAACCAAAACTTGTTGCTGACTTTTCAAAGTAAAATTCCTTAACTGAATGCTTGATTTAATTGTCCAAATTGTCACCAATGCATGAGCTAAAGTTTTGATTCTAAAAATGAAAGTTTTTCTGGTTTACAAAACTATTTTCTTTTGCTGTTTTTCAGCATGATTTCTTTATTGTTTCTTGAGTTTTTCTTGCTGTTTAGTTGTGTGTTTTGTTTAAAAAATTTCAAATTGTTTAACTTGATTGTTGTTGCTATTTGTTCTAAGTATTTCCAGTATGTTAGAATCGTTTAGGTGTTTTGTTTGCTATTCAAATTGCTAAGAGGTTTAGCATTTGAACATTGCATTATTGTTTAGTTCTAGGTTGCTATTTTCGCATATCTTAGACTCTATTTGTGTGTGTGTTTTTCGTAACATTTGTTGTGCAGTTTGTACCTATCTCCCAAGGAAAGAGACCTCCTTAATTGGCAATTTTGGAGCTGTTAAATGTTTTGCTTAAAAGATGCTTTTCTATCTACTTTTAGTTTAGGTTTGTTGGGAGACTCTTCAGAATTGTTGACCGAGAGCAAATTCTGTTTATTTTCTGTTGGGAGACTCTTCAGAACTGTTGACCGAGAGAAACTTGTGTTTTATGTTTGTTTGTGTTTGAACTTGTTTCTTTGGATTACTTTGCTGTGATATTATCCGATATGATTTTTCCATATTAACCTCATGTTTCTGATTAGCAAGCATGAATTAACCATGGCTCGTATTGGTTTAAATTTCAGAATGTTATTCTTGAAAAGCATGTTCTATTTTTCTTGTTCTGTTGGCAAAATTAATTTACATAGAGAATGGATTACAAATTAAAAGCTAAAATTGAATTCTCATGTTAGTTTACATTTTGCTGGAATTATTGTGTTGTTTGGGTATTTTCAAATGTGTTTTAGTTTGTGAATTTGTTTGTCAATCTTTTTTTTGATGTCTTATGATTAGGAGAGTTTATTGTGCTAATTTGTTGCCCAAATTAGCATTGATTTGTTTAGGACTTTTCTAGGATGTTTAGTTAAAATTCTGGTTGAGAATTTTCTGGTTTTCCTAGTTTTTATTCCTACTTTGGACTTGCATAATTTTCTGCTTGTAATGAATTTGGATTTGAAATTTCTACAGCATGTTCATTAAATTATGGACTAACCCCTGTTAAAATTTCAGATGAATTGGAGTTGAATTGTGCTAGTTTCTGTTTATGATACTTTAGGTTGTCTAGAAATTTTTCTGGTTTTTGAGTTTAAATTTCCTGAACTTTAGACTTCCATAATTTTCTGCTCATGTTGAATCTGGATTTGAAAATTTGACAGCATGTTAATCATCTTGTTTGCTAATTCCTGTTAAATTTTCAAGAATATTGGAGTAGATTTGTGTTAGTTTTTTTGTTTCAGAAATTCTGTCGTTTTTATGTGTTTTGTGCACTGTTTTGAGTTTTCAGTTTCAGTTTTATGTCATAAAAGCATATAAAATGTTATGCAAACGTTTTACCATGCTTATTTGTGTTTAAACTTATATAGGATTTTACTTGATGCCTTTAATTGAAATTAAAGTGAAAGCATAAACTATAACATGTTTCAATTGGATTGTAAAATTCAGTTTCCATCCATGTTTAAGTTTTTGTTTTAATGATTGATGCATCTCTTGTGTCTATGTTTTGTTTAGTGTCCTTGATGTTATTAAGTTAAATTTAGAATGAAAAGCATGAACTAAATTGCATGTTAAATAGAGCTTGGCAAATTCTATTTCACCATGTTTTTATAAATTCTGTTTTGAACTCTTGTTTGATTGCATCAAGTTGAGTGCCTTTTGTTTTGTTTAGGACTATGTTAATTTGAGGTCTGACCTTTTAACAAAAGCATGTCATATACTATCTTGTTAGTCACTTAGGATTCACTTGTACGTCGAGTGATCTGTGTTTGTGGCCAAGAGCTTTCCTTTGTGGGCCGTTGGTATTATCCGAGGTTTACCGCTGGCCATTGGGCCCGACAGATGAGTTTTGTGCGTTGACAAAACTCATCTGGTACTACATCTCCAAAATCTTTAACTTCACCTTACTCCGTACTCCCTAGCTCTCCTACTCATACACCTACACCTATTGACGTGAACTAGTTCATTTATCACAAGGACTCTTAAATCCCTTTAACTTAATTCTAACTCTCATGACTATGTACTCATTTCCTTCGAATAAACATGACATTTTATTGCTTATCCTAATATCACCTCATTACTTACGACAAAACTTTCATATACTTTTTGAATTACTATTGTCTTTAAATTCATACTCAAAATTAAATTCTCAATGATTAATCTTATTATTTAACTAGCTATATTACAAAATTCCAAAACCTCCAACTTCTAACTTCATATTCTCCGTTCCTATTCATTTGAACTCTATAATTCCTCAAATCTTAACCACTTAAGGTATACAACTCAAATTCTAACCTTCCACTGCGTTTACTCATAAGCTCTATGTGTGAGACCTTTCATTCTTTCTTATCCGTTATTCTTGAATACTCAATCCTTACTGACTAATCTCATTACTTACCTCTTCCTAAGTTCGTCCAAAATCTAGAATGTACTCGAGTTATCCTTCTAACTTTCATCTCCTATCCTCAACTTATCGACACCAGATTAGGTTAGTTATTACCTCAACGGTTTGAAACTTTTTAACTTAGGCTTATTCATAAGGCACCTACCACCGCTCGTGAAAAATTCCTGTCAACTCACATTCTATCGAACACTCATATAAATTCCTAAATTCCTAACCTCCTTTCCCAATTTCTCAACACTCATATAAAGTTCAAGATTCACTCTCCAAATTTCCAATTTTTACTAACTACTTGATTCTCTTTTCCTCTTCAACTTCAACTAGTCTTCCATAACTCACCTACTCATACGTCCTTAGACCTTAACTTGAACACTCACTAATTTCCTCAAAATTCCCTCTAAAATGTAAGAACTAATCCACTCTCTTTTACTCTTCAACTCAACGGTCTCTATTCCCACCCTTAAGTTGTAGCTTCTAGGTCGAATAACACTAATAACCAGACAACCCTTAATGCTCCTCCAATATGCCAAGCATAATCTTTTCACTTATCCCCACTCATCTTTGATAAAATACACTCCTAAACAGTACCTACATCCCTAACTTCAAACTTTTCTAACTCCACTCCGATTTATTTCTAAAACTCCAAAGGTTTGCTACTTAGGATTTCATTTCTATCTAAGGATACAAAATCCTAGGTTATCAATCTTACATTCTCATCCTGAGATTCTCTAATCTCTCTATGCTCAATTCTACTTCTAGCTATCCTAAGGATGTTACCCTGTCTGTTTCGCCGTTCCAATAAATTCCTAGCTATTCAAACTATCAGTTCACTATGTCTATAAGTTGGCTCATAGGATCCACTGAGGTTGTCTCGGTACTCTCGGAATTTTCTAATCCATTATAGTTCCAAAACAAACAAACTTAAATATAAACTAACAAAAAGTAAAGAAATACTTACAGTCGATGAATCACGTTGCATGGCGGCTGGCATTGTCAGGTAATCATTTGAACGACTCGACCACTTTGCTCTGATACCATCTTGTAACGCCCCCGAACCCACCCTGGCTCAGTGCGCTACTTTGCTAACCAATCCCACGTTAAAACCTAATTTAAAATAAGTTTAGACTTGCTAATTTCTCTTAATCCTAACCTTTACAGCACCACGGCGTCCTTCCCGAAATTTCGGCAAAGTAACACCTGAAAATGGCGCCTCCAAAATGCTAAGTACCTGCACACAAATCAATTCCCAACCAGATCCAGAATATTCCTAACAATCTAACTAATCTACGAAATCTCTAACAATCATTCACAATACAGGGTAACACATCACCCTGCACTATAACTATATACAACAAATACACATAAGACAACCACCCAAAAAGAACTACACATTTCCATAATCCATCAATTTACAAGTAGACATTTACAATACTACCAAAATACAAAACCCACATTCTCCGAAGACCATGGTCGAGGCGCCCCGACAACTGCCTGCACCGACATACCGTGTACATCATCGACTGCGTCCCAATCCTAGCTTTCCTCGCAACTCTAACCTGTACACCTTTCGTCACCTACACCACAAAACACCCACACACACGTAAGGTTACGCTTAGCAAGTAGAGAATAACAAAGATAAACATACACCATCCACCACAACTCACACAGCGTAACCCTAACACATGCAACACAACACCGCTCAACAGGACAACCCAACGCAACAACACAACACTATCCAACACGACAACACAACACATGACCAAACAATGCTAGCCCCATACAACAATGCACCCAATCCTATCACATGCGGTTTCTACTCTCGGTTGTATGTATCACGTTCTCACTTCATTAATCGTAGGCATACCTCTCTCGTAGAATATCATTCTACTCGAGACACAGCGTACCTCTCGAGTAGCACTCGAGACACAGTTGCGTACCTCTCGAGTAGCACTCGAGACACAGTTGCGCACCTCTCGAGTAGCACTCGAGACCAGTTGCGCACTCGATTAGCATCTCGAGTAGCACTCGAGACACAGTTGCGCACCTCTCGAGTAGCACTCGAGACACAGTTGCGCACCTCTCGAGTAGCACTCGAGACAAAGTTGCGCACCTCTCGAGTAGCACTCGAGACACAGTTGCGCACCTCTCGAGTAGCACTCGAGACACAGTTGCGCACCTCTCGAGTAGCACTCGAGACACAGTTGCGCACCTCTCGAGTAGCACTCGAGACCAGTTGCGCACCTCTCGAGTAGCACTCGAGACCAGTTGCGCACCTCTCGAGTAGCACTCGAGACACAGTTGCGCACCTCTCGAGTAGCACTCGAGACCAGTTGCGCACCTCTCGAGTAGCACTCGAGACACAGTTGCGCACCTCTCGAGTAGCACTCGAGACCAGTTGCGCACCTCTCGAGTAGCACTCGAGACCAGTTGCGCACCTCTCGAGTAGCACTCGAGACACAGTTGCGCACCTCTCGAGTAGCACTCGAGACACAGTTGCGCACCTCTCGAGTAGCACTCGAGACCAGTTGCGCACCTCTCGAGTAGCACTCGAGACCAGTTGCGCACCTCTCGAGTAGCACTCGAGACACAGTTGCGCACCTCTCGAGTAGCACTCGAGACCAGTTGCGCACCTCTCGAGTAGCACTCGAGACCAGTTGCGCACCTCTCGAGTAGCACTCGAGACCAGTTGCGCACCTCTCGAGTAGCACTCGAGACCAGTTGCGCACCTCTCGAGTAGCACTCGAGACCAGTTGCGCACCTCTCGAGTAGCACTCGAGACACAGTTGCGCACCTCTCGAGTAGCACTCGAGACACAGTTGCGCACCTCTCGAGTAGCACTCGAGACCAGTTGCGCACCTCTCGAGTAGCACTCGAGACCAGTTGCGCACCTCTCGAGTAGCACTCGAGACCAGTTGCGCACCTCTCGAGTAGCACTCGAGACACAGTTGCGCACCTCTCGAGTAGCACTCGAGACCAGTTGCGCACCTCTCGAGTAGCACTCGAGACCAGTTGCGCACCTCTCGAGTAGCACTCGAGACACAGTTGCGCACCTCTCGAGTAGCACTCGAGACCAGTTGCGCACCTCTCGAGTAGCACTCGAGACACAGTTGCGCACCTCTCGAGTAGCACTCGAGACCAGTTGCGCACCTCTCGAGTAGCACTCGAGACCAGTTGCGCACCTCTCGAGTAGCACTCGAGACCAGTTGCGCACCTCTCGAGTAGCACTCGAGACCAGTTGCGCACCTCTCGAGTAGCACTCGAGACCAGTTGCGCACCTCTCGAGTAGCACTCGAGACCAGTTGCGCACCTCTCGAGTAGCACTCGAGACCAGTTGCGCACCTCTCGAGTAGCACTCGAGACCAGTTGCGCACCTCTCGAGTAGCACTCGAGACACAGTTGCGCACCTCTCGAGTAGCACTCGAGACCAGTTGCGCACCTCTCGAGTAGCACTCGAGACCAGTTGCGCACCTCTCGAGTAGCACTCGAGACCAGTTGCGCACCTCTCGAGTAGCACTCGAGACACAGTTGCGCACCTCTCGAGTAGCACTCGAGACCAGTTGCGCACCTCTCGAGTAGCACTCGAGACCAGTTGCGCACCTCTCGAGTAGCACTCGAGACACAGTTGCGCACCTCTCGAGTAGCACTCGAGACACAGTTGCGCACCTCTCGAGTAGCACTCGAGACACAGTTGCGCACCTCTCGAGTAGCACTCGAGACACAGTTGCGCACCTCTCGAGTAGCACTCGAGACCAGTTGCGCACCTCTCGAGTAGCACTCGAGACCAGTTGCGCACCTCTCGAGTAGCACTCGAGACCAGTTGCGCACCTCTCGAGTAGCACTCGAGACCAGTTGCGCACCTCTCGAGTAGCACTCGAGACACAGTTGCGCACCTCTCGAGTAGCACTCGAGACACAGTTGCGCACCTCTCGAGTAGCACTCGAGACACAGTTGCGCACCTCTCGAGTAGCACTCGAGACCAGTTGCGCACCTCTCGAGTAGCACTCGAGACCAGTTGCGCACCTCTCGAGTAGCACTCGAGACCAGTTGCGCACCTCTCGAGTAGCACTCGAGACACAGTTGCGCACCTCTCGAGTAGCACTCGAGACCAGTTGCGCACCTCTCGAGTAGCACTCGAGACCAGTTGCGCACCTCTCGAGTAGCACTCGAGACCAGTTGCGCACCTCTCGAGTAGCACTCGAGACCAGTTGCGCACCTCTCGAGTAGCACTCGAGACCAGTTGCGCACCTCTCGAGTAGCACTCGAGACCAGTTGCGCACCTCTCGAGTAGCACTCGAGACCAGTTGCGCACCTCTCGAGTAGCACTCGAGACCAGTTGCGCACCTCTCGAGTAGCACTCGAGACCAGTTGCGCACCTCTCGAGTAGCACTCGAGACACAGTTGCGCACCTCTCGAGTAGCACTCGAGACCAGTTGCGCACCTCTCGAGTAGCACTCGAGACCAGTTGCGCACCTCTCGAGTAGCACTCGAGACACAGTTGCGCACCTCTCGAGTAGCACTCGAAACTCAGAAACCCGAACTGCCCCTTCACCTGAAAAATTCCCCTTTCCGATTTTCCATCAATTCTCACTCAATTCCTCACCAATCAACCACCTATACCCTTAATTAGCATAAACTAACCAAAAATCTCAAACTACAAGGAAAAACCCGAAATGCCCTAAAGAGGACTTCACTGTTTTTCGCCCAAAAAGGGCTCTCCCTGCCAGGCAAACCCACGCCGGCCCAAGGGTTGGCAAACCCACGCCGGAAGCAGCCCATTTCGGCCGGTGATCGGAGCTCAAACTCGCTCCTCACCCTCGGCCACGAACTGAACCGAAATAGGAGAAGAGGAAGACTTACCGTTCGATTTTGTGCGCTGACGACGGCCAGAACTGACAGCCTAGGAGTCGCCGACGTCGTCTGGCCGGAAATCGTCAGGAATCGTCGGCGGTCTTGATCGGCGATCGCCATTCCACCCTTCCCTCTCCCCTGTTCTTCGCGCTCGCCGCTCGAACAGAATGGCTTCAGCCATTCTGTTTTATTATTTATTTTTTTTAATTTAATAATAAACATAATAATAATAACATTAATTAACACTAAATTACCATTATACCCCTCCAAACATTCTGTTAAATCCCGCTATTAAATTAACCTAACCCCGACTTAATTTCACTAGGACCCGAACTTAAATTAGAAACTTCACTTTTCTTTAAACTAATTAAAATAACCTATTATTAAACAATTACCTAATCATTTTATTTTCTCTCCAATTTTTATTTCTTAAACAAATCTCGGGTGTTACAAGAAGCATCACCAGCAGACCGAACCGCCAGAAGCACCAACGGCTATTTTCCTAGCCGTATCCCGACGTTTCTGCTGAAGCGTTCTCCTCTCTTCCCGATTCTTCTTCTCCTCTTATATTTAAGCTTCATTTTTCCTCTGTAACGGTTTAGCCATTGAGTCGAATATTTGGAAACCAAAGATAGAGTTCTTTCTGTTGAGAGAAACCCGAGAGGTTCTTTGGTGCGTAGCCGGCGCTCGTCGCCTGAGGGCTTCACCGAAATTGTTCCCCGAGTCTTGGATGCTTGAAGGAGCTTTTATAGCTTCGTTCTTCCTCTCCCTCTATCGAATAGTGGATGACACAGAGAAGACGATCAAAATCCTGTTCCCGATGATGTGAAACTATCTCTAGCAAGGACGAGATTCTCACCCGAAGCTCTGTAGCTTCTGGGCCAGCCACGGGTTCCATCTCCATTCACTCTAGGCTGCTTCTGAGGGAGAAGCAACGAAGGGCAAGGCCTTTTTCCTTTTTGCTGGAGCTTTTCTTCGAGGAGTGGAGTTTTTGTTTTTGGTGATCATCTTCGTCCAAAGACCCGGCAAGGATCCCTTTCTTTTCCCGACGATCAAGGCAGGTAATTCTCGGTCCTTTCTGGCCAAGAATTCCACACACTCACTTCTTTTTTTTTGTGTTTCTTTTCGGCAATTTTCACTCTGGTCACCTCTGTTTTTCGTTGTTTTCGTGTTTGTTTTTGGGTGTCTTCGAGCACCGATCTGTTGATGCATTTCCAATCTTCCGCTTGCATGTTTCTCCACCCTTTTATAGGCCCGTAGCCCATCATTTGCCAAAAGAACCACTACGGGGAGTGTAAGTTACATTCCGGTCGATGTTTCCGGTGTGATAAGGTGGGGCACAAAGCTATTGATTGTCTTGAGCCAAGCAAGAGGCCACCAGGCGGTCCCTCCATGATCTTTTCCCTTATTGAAGACGAGGAAGCTGCCCAGCCTTCAGTTGTTTCAGGTGTTATTTTGGTCTGTGGAAATACGGCTAATGTTCTAATTGACACAAGGGAAACCCATTCCTTCATAGCACAGAAGTATGTAGTTAAATGGAATTTAAATGTCGTCCCAGCTGATCGTAGTTATAGTGTTATGTTGCCTTCTAGACAGTATTTGCACTCAGATCAGGCAATACAGGGTGAGGTTATATCCATTGGTGGTCGGAAGCTGTATGCGAGTTTGGTTATCTTATGCATGAAGGGGTACGACGTAATATTGGGTATGGACTTGTTGTACAGGCACCATGCCACGATAAATTGTAGGTCAGGAGCCGTGGATTTTAGACCCCCGAACAGGAAGGGTTACTCGTTCCAAGCGACCCTTCGTTCGAAGCAGATGCCCATGGTGTCAGCATTGTATGTTCAGCACCCGATTAAGCCAGGATGTTTGGGATTCATAGCGAGTGTTCTTGACACAAGGATATCGAATGAGAAGGAGCTATGTGATATTTATGTAGCTATGGAGTTTCCAGAAGTTTTCCTAGACGAATTACAAGGTTTGCCTCCTGACCGAGAAATGAATTTTACCATTGATATTATTCCAGGTTCGGCGCCTGTGTCTAAGAATCCTTATAGGATGGCGCCGGTGGAGTTAAGGGAACTGCAAGCCCAGTTGAAAGAACTGACGGACAAAGGTTTTATACGCCCGATCGTTTCTCCATGGGGCACTCCGGTGTTGTTCGTAAAGAAGAAAGATGGCTCTTTAAGAATGTGCGTGGATTACCGAGAGTTAAATAAGCTGACTATAAAGAATAAGTATCCATTGCCTAGGATTAATGATCTATTTGACCAGTTATAAGGAGCCGCAGTATTTTCCAAGATCGATCTACGTTCGGGGTACTATCAGTTGAAAGTTAGAGCTGAGGATATATCAAAGACTGCCTTCAGAACACGTTACGGACACTATGAGTTTATAGTTATGTCTTTCGGCTTGACGAATGCCCCGGCAGCATTTATGGATCTCATGAACAGAGTGTTTTGGGAGTTCTTGGATAAGTTTGTTATAGTGTTAATAGATGACATTTTGATTTATTCCCGAAATGAAGAAGAGCACACAAGGCACTTGAAGGCCGTTTTGACTACCTTGAGGCAACACCAGTTATATGCTAAACTTTCTAAGTGCGAGTTCTGGCTGAATCTGGTGAATTTCTTAGGCCATGTAATTTCGAGAGAAGGTTTTTCAGTGGATCCGGCTAAGATAGAAGCCGTAAGGGAATGGCCTCAGCCGAGGAATGCAAGTGAGGTACAAAGTTTCGTAGGCCTGGCTGGATATTATCGGAAGTTCATTGAAGGGTTTTCAATCATAGCCAAGCCTTTGACGAACCTAACGAAGAAAGAAGTGAAATACGAGTGGTCTAAGGATTGTGAAGAAAGTTTTAAGACCTTAAAGCAAAAGTTGACCACAGTGCCTTTATTGGTTCTACCAATGGAGAATGGAGTATTCAGTATCTATTGTGACGCGTCCAAAGTAGGATTGGGATGCGTTTTTATGCAGGACGGAAAGGTCATTGCATACGCCTCTAGGCAATTGAAGAGTTACGAACAAAATTATCTGACACGTGACTTAGAATTGGCAAGACAAAAGTGTGATGTGTTCTCCGACCATAAAAGTTTGAAATACCTTTTAACGCAGAAAGATTTAACCATGAAGCAAAGGAGATGGTTGGAGTTCGTGAAGGACTATGACTTCAAAATTAAGTATCACCCTGGAAAGGCAAATACGGTGGCAAATGCTTTGAGTAGGATGCCTAAGACCGAGGAGTCAGTTGTTTTCTGTATGCCAGCTTCGTTGAGAAAGGAAATTCAGAGGTTTGAATTAGAGGTAGTTTTTGAGCTTTCGGCCTTACTTGCAGACTTGACAATACGGCCTACTATTTTGGACAAAATTAAAGGGGCTCAACAGATGGACTCGGAAGAGAAGGAAGCTATTGTGGCAAAGTTGATCAATACATCTTCCGAATTCAGTTATTCGGAGGATGGCATTTTGAGGTTTCGGGACCGTTGGTACATTATGAAGGATGAGGAATTGAGAAAATTGATCATGGCAGAGGCACATTCATCGTCGTTCTCAGTGCATCTGGGTAACACCAAGATGTACCAAGATCTGAAAGTGCATTATTGGTGGCCGAATATGAAGCGTGATGTGGCCAGTTATGTACAGTCTGCCTAGTTTGCCAACAAGTTAAGGCAGAACACCAGAGGCCAGGTGGGATGTTACAATCTCTACCGATTCCCAAATGAAAATGGGATCATATTGCAATAGACTTCGTAGTTAGATTACCAAGGACAGTAAAAGGGCATGACAGTATATGGGTCGTAGTTGATAGATTGACGAAAACGACTCATTTCTTACAAGTAAAGATGACTTACACGATGAATCAGTTTGCAAAACTGTATGTCCAAGAGATTATAAGATTGCACGAGGTTCTAGTGTCGATTGTTTTAGACCAGGATCCCAGGTTCACTTCAAGGTTTTGGAAAAGTTTACAAAGCACTATGGGTACTAAGTTAACTTTTAGCATGGCTTTCCACCCACAGACCGATGGACAATCTGAGAGGACGATTCAGATACTTGAGGACATGCTGAGAGCGTGCGTGCTAGAGTTCCAAGCATCGTGGAGCCGGTATTTACCTTTGGTTAAATTTGCGTATAATAACAGTTATCAATCTATGATTGGAATGGCCTCCGTACGAACCTCATATTGCACAACATGGATGCCTATTGCTTTACGAAACTTACTAAGCAGCCTTAACTCATAGTTGTTCTGAGGATGGGTGTACAGTGATTTCGATACAAGTGAGGACGGAATCTCTGCCACCCGGGAAGGAGCAGTTGAAGAATGATGGCTCGTGGAGGTCTGTGGGCAGTCGGTGCGCATTTTTGACCGTGGGGATGTAAGTAATCGTTTTGAGGGTATCAAGTTATTTGGGCTGATGGTGGATTAGATAGAATAATTGTATAGTTAAAACATTTAAGAGTGTTGGTATTTGGATAGTTAAGGATTGATGTTTTGATGTTTTATAAAACGTTTTGTTAAACCGTCATTTAGATAATACTGAACCTGCTGGATTGTGAATTCGTAGGAGTTTTGTTTGGTTTTCAAATAGTTGCACGCAGTTCATTTTCACAAGATTTTATTACATTTTGAATGTGCGTCGAGGGGATGGTTCGGTGGTTTATGAGTTGAAAAGGTTATGTGAGTGTAGTGTATTTTGTAATGAATAAAGTTAAGATGTTGGGTTGATTATTATGAAGCGTTTTTGTATGAATGTGATGTTGATGTTTAAGGAGAAAAAAGAGGAAGTGTAATTGTGCAGGGATTAAGAGAAAAGGGATAGGCAACTCTCTGGAATTTCGGATTCCATAGAGGTTGCCGATCGATCGCCTAAGGAGGCGATCGATCGGCATAAATGGTCGCCACTCTCTAGAAAAATCCAGAGAGTGTGCCGATCGATCGCCCAAAAAGGGGCGATCGATCGGCTGGTGATCGATCGCTGGGGCGATCTATCGCCTGTATGTGGGGCGATCGATTGCCCCCTCATGTTTTTCAACAGCCGATTGATCGGCTGAAATGGGCAATCGATCGGCCATGACATTTTATGGGCAGTTGCCCTTTTTGCCCTCCAAGCTTTGGCCGATTGTTTTTGTTATTTTATTGATTATATAAATATTGTTTTATCAAATAGTTTCGAAACGATTTCAACTGTAACGCCCTAAATTAAAAATTCTCAATTTGAAACCCTAATTTTTGAAACCCTAGAATTTTCCCCAAATCGATTTGAAATCGAGCGCTAAATCATAAATTGAAAATTTAAATATTAATTGAAAACTTTAATATCACGGAAGCTTTGTAATAAATTTGTCAAAATCTTGAAACCATTGATTTATCAAAATCTTGCAACCATTGCATAATTAACACAATTTATGAAACTTTAAATAATAATAAAGTTCAACATAAGTTTTAAACTGAAATAAAACATTAATATCGTTTGAAAATTTAAGCATACTTAAGTTAAATCTTTTTCTTCGAATTCCACAATATTTTCTTCGTCTGTATGCTCGCTTGCCACTGGAGGGTTCTCAATAACAGCTATTTCTTCCTCAGACAAAAATTCACCTACATCACAAGTTCAAAACTATGAGAAATCTCAGTAAGTGGAAATACGTGCAAGTTGCAAAATTTTTACTTTTACTTTTACCGAATTCTGTTAACAGTTACAGACTGGTTGAAAGTCAATCTTCTTTTAAGACTTAGCCATCTATGGCTTCGCCCTCTTTTACTTTTACTTTTACTTTTAAGACTTAGCCATTTCTGGCTTCGTCAACTTTTACTTTTAACGATCAAGCTCTTGCTATCACGTATTTTCCGTCAATTCCATCATTTTCATGCACATGCAAATGTCCTACCCATTTTTAATTTACTTTTACTTTTACTTTTACTTTTACTTTTACTTTTACTTTTACTTTTACTTTTACTTTTACTTTTACTTTTACTTTTACTTTTACTTTTACTTTTACTTTTACTTTTACTTTTACTTTTACTTTTACTTTTACTTTTACTTTTACTTTTACTTTTACTTTTACTTTTACTTTTACTTTTACTTTTACTTTTACTTTTACTTTTACTTTTACTTTTACTTTTACTTTTACTTTTACTTTTACTTTTACTTTTACTTTTACTTTTACTTTTACTTTTACTTTTACTTTTACTTTTACTTTTACTTTTACTTTTACTTTTACTTTTACTTTTACTTTTACTTTTACTTTTACTTTTACTTTTACTTTTACTTTTACTTTTACTTTTACTTTTACTTTTACTTTTACTTTTACTTTTACTTTTACTTTTACTTTTACTTTTACTTTTACTTTTACTTTTACTTTTACTTTTACTTTTACTTTTACTTTTACTTTTACTTTTACAACAATTTGTGTCAATACGAACATGTGTGCTCACCATAAAAAAAAAACGTGTAATAACAATAAAACAGTAATAAAGAAAATAATATCTATCTTGTGATGTAGGGCCGTAGCTAAAAATGTTGTAAAACGTTGTATTTACACTTACCTGGATTCCGAGCTGTTAGGGTTTATAGAGATTTTTCCAATATCCAATATTTCAATAATATCCTGTTTAATTAAAATCTTGGTATTAATTTCTATTTAAATAAATCCAAGTTGACAGAGTTTGGCAGAATTTTCTTACGTGTGATCGTGGGTCGAATCGGGTCGATTTTGACAACCTCCAAGAATTTTTTCTACCTAAATAAAATTCATAATATTATTTTTCCACTTTAATCCATAAATTTCACAACAACTTAGGTAGAAATTCCTTACCGGTTAAATATTCGATCGGTCCGACTTGATTTGGGTGGAAATTTTGTTCGAGTCAGGTTCAGGTGAATAGTACCAGTTTGGGTCGGGTCAGTGAACAGTGCCGGTCCGGTTTGGTTTGGACTGTTCTTGTCTAGTTCGATTTGGGCTGCAAAGAACCGGTTTGGTTTTAGGTTGGTTCGGTCTAGCCCTTTAAAAAAAAAATGGTTTTGTATAATAGTTTGGTTCAGAATTATATTTCTGAACCAACTATTCCTCCTTCTTCCTCACGCACCAGAGAACAGAGAGAAAGAGAGAGAGCGATGGAGAGCAAGAGTGAGGCCGAGAGGATGAGGGATCGGGAGAAAGCTTGTCGCCAGAGAAATGATCGGCCGAGGGAGAGAGTTTCGTCGGAGAAATGTTTCGGCCAAGAGAGAAGCTTTGCCATTGCAAAATGGAGCTCGACCGAGAGGTGTTCGTTGAAGGAAAATTCGGCAAAGAGAGAAAGAGGCTTTGGAGGTCGCGATTTCCTCCTCCTCAGCAAAGTTTGCCCGGGTCTGCGAAGGTTTGAGGTTCGGGCGAAATTTTCGGCGAGGCAAGTTGTTGTTGTTTTTTTTTTTTTTTTTTTTCTTTTTGTTTGAAGAAAACAGGAGAAGAGAGGGATTCTTCTCTGTCTGAAGAATTCGAAAGGGAACGAGGGTGAGGCTGGTGATTTCCCCAATCACCGAAGACTTATTTTAAAGGAAGGTTTCCCAACCTTTCATTAAAAATCGGGGATGAATCTGACAAAAAGTTGGTCAGATCTGAAGATTATTTCGGTCCAATTTAAATGTCATGTTTGTTTGTCCCCTACTCCAATTAAATGTGTGAAATTGTTGATGGAATAGTGTCGATTATGTAATACCCGGTCCTGTTAAACTGTTTCTCTATTTTTTTTTTTTAAAACTAATGACAATATTAAATGTAGGGTTAGTGGATGACTAGGCAAGGGTATAAGGGTAATTAGAAATCTAAGGGTGGATAACGTATTTAAGGAAACTATTATTGAAGTAGCCGCCACTGTTTTATTCCATTTCCTCCCCATTCTCAGCTCCTCAGCCTAGCAGAGCACGATAGGAGACCCCCCCTTCGACTTTCTCCAGCGACTTCTTCCGAACTTGGTGAGTTTTGCCTCTATTTCTAGCTACATTGTATCTATTGTTGGTGGGAGGGATGATATTGAGGTTTTGGAGAATACAGTAAGTGAGGGTTAGTTCGGTTTAAGTCGAAATCGAGAATGCACAATGACTAGAGTTTCCCTTAGATTTATAGTGGTCTAGAATGAAGATTAGAGGAAATTTAATATATGCTCTGTCTACGGTTTTAGGTTGAGCAATACCCGAAGTGGTTAGCTACCCAGACAATTCCAGGAGATCCAAGTAAGTAATGTTTGCTTGTGCCTTCGGGCCTACATCACAAAACGTTAGGTTTGTATTTACTTGGATATGTTTGTATGCCATGCATCATGTTTTCAAAATGTATACGAAAATGAATTTGAATACACATTGGTATGGAGAGGATTGAATGTGATGAAACAGCAAAGTGAATCAGATTTACTGTTAAGGGAATTAATCCGCCCCTTAATGAGACAGTGGATATATACTTTGGAAGAGCTGATCCAACTTCCAATTTCACAGGGGGATCTGAACATGTGAATCAGTTTTACTGTTAAGGGAATTAATCCGCCCCTTAATGAGTCAGTGGATACATACTTTAGGAGAGTTGATCCGACTCCCAATTTCACAGGGGGATCTGAATTAGAAACGATGAATGAGTAACTGAGAGGAGAAAGTAGAAATTGCATGATTAGGAGTTTATGTTTCAGTAATTCATTTCATTTTGCATTACTTACTTAGCATTAGGCTAATAGATGAATTTTGTGATGTAGGTGAAGAAGTGACAGCAGGTGTGTTTACTGAGTTCACTGAGGACTAGTCGGGTTGGAGGAGTACACTTATTCAATGTTCTGGCAGCTGACGGGGCGGTTTAACTGATGTCTGTCAGTGTGGACGACTAGTAGTCAAGGATTCAGTCTGAGTATGTTGAGTTCTCATGACAGTAGGAATTTTAGCATTTTGAATACGTTTTGAAATTTACTGATTTTAGCAGTCTGTTGAGTTTAAATGTTGGTTTTTATCAGATTTGATTAATGCTATGGCTTGAGTCGTTCCTGAATGGTCTTTGGGAAGTAAGTAAATTTCTTTTCTGTGGATAGTGTTGTGTTTCTTTTCTACCGGATGATGTCGAGTGTTTTGTTTGTCGGATGATATAGGTGTTTTGTTTGTCGTCTAGTGCCCGGATGAGAGGGATCATCCGGCTGACGTCACCGGTAGATGTAGGGTAAAGTCGATCGGATGAGAGAGATCATCCAGCTGACGTCACCGGTAGATGAAGGATATATTTTGTCGCTTAGTGACCGGATGACAAATTTTATGTTTTGTCGTTTAGTGACCGATGACAAATTTTATGTTTTGTCGTTTAGTGACCGGATGACAAATTTTATGTTTTGTCGTTTAGTGACCGGATGACAAATTTTATGTTTTGTCGTTTAGTGACCGGATGACAAATTTTATGTTTTGTCGTTTAGTGACCGGATGACAAATTTTATGTTTTGTCGTTTAGTGACCGGATGACAAATTTTATGTTTTGTCGTTTAGTGACCGGATGACAAATTTTATGTTTTGTCGTTTAGTGACCGGATGACAAATTTTATGTTTTGTCGTTTAGTGACCGGATGACAAATTTTATGTTTTGTCGTTTAGTGACCGGATGACAAATTTTATGTTTTGTCGTTTAGTGACCGGATGACAAATTTTATGTTTTGTCGTTTAGTGACCGGATGACAAATTTTATGTTTTGTCGTTTAGTGACCGGATGACAAATTTTATGTTTTGTCGTTTAGTGACCGGATGACAAATTTTATGTTTTGTCGTTTAGTGACCGGATGACAAATTTTATGTTTTGTCGTTTAGTGACCGGATGACAAATTTTATGTTTTGTCGTTTAGTGACCGGATGACAAATTTTATGTTTTGTCGTTTAGTGACCGGATGACAAATTTTATGTTTTGTCGTTTAGTGACCGGATGACAAATTTTATGTTTTGTCGTTTAGTGACCGGATGACAAATTTTATGTTTTGTCGTTTAGTGACCGGATGACAAATTTTATGTTTTGTCGTTTAGTGACCGGATGACAAATTTTATGTTTTGTCGTTTAGTGACCGGATGACAAATTTTATGTTTTGTCGTTTAGTGACCGGATGACAAATTTTATGTTTTGTCGTTTAGTGACCGGATGACAAATTTTATGTTTTGTCGTTTAGTGACCGGATGACAAATTTTATGTTTTGTCGTTTAGTGACCGGATGACAAATTTTATGTTTTGTCGTTTAGTGACCGGATGACAAATTTTATGTTTTGTCGTTTAGTGACCGGATGACAAATTTTATGTTTTGTCGTTTAGTGACCGGATGACAAATTTTATGTTTTGTCGTTTAGTGACCGGATGACAAATTTTATGTTTTGTCGTTTAGGGACCGGATGACAAATTTTATGTTTTGTCGTTTAGTGACCGGATGACAAATTTTATGTTTTGGTCGTTTAGTGACCGGATGACAAATTTTATGTTTTGTCGTTTAGTGACCGGATGACAAATTTTATGTTTTGTCGTTTAGTGACCGGATGACAAATTTTATGTTTTGTCGTTTAGTGACCGGATGACAAATTTTATGTTTTGTCGATTACAATTTTATGTTTTGTCAGTTTAGTGACCGGATGACAAATCTTGTGCTTTGTCGTTTAGTCACCGGTGGATGTCTTCGAGTAGCCTTTCCCTTTTATTGACTTTGTTCGGCGGTCGATAGAATTGACTTTTGAAATCTTTAAATTATTTTACGAGTTAAACCTTTGCTTCTCAACTGATTGATTCTTAATATTGCCAACGATTATTTTAACATGGCTTTGTTTAAATTTTACTTTTGTTTAAACGATTTCCGCTGCAAGTATTCATGTTTTGTCAAATTACAAATTCTGAAATTTTCAACGAGGTTTTATATTTGGCCCAAGTGTTTCTTAGTAATATTCGGGGTTTTGAGTAACAAACCGGGTTCAGGGAATCGGGGTGTTATATAGTTTATTACATCAACCATCATAGATTCTGATTAAAGTGTTAAAAAGAAAAATTTGTACAGGAATTTAAGGGAACATTATTAGGGACGTTACAATCATGGTATCAGAGCCCCCGGGTTTTAAAATCGGTTCTGTAGACTGCTCGATTGCACAGCCACTACGCGGACATCCTTCCTGAACTGTAAGTATGTTTAAAAGCTTTATTTGATTTCGATTTCTTAGGGTTATTTGTTTTAACTTGTATAGGAGTTATATAAAATGGTTCGAGGAAAAGACGCTACGGACGAGGCCCTAGAAAAACTTATAGATTTACTGGACCGTTAGGCCCAGCACATGGACAGGCAAGCACAACAAATTGAGCGTTTAGTAAACCGTGAGGATCGTCAGGCCTGAGAGGTGGTCGTTCCAAACCATCAGGGCATGGAGAGATTGTAGAAACTACAACCTCCGGTATTCAACGGACAATCATTGGACCCTACCTTTGTCACGACCCTTACCCGTACCCTTAGTATTTATTTATTTATTTATTTATTTTTAACTTTTAACTTTAACTGTACTTAAGGCAAAACCTCGATCGAAATCGAAATCGGAATTGAAATCGAAGTTCGTTTAGTAAATCGTTCAAAACAATTACTAAAACAATTAAAAACTTAAAAACAATTAAATCATTTAAACTATTAATTAAATAAAGTAACACTTTTTTTTTTATAAAATATCATGGCGATCAGTCGCCCATGAAAGGGGCGACTGTTCGCCCCTGGCGATGGCAACAGGCGACCAGTCGCCTGTTGCATATCACCTGTGGCGACTGGTCGCTACAGTTTGTGGCGATCAGTCGCCACGCTCTTTGGAATTTCTCCAGAGAGCACGGCTTCTTCCTTCTACGCTCTGCACCCCACTTTTAAACACAACCACCTCCACAACCACTTACCTCCAAACATACTTCTAACCAACCCTTCAACACTAATCCCTCTTCAGTCCAAATATCACCCAAATAAACGACTCACAATTTTACATGACAACATATTAGAATTTTTATGAAATTTGACTGCATGGATCGCTCTAAAACCGTGCGTATCCATACAGTCGTAAATCACCTAAAATAATCGAATAAAACCCAATGAAATCCTCAAAACAAACATCGAACATAAACATGAAATTTCCTTAAAACATCACCAAAGACATACATTATCAAATCATTCAAAATAACACTACTTCAAACCTACATCCACTATAAAATTCCTAAATAATAAACCTAAATATACACCCTAAAATCATCACTTTTCTAACCAACAAAACTAACTCACATTCATTCGCCACAAAACAGTTCGGGGCACACTATCGGATCTTCTAGCCAGGCCAAAACACACCCCGTCGCCTCGAGCACCATCCGTCGACGACCTATCCCTTGACATCGAGAGAACTCTCACCTTCACACCTGCCACCTACATCATGCAACATAAACATTAAGCCTAATGCTTAGTAAGGGAATGCACTATAGATGACGTATGCATGAATGCATGACTTTTCATAAAACATGTTCATTCACTTGTTCTTATTCTTTTTCTTTTCTTTTCGTTGACATGGATTAAGGTGGGCATCTTGTCAGGGAGGTAGGCCAAGTGCGTGTACATAGTCCTTTCGGCCGTATTCATGATCCATCGCGTGGATAGTGACAATAGTTTTGTTGTTATGGCCATACAGTCCCACCCACACTTAATCATTTCTTTTCTTTTACATACATCATACATGAACGTTTCATATGACATTTGAGAAAACATGATGCACGAGGAATCTACGTATAACATATCATCAAACAATTCACAACGTACATGGACATACATTATTCTTAACGAACTTCACAAACAACTAATAACTAACATCCTAGGCTACCCGACTCAGTAAACCCCACAATCAGAAAATCATCATCAAAATGCAAAAGCCTAACGTTGACACGATGTAGGGCCTTAAGGGCCGGAAACCTAGCACCCACTTACCTTGCGTCCGTAGCAAGCCGAGCACCGTCCAAAAGCCGTGTCCACCTAAGGCATTTCATAAATAAAGGACATTAAAATCAATCCTAAATAAACGATCTCTAAACTTAAACTAAGTTCCTAGCTAAGGCAATCTCTCCTAAAACTTTCATTTCCTCCATTCGGGCATTTCATCGAGCACGTGATGCTCACCTAATACTAAACTCCATTAATGGAGATTTTACAACCTTCAACAACCAAAAACTTAAACTAAATCCATCAATAACCAAAATTTCACATAGCCATCCCCAATAATCGTAAATACATCGTCAAAGGGCATTAACTTAAACATCCTAACAGTTTCTAATCAAAATCGAGATTTCTAATAAAACCCTAAACCGGTAAAACCTAACGAATAACCACTCAAAACCGAAACTAAACATGTCTAGAGTTTAGGGCTTACCTAGAGGATCGATTGGAGAAGAGAAATCGGAAGAAGAATTGTTGTTGAATTGCCGGCGTGAGAGGAGTCGTCGCGAGAGGGAGAGAACGCCAGAGAAGGAAGAAGGAACGTGGGAGGGAGAAGAGAAAACCAAAGAAGAAAACTCACTAGAGGAGGGGGAAGTGAATTCGTTGAAGTGAAATGCTTAAGGGGGAAAAAAGAGTTTTTTTTTTTTTATTTTTGTTTAATAATAATAAAACTTAACTCTATATTTACAAGTTTGCCCCTCACCCATTCGTTCTTCCTATTCCGTTAATTAACCCATCGATTTAGATCCCTCAAAACTTCTTTATTCTTCCAAATATTCTAACTTATTTCTAGGGTTCTAACGAAACTCTCCGTTCGTAAAACGGACCTAATTTACTATTTTTACGACTTAAAACACTATAGGCGGAAAACCGTAATTCGGCGTTACACTATCAATTTGGATTTCTAAAATTTACTTATTCTTCTAAAAATCCCCATAAATTCCTAGGGTCCTAATAAAATTGTCCGCTCACAAAACGGACCAATATTTCTTATTTACGAAAATATCCTTGGAGCGGAAACCCGAAAAACTCGGGTGTTACAACCTTAGCCGAGGAGTGGATTCGAACCATGGAAGACATGCCAGAGTACGCGGGCATAGGGAACGGGAAAAAAGTTGCCTAAGACTTAGTAATGCGTTTGAAGAAGTATAAAAAACTTCACTTCAATCGATTTGTTCCAAAAGAACTGAACGAATCAAGGAAATGCGGTTCACTATTACAAAACTTGTGGCTAGAACCTAAGATATCCATTTCACCTTCAAGGTTGTAACATGAAGTGATGATAACGACGTGTATTGAGGACCCAATAACCTTTATGGTCACGTAACTAAGACTTAGTAATGCGTTTGAAAAAGTATAAGAAACTTCACTTCAATCAATTTGTTCCAAAAGAGTTGAACGTATCAAGCAAATGAGGTTGACTATTACTAGACTTGTGGTTAGAACCTAAGTTAACAATTTCACCGTCAATGTTGTAACATGAAGTGATGAGAACGATGTGTAATTAACACTTAGTAATGCATTTGATTAAGTATAATAAACTTCACTTCAATCGATTTGTTTCAAAAGAACTGAATGTATCAAGCAAATCAGGTTTACTGTTACATGACTTGTGGTTAGAACCTAAGTTATCCATTCAACATTCAAGGTTTTAACTTAAAGTGATGAGAACAACGTTTACTGAGGACCTAATAACCTTAATAGAAGCGTAATTAAGACTTAGTAATGCTTTTGAAGAAGTATAAGAAACTTCACTTCAATCGATTTGTTCCAAAAGAACTGAACATTTCAAGCAAATGAGGTTCACTGTTACATAACTTGTGCTTAAAACCTAAGTTATCCATTTCACCTTCAAGGCTTTAACTTTAAGTGATGAGAACGACGTGTATTGAGGACCCAATAACCTTCATGGACGCGTAATTAAGACTTAGTAATGGGTTTGAAGAAGTATAAGAAATTTCACTTCAATCGATTTGTTCTAAAAGAACTGAACGTATCAAGCAAATGATGTTCACTGTAACATGACTTGTGGTTAGAACTTAAGTTATCCATTTCACCTTCAAGGTTTTAGCTTGAAATGATGATAACGGTGTATATTGAGCACACAATAACCTTCATGGATGCGTAATTAAGACTTAGTAATGCGTTTGAAGAAGTATAAGAAACTTCACCTCAATCGATTTGTTCCAAAAGAGTTGAACGTATCAACCAAATGAGGTCGACTGTTACTGGACTTGTGGTTAGAACCTAATTTAACAATTTCTCCTTCAAGGTCATAACTTGAAGGGATGAGAACGACGTGAATTGAGGACCTAGTAACCTTAATAGACGAGTAATTAAGACTTAGTAATGCGTTTGATGAAGTATAAGAAACTTCACTTCAATCGATTTCTTTCACAAGAACTGAATGTATCAAGCAAATGAGGTTTACTGTTACATGAGTTGCCGTTAGAACCTAAGTTATCCATTTCACCTTCAAGGTTTTAACTTAAAGTGATGAGAACAACGTGTATTGAGGACCTAATAACCTTAATAGAAGCGTAATTAAGACTTAGTAATGCTTTTGAAGAAATATAAGAAACTTCACTTCAATCGATTTGTTCCAAAACAACTGAACGTATCGAGCAAATGAGGTTTTTGTTACATGTGTCACAACCCGAGAGGGGGCCTAACAGAAACGCCAGGTTAAGCGATCAACCTCGGAGAGGTCCACCGCCTAACCTAAGGCTAAATGCGGAAGTTTAGCACTAATCCAGGACCTCCTCGAAGCAACAAATAAAAGAGAGTACAAACAATCGTAGAAATACAATATAAATGAAAATAATTACATGCCAAAATAAGGTACAATCTTGAATGTCTTACATACACAAATCTGTAGGAAATAAAAAGTGTGACCCTAGGGAAAATCCACACGACAGAGCTCACTTCCTAGCCTTCCTTCCTTTACCTGTAGAGGGGGGAGTCGATGGGGTGAGTGACAAACTCAGTATGAGATGTTATACCTACCACTCAAGGATGCATGCCTTATCAAATCAATGAAAGTTTTAAAAATCAAAACCAATTTCCATGTTATTCATTTCTTTTCTTATTATCCATTTAAAACGGTTAATGGGGCTAACGATAAAATAAATATATATAGTGAAAATAGGCCCACATCAACAATACTATCATAAAAGTAGATATCCAGGTGTACAGTGAAAAGAGAGGTCACTCACAGATCCTCCGAACCACACCAACACAGAAAGTCCACGATAACACCAGGCAGGGCCCCATAGGGAGAAGAGAAAAGGTCAACCACTAGGAGGGACGAACCAGTCAGGCCTGGGGCACCGGGACACGCGCTAGGGCACACCAGGAGGGACGAACCACTCAACCCTGGGTCCAAGGGGTCCACAAGGTGTACTTAACATACCGGGGTAGCAACGAATAGACACTGGCCAGGTCGGGTAACTGGGCGAGCATACCTCCGAGCCCATTCCGCCTATTCTCAGGGGGCGTACCCTACATTCCGTCTATTCTAAGGGGGCGTACCTTATCCAAACAAACGTGGGGAGTACCACAACAACTGGGCAAAACCCCCTGATACTCCTAGCATAAGGGCCCAGCTAAGAGTGCCACACCGTTATCTCCAGTATCAACTCCAATTGGCACAGCAGAAAACCAATGCATGAACAATACCAAATGCACGTATAAAACAAACTACATGCCAAATATGATAAATCTCAGGACAATTCTCAAATACACTACGTCGGCAAAGACAAGTAAAACATGGCATCGAAATCTAATCGGCAGTGTAAATCAATGATAAAGTATACGTGCCACCATATGCAAAATAATCATGCCGGTAAAATGCCGACCTCAATACTAGTGATATCGCACCAAAAATAATATACGTTCATGTGCATATAGGTATAACGTAGTAAGTATAATAACCCATACCCCTGCGGCGAGTCCTCCTATACTCAGTGAATCGTGGCTCCTCAGGAATTGCTTTCAAATCAGCAAAATCCTCTGAATCTGAGAAACAACACAAGGAATGAGCCCCGTTAAGGTCCAATTGGGTCTAGAAACGATATAAACTACGAACCGGGGCGAAAACGGGCCAAAATGGCTTGGGTTGACTTTTTTGTCAAAAGTCAACGATCAAAGTCAAAGTCAACAGGTCAACGGTCAAACTGTCAACGGTCAAACGGTCAATGGTCAAAGGTCAAAGTCAACGATCGAAGTCAACCTTTGACTTTGACTGACCGGACCGGTTCGGGTCAGACCGGTTTGGGTTGGACCGGTTCGGGTTGGTCTGGGTTGGATCAGTTTGACCTGAACCAACCCATTCCAACTGGGCTCGGGCCAGACCCGGCCCAAACCCAAATCGGGTCGGACCAGGCGGGTTCGACCGTAATGGGCTGGGTTGACCCAGCCTGATGGGTCGGGTCAAACTTGGCCCAATGGACCCAAGTCAAACCCGGCCCAGGAGGCCAAAGGGCCTGGGTCCAGCCTGGCCCGAATCTGGATCGGGCTGGGCCAAACCCAGTCGGGCACAACTCAGCCCTGGGCCAGAGTCAACTCGGCCTTGGGCCTGAGTCAACTCGGCCCACAGCCCGCGTTGACTCAGCCCATAGTCGAGTTGACTCGACCGTCGATCGCCGAACGCCGACGGAGCTCTGGCGACCAACCGACGATCAACCCGCGACGAAAAAAAACACAATTTCTTACCTGTTTTTCGCCGAAAATCGATTCCAACACGTTTACAACCACTTTTCGAGTCGATCCCTGCCAAAAACAACGAGAAATCGACCCCAAAAATTTAGATCTAACAAAACCTAAAACCTGAAACTTCTCGGGCAAAAATCGAGAGAAAGAGAGGTTACCTTCGAAACGTCCTTCACAAACGTTGATCTACTCTTCGAGACAAACATTTTGGCACCAAAATCGCAACGAACGGAGATCGTTCCAGCGTCGGCGATTCTCTCCTCGCGTGACTATCTCTCTCTCCCCTTTTCTCTCTCTCTCCTCTGGTTCTTTTGAAAAAAACGACAGATAAGGTTTCCAAAGGAAACCTTATCATTTATGTTTTTTTTTTATTCATTTAATATTTATTTTATTTTAATTTTATATTAAATCAAATTCATTTGTTATTTTACCTACCACTTTTTATTTTTATTTTTAATTAATTCTTTTATTAAAGTTTTTCAATTAATTATCTTTCATTTAACTTTCGGTTTCACGGTCTAAATTCCTACCGTAATTTAACGAAATTGATTACAATTATTTACACTAAAATTAGCGAAAAATTTATTCAAATTTTTACTACTAAAATTTGATGGGTTTTACATCTTTTCCCCCTTCTTATGAATTTCGTCCTCGAAATTCGCCTCAACTACACATTATAGAAAAAAATCTAGGGTACCTATTCGCCATATCGGACTCTAGCTCCCATGTAGCTTCTTTGTCTGTGTGGTTCCTCCATTGCACCAGAACATACGGAGCCTCCCGACGACGAAAACGCCGAAGCTCGCGTCCTAAAATCTTTTCTGGCACCTCGTCGTACGTCGCGTCAGCTTGGACTGTTACCTCATCCCACGAAACATTGTGAGACGGATCAGGAATGTACTTCCTCAATTGGGATATATGGAAAACATTGTGCATATGTCCCAATTGAGGAGGTAACACCAGCCGGTAAGCCACCACTCCAATCCTCTCAACAATCTGGAACAGCCTAATGTACCGCGGGGCTAACTTTCCTTTCACCCCAAACCTGCTGACATTGCGGGTAGGATGAACCTTCACAAAGACAAAGTCCCCAGCATCAAACTCCACCTCACGTCTCTTCAGGTCTGCATAACTCTTTTGACGACTCTGCACGACCTTCAGCCTCTCACAAATCTGGTGGATCTTCTCTGTGGTCTCTCGAATGATATCAGGCCTCAGTGCTAGTCGTTCTTCTTTTTCGGCCCAACACAAAGGAGAACGACATGGCCGACCACACAAAGCCTCAAACGGAGAAACCCCAATGCTGGTTTGGAAGCTGTTGTTGTACACAAACTCAACCAGTGGCAAGTGGTCTATCCAACTGCTACAAAAATCCAGAATACAGGACCTCAACATATCCTCTAAGATCAGAATAGTCCTCTCGGACTGCCCATCTTTTTGGGGATGATGTGCAGTACTCATCTGGGTCTTTGTACCGAGCTCCTTCTGCAATCCTCTCCATAAATTCGTAGTGAAACGAGGATCACGGTCAGACACAATGCTCAAAGGTACCCCATGGAGACAAACAATGTTCTGCACATATAACCGACTGAGCTTGGCAACAGAAAAAGTCATCCGAATAGGAATGAAATGTGCCGACTTCGTCAATCGATCCACAATAACCCAGATAGAATCAAATCTCTGAGGAGTCCTGGGAAGATGGGTAACGAAGTCCATGGTAACCTCCTCCCACTTCCATTCCGGAATCGGTAATGGCTGGAGCAAACCCGCTGGCCGCTGGTGCTCGGCATTAACTCTCTGGCAGGTCATGCATCGGGCAACAAATTCTGCTACCTCTCTCTTCATGCCAACCCACCAGTACTGACGCTTCAGATCCTGATACATTTTGGTACTGCCGGGGTGGATGGCAAAACTGGATCTGTGCGCCTCATCCAAAATATCCTGCCTTAAGTTGGCGATGTTGGGAACCGCCACCCTACCACGATAGAATAGGTCCCCAACAGCATTCACTGACCAACCCTCAAGCTGTTCCCCATTCTGAAGCTGTCCCACCCTGAATACAAGCTCCTCATCCTGCCGCTGTAGCTGCTTCACCCTTGTGAGCATCGATGGTGTAGCCACTACATGGTAGATGTAAGCCTGGCTCCCAGTATCATGATACTGCAACTGAAAATCCCCAATCACCAAAGACTTCCTCCACTCATCCAGAATCATGCAGGAAATGGAAGCCCGAGGATACCTGCTCAATGCATCAGCCACTGCATTACCCTTGCCTGGGTGGTATTCCAGACTAAAATCATAATCCTCCAAATACTCGACCCATCTGCGCTGCCTCAAGTTGAGGTCCTTCTGAGTGAACAAGTACTTTAAACTCTTGTGATCGGAGAAAACCTGGAAGCTGACCCCATATAAATAACTTCGCCATATCTTCAAAGCAAAGACGATGGCGGCGAGCTCTAGGTCGTGGGTAGGATAATTCTGCTCATGGGGCTTCAACTGTCGAGAGGCATAAGCCACAACCTTACCCTGCTGCATATATACACAACCCAAAACAACCCTGGAGGCGTCGGTATACACAGCATAAGGAAGGTTCCCATCCGGAACTGTCAGAATAGGAGCACTGGTCAACCTTCGCTTCAATTCTTCGAAGGCATTCTGACAGTCGACATCCCAAACAAACCGCACATCCTTGCGAGTGAGTTTGGTAAGCGGCGCAGCAATAGAAGAAAAGTTCTGTACAAAGCGCCGATAATATCCAGCTAACCCGAGGAAGCTACGAATCTCCGAGACGTTCTTGGGTGGTGGCTAGCCCACTACCGCCTCAATCTTCACAGGATCGACAGAAATACCATCCCGCGAAACGATATGGCCCAAGAACTTCACCTCAGAAGCCCAGAAATCACAGTTGCTGCGCTTCGCATATAACTGATGCTCCCTCAAGGTCTGTAGGACAATGCAGAGATGCTCACGATGTTCACGACGAGTCTTCGAATAAATAAGGACGTCATCAATGAAGACTACCACAAACCGATCCAGATAGGGACGGAAGATCCTGTTCATAAGATCCATAAACACTGCTGGGGCATTTGTAAGCCCGAACGGTAAGACCAAGAACTCAAAGTGTCCATATCTGGTCCAGAAAGCAGTCTTAGGTATACCCCCCTCCCGAATCTTCACCTGATGATACTCTGTCCTCAGATCAATCTTTGAAAAATATCGTGAACCACCGAGCTGATCAAAGAGGTCGTCAATACGTGGAAGCGGGTACTTGTCCTTAACAGTAACCCTGTTCAGCCTCCGATAATCAACACATAACCTCAACGATCCATCCGCCTTTTTAGCAAACAAAACGGGAGAGCCCCAGGGCGACCCACTCTCCCTGATAAATCCTTTGCTCTGCAGATCCTCTAACTGCTTACGCAGTTCCACTAACTTAGCGGGTGACATCCTGTAGGCAGGTATAGAAACTGGAGTAGCCCCTGGAACGAGATCGATACAAAACTCAATCTCTCTATCTGGAGGTAAACCTGGTAGCTCATTAGGAAAGACGTCATCGTACTCCCTGACGACTGAGACATCAATCTCCTGCACCGCAGTCTCAAGGTCTAGGTCCATCGACCAAAGTCCCCCATACTGTTCCAATCCACTCCTGCCCCGTAAACATACCCGAAACATAGAGTTCACAATCCCCGTACAAGGACCTCGGTGGTAGGTAACAACCCTGCCGGACTTCGAGGTAACTGTAACCCGCCTCAAGTGGCAATCAACTATCGCCTGATATTTCATCAGCCAATCACAACCCAAAATGACGTCAAACTGCCTCAAAGGCAGGACAATAAGATCGGCTGAAAACTTGCAGTCGTCGATCACCACACAAACTGATCTGCAGATATAAGCAACTTCACTCATGTCGCCCAGTGGAGTATTCAAAAAGAAAGGGGTTCCCATCTCTTCGATGGCCAAACCCAACACCTCAGCAAAATCAGCAAAAATAAACGAATGCGACGCCCCAGTATCAAATAAAACTCGAGCAAAAGTATGAAAGATCAAAATCGTACCATCCACAACCGCAGGCTGGTCTGGCACAGGAAAATAATCGGCCTGGTCCACTGCATATGACTGACCAGCAACTCCCTTACCCTTATAATCGCGACCACGGTCGCCGGCTCTGGTGGTAGATCCCCGAAATCCACCTGCCCTCTGCTGCTGAACAGGAGGTGAACCACTAGCGAAGGGCTGCCCGATCGGTCGATAGGGAGTATCAAGGACAGGCCTATCCTCTGCTCGGCGCTGGGGTGTCTGAAACTGAGCCTGCTGAAAAGGTGGTTGGGTCTGTCCCCGATGCTGGCCCGGAGAGGAGAATGACTCGGGAACTGTGGGAATATGAAAGGAGTGCCACGGCTGCTTCCTCAAAGGGGAGAATGACTCAGTAGCTGGAATATGAAAGGAGTGTCGCGGCTGCTGTCCCTGAGGTTGGTTCAGCGGACATTCCCTCCTAAAATGACCCGGCTGGCCACAGGTATGGCAAGAATAAGGGGAGTACCTGCTGCTCCCCGACGATCCGCCACTAGATCCGGAAGAGCGACTAGCACTGCCACCCTGATCCGACACCTGTCGCTGACCCCTCCTAGTCATCTTTCTCCCTGAAGATCGACGGTCTGATCCGTGCTGAGAGGTGCTATCTCCCAAACTGCACAACCTCTCTATCCTCAGGGCGGCCTCATAAGCTCGAAGCAAACTATCATACTGGTTCACAGCTACAATTCGCTTGATACTGAAATTTAAGCCCTGAATAAATTTAATAACCTGGGCCTCCACACTGACCCCTCCTGAATATGGTAACAGGTGAATAAAACGATTGTAATACTCAGTCACAGATGTAGACCCTTGCACTAGCTGGTAATATGCTCTAGTCATCATGCCCCTATACTCTCTGATGCTGAACTGGCTACGAAACAGAGAAGTGAACTAAGCCCATCCCATAGACTCGACATTAAACTCATTGCGGATGGCTAACCACCAGCGCCTAGCTGCCTCCCTCAGAAAATTGATAGCAATAGGAACTCTGGACTCAGCCGGCGTCTGGAGAGTCTCGAAGTTAAGCTCCATAACCTCGAGCCAGTTCTCAGCCTCCGCTGTATCAGTACCACCCACAAAGGTTAGAGGGTTGAGTTGGTTGAACTCGCTAAAATATACCCCTCGGGTGGTTGTCGAAGTAGGGGTGGGATCAGGGGTAGGAACAGGAGCAGGAGGTGGAGCATGAGCACCGCTCACCAGGTTCCGCAAAGCCTCCAATATAGAAGACATGGTGCTAGGGTCCTGATCGGGGGTACGAGGAACTCTCCTCCTCTGTGGCATTGTGACTCTTCTGCAAAACACGAGATTGTACCACATTAGCATTTTTCATCAATCATCCTTTCCACGTATCCTACTAACTGCTCATACTTGATCTCAAACATTTGTCACTAAGAGGTCATTGAACGTTGCGCTCTGATACCAATAAATTTCTGTCACAACCCAAGAGGGGGCCTAACAGAAACGCCAGGTTAAGCGATCAACCTCGGAGAGGTCCACCGCCTAACCTAAGGCTAAATGCGGAAGTTTAGCACTAATCCAGGACCTCCTCGAAGCAACAAATAAAAGAGAGTACAAACAATCGTAGAAATACAAGATAAATGAGAATAATTACATGCCAAAATAAAGTACAATCTCGAATGTCTTACATACACAAATCTGTAGGAAATAAAAAGTGTGACCCTAGGGAAAATCCACACGACAGAGCTCACTTCCTAGCCTTCCTTCCTTTACCTGTAGAGGGGGGGAGTCGATGGGGTGAGTGACAAACTCAGTATGGGATGTTATACCTACCACTCAAGGATGCATGCCTTATCAAATCAATGCACATTTTAAAAATTAAAACCAATTTCAATGTTATTCATTTCTCTTCTTATTATCAATTTAAAACGGTTAATGGGGCTAACGAGAAAAGAAATATATATAGTGAAAATAGGCCCACATCAACAATGCTATCATAAAAGTAGATATCCAGGTGTATAGTGAAAAGACAGGTCACTCACAGATCCTCCGAACCACACCAACACAGAAAGGCCACGATAACACCAGGCAGGGCCCCATAGGGAGAAGAGAAAATGTAACACCCAAATTTTTCGCATGAAATTAATCATGCATATTGTTAATTGCTGATGAATTGTAAGTTGTGAGGTTAAAAAGAAATAAGGGACAATTTCAAGCATTGAGTGAAAAATGCATCAAATGAAGTAAAGAGTTAGAGAAATTGTGACAATTATCAATGCTAAAGGCTAGAATTAGCGTTGACTAAGGGAATAAAAGAAGAAAGGACCAATTAGAGAAGTTAAATTCATGGACCAGTAACAAATTGTCAAAGGAAAATTAATGAACCAATAAGAGATTTTGTTGAAAAGTCAAAAGGGAAATTAGAGGAACCAAGTGAAAACATGGTTTGAAAAGTCAAAGTGAGAAAAAGAAAAAGAAAAACCAATGGGATGGATGTTGAAAAAGTCAAAGCAAGAATGGACCAATGGTGTTATTTTGTTGAATTCAATTTAGGTAGATGCATGGGGGATTGAATTCAGCGTAGGAATTGAAGATAAGAGGAAGAAGGGTGAACTTTCACCAAAGTACTTCAATAATAATAAATAAATATTAACACTTGATAAAATAATACAAACTTCATTTTAACACTCCTAAACCCACGAAACCCTCTCCTCCTTTCTGAAAAAAAAATACAAAGCTAAAATTATACTTCCTCTTCCAAGATTTCAAGGTGAGATTTAATTATTTGTCGAGTTTGTGAAAGGATTAGGGTTTATATGTATAAAAGTGATGTTTTAGTTAGGTTTTCTTTGATGTTGATAAACCCTAATTGGTGGTGCACGAAAATGGTCTTGCCTTCCTTATTTCTTGAGCTCTTTGAGGTTTAAATTGATTGGATGAGTTGGTTGTTGATGAAAATAGAGAGAGCATGAAAATAGACAAAGTAGTCAAAATTTAGGGTGTTAGAGCAGTTTCTGATTTCACTATTTTCACCTAATGTGACAATTTGTTTTTGATAAATAGATTTCAGCATGTTAAACTAGACATCTTAAGGATTGTATAGCATGTTGAAACATTAAATTCGGAGAAGTATTGGATTTGTCAAAGTTGGTTGAAAATCTGTGAAGAGACTTTAGGGCAGTTTTGGTTTTTGATTCTCTGTCATTTATCAAAAACAGATTCCACCATGTGAAAATAGACCTCTCAAGGATTCTATAGAATTCTGAATCATTGAAAAAGGTTAAAAATTCAATTAGTTACGATTTTTCAAAGGTTGGATTAAGAACCGTGAAGAAAATTTGGACAAGTTTCGGTTTTGTAAAAACTGATTAATCTAATGATTTTTATTTGCTAAATGGACTTTACCATGAGAAACTAGACACCTTAAGGTTTACATAGGCTTTTGAATCATTGAATTCGGACATGTATACGATTTGTTGTGAATTTTTGAAGTTGGATAAAAATTGGTCCATTTCGGGTTTATGAGAAAACATGTATAAGTTGGTTGAATATTTTGGATTTCACTTGTATTATGAGATTGTTGAGCTAAATAAGGACATATGCATGTTTGAATGGATGAGGAATAATTGAATTAGAATTCGAATGGATTTGAATTGTGTTTTGGAATTATGTGATTTGTTATGTTTTATGGAAAATGTTAATATGTGATGTTATTATGATTAGATTTCAAGTTCCAAGTTTTAAGAGATCAAAGGCGATAAGTTTGCTAAAGACTCCAGGTAAGTTGGTGTTGCATGCGTGTGGCCTTCTGGCCTATGCCACAGAGCGCTAGGTGTTTATAATATTAATGAATTGTGTGGTGTTTGAGATTGGGTAGCATAGGTTTAAAAAGCATTATTCTTTTGTTGATTTATTATGTTATAGTTGCCCTTATGTATGTTCATGTCATGTTCATGCATCATTTTTTTTAGAGCATAGAAAATGAATTTATCATGCAGATGTTTTATTTTATCGAATGAAAGATAAAAAGAGTAAAGTACGTAAATAGCTATTGTGGGTAAAGGAACTGAGTTTGGCCGTCCCGGATGTGGACTTTAAAGAAGGTCATACCACTTCTCCTAGAGTGAGTTGGTCGTCCGAATAGCGGGCTCCTAAAGTTGTACTTCCTCACTTTAGAGTCATGACCCCAATAGTTCAGATCCACTTAAAGTAAAATAAAGTATACAGACAACATTGTTTTTACGAAAAGTTCATGCATAGCATACATTTATTCATTTACATCACTTACTGAGTAATAGACTCATAGATGAACTTTGTGGTGTAGGTGAAGATCTAGTGGGTGAGAACTATGATCCACAGACAGAGCAGACTGACGGTTGACGTGGAGCTTCAGTGATGCGAGCTTGTGTTGCTAGACGATTTTGACTTGTGGGCATGTTTTGGTATGTGTAACATATAGAGAGTTTAGGATTGGTTTGACATGTATATTATGATAGGTGTAGCACGTTTGGGGTTGTTATTTTACTTAAGAACTTGGTGTGGATGTGATGGTTGTATGACACTCATGTAGTGTTGTTTTGTTAAGTTTAATTTGGATGGTCTTTGTGGTTTGAATGAGTGAATTATGGTCATATGATGGTGTATATTAGAGTAAAAGTTTTGGTAAAACTTTATTGGATTTAGGGTTAGTTAAAAAAAAATTTACGCCCAAAATGTGTACATTTTGTGTTTAAGTTCAAAAGAATTAGGTATATATTTTGTGACGGCTCAGGGGTCGTTACAGAAAAGGTCAACCACCAGGAGGGACGAACCACTCAGCCCTGGGCCACCGGGACACGCGCTAGGGCACACCAGGAGGGACGAACCACTCAACCCTGGGTCCAAGGGGTCCACAAGTTGGACTTAACATACTAGGGTAGCAACGAACAGACACTGGCCAGGTCGGGTAACTGGGCGAGCATACCTCCGAGCCCATTCCGCCTATTCTCAGGGGGTGTACCCTACATTCCGCCTATTCTAAGGGGGCGTACCCTATCCAAACAAACGTGGGGTGTACCACAACAACTGGGCAAAAACACATCTTGCTATCTTGCGAGAGTCTCTTTAGATATGTTTCATTTCCATATACTTCCCCAAGCGATGTGGGATTGTGACAACTCCCTTTTTACGACCCGTCACCTTCTGTTTCGCTCGTTCGGACGTACCGCCATCCAGGTTCCGATTTGTCAGCCATCGTAAACATACTTCCACATCTGGGTCATCACAATCATCCCCCCTCAAGGGCCTAACGTCCTCGTTGGCTACATTTCTGGTTGGGTACAGGCTCTGATACCATTTATAACGACCCTTTTCCCAACAAGATATTGTCCGCTTTCGGGGATTGGACCGTAGCCCAATATCCTCCCCTCACGGCTTTGTTTGGCGAAGACTTCCCAGTCGATCACCCAACTTGGTACTATTGTCGTCGAAGCACTTTTAACTTCGGAGTTCTTATTGGATCTGTTGCCAATTGTGCTCCAAAACGGGTCTTGCTATCTTGGGAGGGTCTATTTATATATGTTTCATTTACACATACTTACCCAAGCAATGTGAGATTGTGTCGACTCCGTTTTTACGACCTGTCACCTTCCGGTTCACCCGCCCGGATGTATCGCTATTCGGGTTATGGTTCGTGCAGCCATCATACACATACTTACACATCTCGGTCATCACATTGAGGACCCAATATGTAACACCCAGAAATTTCGTTTTAAGGATTTCGAGCCATAAGTTTAGAATTTTAATATTTTAAGCATTTATAGAGTGATAATTCGTAGAAATAATAAATTAAGTCCAAATGGCCAACGGGAAGTTTCGTTAGGACCCTTAGAATAAATAGAAATATTTGGAGGAATAGGGGAATTTTGGAGAAGTTAAACCAATAAGCGAAATAACGATTTAAGTTAAGGAATTTACTAAGGGCAATTAGGTAAATTATTAAGTCAAATTTGATTAAAAACTTAAAAAACCTTCCCTCTTTCTCATCTTCTCCTCCAGCGCACAAACCCCTCTCCCTCGCGACTTTCTTCCTCTTCCATCGCCAATCCTCCATCGATCGATCAACTCCTCCATTCTTGGCGTTTTTCCTTCAAGTTTCTTCAACAAATCCATCCTCTAGGTAAGGTCTACACTCTAGACAAGTTTATTTGTGGTTTTAGGGTTTATTTCGATTTAGGGTTTGTGAAGAAATTTAGGGATTTTGTTAGAAATCGATGGGGTTGTTTATTTATTACTCATTGATGACGTATTAGTGATTATTAAGGTTGTTGGAGTAGATTAATGGTTTTGGTTGATGTTCAATGTTAAGTTTAGGTTGTTGGAAATGTGGTTGGACACCATTAATGTGGGCTAGAAGCTGGCGAGGACTAAGTGCTCGATGAAATGCCTGAATGTAGTGAACTAGAGTTTTTAGAAGAATTTGTCCTAGCTCGAGACGTCGATTTGTTTAGATTTGATGTTTGAGAGTCGATATTAACGATGTGTTGTTAAATGCCCTAGGTAACCCAAGCTCAAAGGGCGGTGCTCGGCATATCTAGGACGCCAGGTAAGTGAGTGTTAGGTTTTCCGGCCACTAAGGCCCTACGTCGTAACGATGTTGATAATGTGGGTTGTGATGAAATTAGGTAGTTACAGGGGTAAGCGGTAAGACGGGTAGCTTAAAGTAGTGCCTTAGCGATTGGTTAGTGATCGTTCGATAGGTATTTTTACGTATGCCGTCCCTCATGCATCATGTTTTATTAAAGTGCATACGAACTATTTATGAGCATGTTTTATGATAAAAAGAACGATAATGAGTTAATGATGATATGTGTTCTCACGGGGTAAAATATGGTTCTCACGGGGTAAAACATGGTTCTCACGGGGCAAGTAATGTGTTTCTCACGGGGCAAGTCATGTGTTTCTCACGGGGCAAGTTATGATTCTCACGGGACAAGAAAAAGATTTAATGAAACGAAACGAAATTGTTTTACAAATGTCATGCATATATGTAATGTTATGTTTAACACACTCTTTACTAAGCATTAGGCTTAATGTATTTATCGTATGATGTAGGTGACGAGAACGAAGGTGAGGAACCTCCTTATGATGAACAAGCGTAGGTGGTCGATGGGAGGAGCTCGTGGCGGCGGAGCGTGTTTTGGCTAGGCTGGTTGATGGTTAGGTGTTTTTGAGAGTTTTTCGGTGATGTTGGGTTAATGGTGAATTAGATAGGTTCTTCGTAGAATTTGATATGTTTTAGGATGTTTGTCGACTGATAGATAATATTTTAAGTTTTTGTGTTTTGATGGTTTTCGATCAGGAAGGAATTGTTACACTTTTAAATGGAACCACGCGGTTCGTTTTTATGAAATTTGGTTGTATTTAAAGGGAATTTCGTCATTTTTGAATGTTTGGGAAAATGTCATGTTCGAAATGTATTTCACAGGATGTATGTAAAGATTGTGTGAGAAAGGAGAAGAAGAGGTAGTGTTTTGTGTGTTGTGTGTTTTGGATTATGTATGTGAAGTGCAGGGCGTGCGAAGAAGGAAAGGAGAAAACAAGGGAGCTGTGCTCTCTGGAGGAATTCCAGAGAGCATGCCGATTGCTCACTCCTTGGTGGCGAGCAATCGCCTCTTGGGCGCTCACAGGTCGCAGCTCTCTGGAGAATTCCAGAGAGCGTGGCGACTGATCGTCACATTTGTGGCGATCAGTCGCCACAGGCAATTTGCAACAGGCGACTGAATCGCTTGTTGCAATCGCCCAGGGGCGATCAGTCGCCCCTTTTTGAGAGACTGATCGCCATGTTGTTTTATAAAAAAAAAGATTTTATTTATTTAATTAATAGTTTTATCAGTCGCCACAGGCAATTTGCAACAGGCGACTGAATCGCTTGTTGCAATCGCCCAGGGGCGATCAGTCGCCACAGGCAATTTGCAACAGGCGACTGAATCGCTTGTTGCAATCGCCCAGGGGCGATCAGTCGCCACAGGCAATTTGCAACAGGCGACTGAATCGCTTGTTGCAATCGCCCAGGGGCGATCAGTCGCCACAGGCAATTTGCAACAGGCGACTGATCGCCATGTTGTTTTATAAAAAAAAAGATTTTATTTATTTAATTAATAGTTTTAAAAGATTTAATTGTTTTTAAGTTTTTGTGTTTTGATGGTTTTCGATCAGGAAGGAATTGTTACACTTTTAAATGGAACCACGCGGTTCGTTTTTATGAAATTTGGTTGTATTTAAAGGGAATTTCGTCATTTTTGAATGTTTGGGAAAATGTCATGTTCGAAATGTATTCACAGGATGTATGTAAAGATTGTGTGAGAAAGGAGAAGAAGAGGTAGTGTTTTTCTATTTCGATTTCAATTTCGATTTAGATTTCGCCTTATGTACAGTTAAAGTTAAAGGAAAAAAAAAGGGTTAAAATGATAGTACGGGTAAGGGTCGTGACAGTTATGGTATTAGAGAGACGGAGTTTTAAAAGCGATTTTGTGAATTTCCTGCCAAACACACCACCGTACGGGAACTCTCCATCGACTGTAAGTGTTTAAGTTTAAGTACGATTCTTAGATATTTATATTGTTCGTATTGTCTAATGTGTTTAGGAACAAAATATGCCGGGAGCACCTAGACCACCTCCAGGGAATCCCATGGATCAATTCATGGATATATTGCAACCACAGTCGGAACAGATTGGGATTTTATTAAACCGAGAAGGAAATGGGAGTGGAAATGGACAAGGAAATACCTCACAGGATCAAGGTGGGGAGAGATTCAGGCGACTTAGGCCCCTTACCTTTGATGGTCAGTCTTCGGATCCTACGAGTGCTGAACAATAGATTCGTAAGATTGAGAGTATGTTTGCCTATGCAAAAGTAGAGGAGGCCGACAAAGTGACATGTGCAGCCTTTAATTTAGAGAAGAATGCTATATTTTGGTGGGATACGATTAGAGCTACTACTGATGTGGGAGTTATGAGATGGGAAAGATTCAAAACGATATTCTACAACAAGTATTTCAGTCGCACTCTTCGGGCCAGTAAGAAAGTGGAGTTCACGGAACTACGCCAAACGGGGACGGTGGCTAAGTATGTACGAAGGTTTGACTCGCTATCTCGATATGCCGGGTATATGATCTATGAGGAGGAAGACAAAATTCACCAATTCATGCAAGGTTTGAAATTAGAAATTCAGAAAGGTGTGATGACGGTGGATGATGAAGATGTGCCTTATCATAAGATAGTGGAAAGAGCTCTCGGTCTTGATGACATCGAGATGAAGCTTCAGCGACAGAGAGAAGTGTCGAGAAGGTTTGTTAGGGATGGGCGTCCGCAACAACCAAACCAGGGCTGGCAGCCACAATCACAACGTGGTGTCAAACGGGCTAATGAGATGCCTAGATTCCAGGATAAGGGTAAACGTCCGCAAGGGGCGTCGCAAGCTCCTTTATGCCCTACATGCCTAAAGAATCATCATGGGGAGTGCAAGTTGCATAGTGGGAGATGTTTTCGATGTGATAAAGTGGGCCACAAAGCCGTTGATTGCCTAGAGCCGAGTAGGCAGCCACCGGGCGGTCCCTCCCGGATCTTTTCTCTTATTGAAGACGAGGAAGCTGCCCAGCCTTCAGTTGTTGCAGGTACTATTTTGGTTTGTGGAAACACGGCTCATGTTTTAATTGACACTGGGACAACCCATTCCTTCATAGCACAGAAGTATGCAGTTAAGTGGAATTTAGATGTCGTCCAAGCTGACCATAATTATAGTGTTATGTTGCCTTCTGGAGAGTATTTGCACTCAGATCGGGCGATACAGGGTGAGATTTTATACGTTGGTGGTAGGCGGTTGTATGCGAACCTGATCGTTATATGTATGAAGGGGTACGATGTAATATTGGGCATGGATTGGTTGTTCAGGCACTATACCTCAATCAACTGCAGGTCGGGAGTAGTAGATTTTAGACCCCCGAGTGGGGAGAATTACGATTTTCCAGCGACCCTCCGATCAAGTGAAATGCCTCTTGTATTGTCAATGAGTGCCCGGTACTCCACCAAACCTCAATGTTTCAATTTTGTAGCAAGCATTGTGGATGTAAGGAAACGAGATAATCTAAGGTTGAATAACATTTCGGTAGAGGAGAGTTTTACTGAAGTGTTCCTAGATGAGTTACCCAGCTTGCCTGTAAGTGCCCTGTACTCGATGAAGCATGGATGTTTTGGGTTTATAGCAAGCGTTGAGGAAGTAAGCATGCAAGAGAAGTTAGAGTTATGTGACATCCCAGTGGTTAGGGACTTTACGGAGGTATTCCTAGACTAGTTGCCTGGCTTGCCTCCAGATCAAGAGATGAAGTTCACGATTGAGATTATTCCTGGTTCAGCGCCAGTGTCCAAGAATCCTTATAGAATGGCGCCAGTTGAACTGAGGGAGTTGCAAGTCCAGCTGAAAGAGCTAACGGACAAGGGCTTTGTCCGGCCGAGCGTTTCTCCTTGGGGCGCTCCGGTTTTTTTTGTGAAGAAGAAAGATGGCTCCTTAAGAATGTGCGTGGATTACCGCGAGTTGAATAAGCTAACCATAAAGAATAAATACCCGTTACCAAGGATAGATGATCTATTTGACCGGTTACAAAGGGGCCACGGTATTTTCTAAGGTCGATTTACGTTCTGGGTACTATCAACTGAAGATTAGAGCTGAGGATGTACCAAAGACTGCCTTCAGAACGCGCTACGGGCACTATGAGTTTATGGTGATGTCCTTCGGATTTACCAATGCCCCAGCAGCGTTTATGGACCTCATGAATAGAGTGTTCAGGGAATTCTTGGATAAGTTCGTAATAGTATTCATAGATGACATCTTGGTGTATTCCCGAAACGACGAAGAACATGCAGAGCACTTAAAGGCCGTTATGACTACTTTAAAGCGACACCAGTTGTATGCTAAGCTTTCTAAGTGCGAATTCTGGCTGAGTCGGGTGAATTTCTTAGGCCACGTGATTTCAAAAAAAGGCATTTCTGTGGATCCGGCCAAAATTCAAGTGGTAAAGGAGTGGCCTCGACCGAAAAATGCAAGTGATGTGCGGAGTTTCGTAGGCCTAGCAAGGTATTATCGAAAGTTTATTCAAGGGTTTTCAGTAATAGCCAAACCCTTGACGAACTTAACGAAGAAGGAGGTGAAGTACGAGTGGACCAAGGCATGTGAGGAGAGCTTTTAGACCTTGAAGCAAAAGTTAACCACAGCGCCTTTACTGACCCTACCAGTGGAGAATGGGGCATACTGTATTTATTGTGACGCGTCCAAGGTTGGGTTGGGATGCGTGTTGATGCAGGAAGGAAAGGTCATTGCCTATGCTTCACGGCAATTGAAAAGTTATGAGGAAAATTACCCGACGCATGATTTGGAACTGGCAGCGGTGGTATTCGAGTTAAAGATATGGAGACACTACCTCTACGGACAGAAGTGTGAAGTGTTTTCGGACCATAAAAGTTTAAAATACCTGTTTACACAGAAAGATTTAAATATGAGGCAGAGGAGATGGTTGGAGTTTGTGAAAGACTACGACTTCGAAATCAAGTATCATCTTGGAAAGGCAAATACAGTGGCAGATGCTTTGAGCAGGATGCCTAGGATAGAGGAGTCAGTTGCTTTCTGTATGTCAGCTTCATTGAGAAAGGAGATGCAGGGGTTTGAGCTAGAATCCGTTTCAGAACTTTCAGCCCTACTTGCTGACTTGACAATACGGCCCACTCTGTTGGACAAGATAAAAAAGGCTCAACAGTTAGATACAGAGGAAAAGGTGGCTATTGTAGCAAAATTGTCAGTTGTACCTTCTGATTTCAGTTACTCAGTGGATGGCATTCTGAGATTCTGAGACCGTTGGTACGTTCCAAAGGACGAAGAGTTGAGGAAGTTGGTTATGTCAGAGGCACATTCGTCGTTGTCCTCAGTGCATCCAGGTAACACCAAGATGTACCGAGATCTGAAAGTGCACTATTGGTGGCCAAATATGAAGCGTGATGTGGCCAATTATGTACAATCCTGTCTTGTCTGCCAACAAGTGAAAGCAGAGCACCAAAGACCAGATGGAATGTTGCAACCACTACTGATTCCCGAGTGGAAGTGGGATCAAATAGCAATGGATTTCGTAGTTGGATTACCGAGGACAGTAAAAGGGCACGACAGTATATGGGTCGTAGTTGATAGATTGACGAAAGCGGCTCATTTCTTGCCTGTAAAGATGACTTACATGATGAATCAGTTCGCAGAACTCTTTATGTCCAAGAGATTATTAGGTTGCACGGGGTCCCTGCGTCGATTGTTTCAGATCGGGATCCCAGGTTTACTTCGAGGTTTTGGAAAAGTTTGCAAAGCGCCATGGGTACCAAGTTAAATTTTAGCACGGCCTTTCACCCACAGACCGACGGACAGTCTGAGAGAACGATTCAGATACTCGAGGATATGTTGAGGGCATGCGTGTTAGAGTTTCAGGCGTCGTGGAGCCGATATTTGCCTTTGATTGAATTCGCTTATAATAACAGTTATCAGTCCACGATTGGTATGGCTCCGTACGAAGCGCTTTACGGCATAAAGTGTAGATCGCCGTTGTATTGGGATGAAGTGGGCGAAGCTAAATTGATCGGCCCTGAAATTCTACAACAGTTATCTGAGAAGGTTGCTTTGATTAGACAAAGAATGGAGACCGCACAGAGTCGCCAAAAGAACTATGCTGATCGAAGAAGACGAGAATTTGAGTTTGTAGTTGGTGACGAAGTGTTTTTGAAGGTTTCACCATTCAAGGGCGTGGTTCGCTTTGGTAAGAGAGGGAAGTTAAATCCACGGTTTGTTGGACCGTTTCAGATTACAGAAAGGATTGGAGCTACAGCTTATAGGCTTCAATTGCCATTGTCTATGGAGGGCGTGCATAATGTCTTCCACGTGTCGGTGTTAAGAAAGTGTATACGGGATCCTACGCACGTGGTAGAATCAGTTGACCTTGAGATACGGCCAACTTTGACCTATGAAGAGAGGCCGATACAAATCTTGGAGTCTTCGGTTAAGGTCCCGCGTAATAAGTCAATCCCTCTTGTTAAGGTACTATGGAGAAACCACAACGTAGAGGAAGCAACGTGGGAGCGACAACAGGACATGATGGACAGATATCAAGATTTATTCAGGTACGTAATTTTGGGGACAAAATTCTAAATAAGGAGGGTAGGATGTAACACCTGGAAATTTCGTTTTAAGGATTTCGAGCCATAAGTTTAGAATTTTAATATTTTAAGCATTTATAGAGTGATAATTCGTAGAAATAATAAATTAAGTCCAAATGGCCAACGGGAAGTTTCGTTAGGACCCTTAGAATAAATAGAAATATTTGGAGGAATAGGGGAATTTTGGAGAAGTTAAACCGATAAGCGAAATAACGATTTAAGTTAAGGAATTTACTAAGGGCAATTAGGTAAATTATTAAGTCAAATTTGATTAAAAACTTAAAAACCCTTCCCTCTTTCTCATCTTCTCCTCCAGCGCACGAACCCCTCTCCCTCGGGACTTTCTTCCTCTTCCATCGCCAATCCTCCATCGATCGATCAACTCCTCCATTCTTGGCTTTTTTCCTTCAAGTTTCTTCAACAAATCCATCATCTAGGTAAGGTCTACACTATAGACAAGTTTATTTGTGGTTTTAGGGTTTATTTCGATTTAGGGTTTGTGAAGAAATTTAGGGATTTTGTTAGAAATCAATGGGGTTGTTTATTTATTACTCATTGATGATGTATTAGTGATTATTAAGGTTGTTGGAGTAGATTAATGGTGTTGGTTGATGTTCAATGTTAAGTTTAGGTTGTTGGAAATGTGGTTGGACACCATTAATGTGGGCTAGAAGCTAGCGAGCACTAAGTGCTCGATGAAATGCCCGAATGTAGTGAACTAGAGTTTTTAGAATAATTTGTCCTAGCTTGAGACGTCGATTTGTTTAGATTTGATGTTTGAGAGTCGATAATAACGATGTGTTGTTAAATGCCCTAGGTAACCCAAGCTCAAAGGACGGTGCTCGGCATATCTAGGATGCCAGGTAAGTGAGTGTTAGGTTTTCCGGCCACTAAGGCCCTACGTCGTAACGATGTTGATAATGTGGGTTGTGATGAAATTAGGTAGTTACAGGGGTAAGCGGTAAGACGGGTAGCTTAAAGTAGTGCCTTAGCGATTGGTTAGTGATCGTTCGATAGGTATTTTTACGTATGCCGTCCCTCATGCATCATGTTTTATTAAAGTGCATACGAACTATTTATGAGCATGTTTTATGATAAAAAGAACGATAATGAGTTAATGATGATATGTGTTCTCACGGGGTAAAATATGGTTCTCACGGGGTAAAACATGGTTCTCACGGGGCAAGTAATGTGTTTCTCACGGGGCAAGTCATGTGTTTCTCACGGGACAAGTTATGATTCTCACGGGACAAGAAAAAGATTTAATGAAACGAAACGAAATTGTTTTACAAATGTCATGCATATATGTAATGTTATGTTTAACACACTCTTTACTAAGCATTAGGCTTAATGTATTTATCGTATGATGTAGGTGACGAGAACGAAGGTGAGGAACCTCCTTATGATGAACAAGCGTAGGTGGTCGATGGGCGGAGCTCGTGGCGACGGAGCGTGTTTTGGCTAGGCTGGTTGACTCACGGTTAGGTGTTTTTGAGAGTTTTTGGGTGACGTTGGGTTAATGGTGAATTAGATAGGTTCATCGTAGAATTTGATATGTTTTAGGATGTTTGTCGACTGATAGATAATATATTAAGTTTTTTGTTTTGATGTTTTTTGATCAGGAAGGAATTGTTACACTTTTAAATGGAACCACGCGGTTCGTTTTTATGAAATTTGGTTGTATTTAAATTGAATTTCGTCGTTTTTGAATGTTTGGGAAAATGTCATGTTCGAAATGTATTTCACAGGATGTATGTAAAGATTGTGTGAGAAAGGAGAAGAAGTGGTAGTGTTTTGTGTGTTGTGTGTTTTGGATTATGTATGTGAAGTGCAGGGCGTGCAAAGAAGGAAAGGAGAAAACAAGGGAGCTGTGCTCTCTGGAAGAATTCCAGAGAGCATGCCGATTGCTCGCTCCTTGGTGCCGAGCAATCGCCTCTTGGGCGCTCACAGGTCGCAGCTCTCTGGAGAATTCCAAAGAGCGTGGCGACTGATCGCCACATTTGTGGCGATCAGTCGCCACAGGCGATTTGCAACGGGCGACTGAATCGCCTGTTACAATCGCCCAGGGGCGATCAGTCGCCCCTTTTTGGGCGACTGATCGCCATTTTGTTTTATTAAAAAAAAAGATTTTATTTATTTAATTAATAGTTTTAAAAGATTTAATTGTTTTTAAGTTTAAATTGTTTTAGTAATAGTTTCAAACGATTTTCTAAATGAACTCCAATTTCTATTTCGATTTTGATTTCGATTTAGATTTCGCCTTATGTACAGTTAAAGTTAAAGGAAAAAAAAAGGGTTAAAACAATAGTACGTGTAAGGGTCGTGACTCAATAACCTTCATGCACGCATAATTAAGACTTACTAATGCATTTGAAGAAGTATAAGAAACTTCATTTCAATCGATTTGTCCCAAAAGAATTGAACGAATTAAGCAAATGAGGTTCACTGTTACAGAACTTGTGGTTAGAACATAAGTTATCCATTTCACCTTCAAGACTTTAAATTGAAGTAATGAGAACGACGTGTATTGAGGACCCAATAACCTTCATGGACGCGTAATTTAGACTTAGTAATGCGTTTGAAGAAGTATAAAAATTTTCACTTCAATCGATTTGTTGCAAAAGAACTGAACGTATCAACAAAATGAGGTTCACTGTTACATGACTTGTGGTTAGAACGTAAGTTATGCATTTCACCTTCAAGGTTTTAACTTTAAGTGAATAGAACGACGTGTATTGAGGACCCAATAACCTTCATGGACGTGTAATTAAGACTTAGTAATGCGTTTGAAAAAGTATAAGAAACTTCACTTCAATCGATTTGCTGCGAAAGAGTTGAACATATCAAGCAAATGAGGTTGACTGTTACTGGACTGTTGGTTTGAACCTAAGTTAACAATTTCACCTTCAAAGTTGTAACTTGTAGTGATGAGAACGACGTGTATTGAGGACTTAATAACCTTAATAGAAGCGTAATTAAGACTTAGTAATGCGTTTGATGAAGTATAAGAAACTTCACTTAAATCGATTTGTTTCAAAAGAACTAAACGTATCAAGTAAATGAGGTTTACTGTTACATGACTTGTGGTTAGAACCTAGGTTATCCATTTAACATTCAAGGTTTTAACTTAAAGTGATGAGAACAACGTGTATTGAGGACCTAATAACCTTAATAGAAGCGTAATTAAGACTGAGTAATGCCTTTGATGAAGTATAAGAAACTTCACTTCAATTGATTTGTTCCAAAAGAATTGAACATATCAAGGAATTGAGGTTCATTGTTACATGACTTGTGGTTATAACCTACGTTATCCATTTTACCTTCAAGGTTTTAACTTGAAGTTATGAGAACGATATGTATTGAGAACCCAATTACCTTCATGGACGAGTAATTAACACTTAATAATGCGTTTGATGAAGTATAAGAAACTTCACTTCCATCGATTTGTTATAAAAGAGCTGAACGTATTAAGCAAATAAGGTTGACTGTTACTGGACTTGTAGTTAGAGCTTAAGTTGTCAATTTTACATTCAAGATTGTAACTTGAAGTGATGAGAACGACGTGAATTGAGGACCCAATAACCTTCATGGACGCGTAATTAAGACTTAGTAATGTGTTTGAAGAAGTATAAGCAACTTCATTTCAATCAATATGTTCCAAAAAAGTTGAACGTATCAAGCAAATGAGGTTGACTTTTACTGGATTTGTGGTTAGAACCTAAGTTATCAATTTCACCTTCAAGGTTGTAGTTCGAAGTGGTGAGAACGACATGTACTGAGGACCTAATAACCTTAATAGGTGCGTAATTAAGACTTAGTAATGCGTTTGATGAAATATAAGAAACTTCACTTCAATCGATTTTTTTCAAAAGAACTGAACGTATCAAGCAAATAAGGTTTATTGTTGCATGACTTGTGGTTAAAACCTAAGTTATCAATTTCACCTGCAAGGTTTAACTTAAAGTGATGAGAACAACGTGTATTGAGGACCTAATAACCTTAATTGAAGCGTAATTAATACTTATTAATGTTTTTGAAGAAAAATAAAAAACTTCACTTCAATCGATTTGTTCTAAAAGAACTGAACGTATCAAGCAAATGAGGTTAAAATCTAAGTTATCTATTTCACCTTCAAGTCTTTAACTTGAAGTGATGAGAACCATGTGTATTGAGGACCCAATAACCTTCATGGATGCGTAATTAAGACTTAGTATCGGGTTTTATGAAGTATAAGAAACTTTACTTCAGTCTATTTGTTCCAAAAGAACTGAGCATATCAAGAAAATGAGGTTCACTGTTACATGACTTGTGGTTATAACCTACGTTATCCATTTTACCTTCAAGGTTTTAACTTGAAGTTATGAGAACGATATGTATTGAGAACCCAATTACCTTCATGGACGAGTAATTAACACTTAATAATGCGTTTGATGAAGTATAAGAAACTTCACTTCCATCGATTTGTTATAAAAGAGCTGAACGTATTAAGCAAATAAGGTTGACTGTTACTGGACTTGTAGTTAGAGCTTAAGTTGTCAATTTTACATTCAAGATTGTAACTTGAAGTGATGAGAACGACGTGAATTGAGGACCCAATAACCTTCATGGACGCGTAATTAAGACTTAGTAATGTGTTTGAAGAAGTATAAGCAACTTCATTTCAATCAATATGTTCCAAAAAAGTTGAACGTATCAAGCAAATGAGGTTGACTTTTACTGGATTTGTGGTTAGAACCTAAGTTATCAATTTCACCTTCAAGGTTGTAGTTCGAAGTGGTGAGAACGACATGTACTGAGGACCTAATAACCTTAATAGGTGCGTAATTAAGACTTAGTAATGCGTTTGATGAAATATAAGAAACTTCACTTCAATCGATTTTTTTCAAAAGAACTGAACGTATCAAGCAAATAAGGTTTATTGTTGCATGACTTGTGGTTAAAACCTAAGTTATCAATTTCACCTGCAAGGTTTAACTTAAAGTGATGAGAACAACGTGTATTGAGGACCTAATAACCTTAATTGAAGCGTAATTAATACTTATTAATGTTTTTGAAGAAAAATAAAAAACTTCACTTCAATCGATTTGTTCTAAAAGAACTGAACGTATCAAGCAAATGAGGTTAAAATCTAAGTTATCTATTTCACCTTCAAGTCTTTAACTTGAAGTGATGAGAACCATGTGTATTGAGGACCCAATAACCTTCATAGACCTAAGTTATCCATTTCACCTTCAAGGTTTTAACTAGAATTGATGAGAACGACGTGTATTGAAGACGCAATAACTTTCTTGGATGCTTAATTAATACTTAGTAATGCGTTTGAAGAAATATAAGTGTGATGACTCGGATGTGTAAGTATGTGTATGATGGGTGCACGAATCAGAACCCGGATGGCGGTACGTCCGCGCAGGCAACCGGAAGGTGGTGGGTCATAAATAGGGAGTCGTCACAATCCTACATCACTTAGCGAAGTATGTGGAAATGAAACATATGTAAAGAGACCCTCCAAAGATAGCAAGACGCGTTTTGGAGCACAATTGGCAACGGATCCCATAAGAACTCCGAAGTTAAAAGTACTTCGGCGAGAGTAGTACCAGGTTGGGTGACCAACTGGGAAGTCCTCGCCAAAAAAAGCTGTGAGGGGAGGATATTGGGTTACGGCTCAATCCCAAGAGCGGACAATATCTTACTGAGAAAAGTGGTCATTAGAAATGGTATCCGAGCTTGTACCCAACCAGAATTGTTGCCAACGAGGACGTTGGGCCCCTGAGGGAGGGTGATTGTGATGACCTAGATGTGTAAGTATGTGTACGATGGCTGCACGAACCGGAACCCAGATGGCAGTACGTCCGCGTAGATCACTAGAAGGTGACGGGTCGTAAAAAGTGGTCGTCACAATCCCACATCGCTTGGGGAAGTATGTGGAAATGAAACATATGTAAAGAGACCCTCCCAAGATAGCAAGACTCGTTTTGGAGCACAATTGGCAACGGATCCCATAAAAACTTCGAAGTTAAAAGTGCTTCGGTGAGAGTAGTTGTAGCAACCCTTACACTATTCCTAATTTTTCCGTGTAAATTTAAATTTTTATAACTCTAAGTGAGCTTAATAACGTTGATTCATTAAGTCGAGGTCTAGAGTGTTAAAAACTATTTTTAAAACCATTTAAATAAAACTTAAAACAATTTATAAAAACAATTAAAACAAACAGAGGCGAAATAAAGAAAGGAACCGAGGGCAAAAGAGGGACTCCGCCCCTAAAACATGTGCCGATCGATCTGCCCATGCACAGCCGATCGATCGGCTGTGTAAAATATACAGGGGCGATCGTTCGCCCCCACATCAGGCGATCGATCGCCCCTGCGATTGATCGCCACACTTTCTAGATTTTCCAGAGAGTGGCGACCATAATTGCCGATCGATCACCTCCTCAGGCGATCGATCGGTAACCTCCCTGGAATCAAAAATTCCAGGGAGCTTGTCCCTCTCTTCTTCCTTCTTTCCTGTATATTTTCCATACTACATATACACACTAAAACCTTTCTATCATAATATCATTTATAACTTCACTCATTTCTCCTTTCATCAACCACCAAATAAACAACCTAAAACGTATCTTTGAGCGTGTTTAAAAACATAGTAAACTTTCCTAAAAAAAACGAACTGCGTGGATCCATTTAAAACCTAAACAATTCCTCCTGTTTAAAAGAAAATTCCAAACAGTTCCATATTATTCAAATAACTGGTTTAACAAAACGTTTCCTAACACAAATTTATCAAAACATTGTTTTTCTTGACTAGCGAGATCCCAAGCATTCTAATATGTTCAACTAGACAATCTCATCTACTATCACGTTACCAAAATACTCACAAACATCCCCACGGGTCGAAAGCACACTGACTGCACCAGCACACTCCCACGGGCCATCTTTCTTCAACTGATCATTCTTCGGGTGGAGGGATCATCCTCACCTGTATCAAGATCACCTACACCATACAGACAACTAGAGCTAAAGGCTCAGCAAGTTTCGTAAATGCAGATGCATGCTGTGTATATGAGGTTCGGAAATCATGCAACATTTTCTTATCGTTACGTCGCAGACAGAATGTCATAGAGTTCTCAGCCCGCTAGATGGAGAGGGCATCTCCGGCAGTCGGACAACCCTTTCAACCTAGCGGGGGGGGGGGGGGGTGGGGTTCACGCTTACATCCGTATACAGCCGTGCCTGGGCCCCACCTCGAATGACCAGATAACAGATTACATAGATTCATTTTGTTTTAGGCGATGTGGTATTGTGACAAGCCCCTCTCGGCCTTCACAATAGATCAATAGCCCCCTTTCGGGTCACATCTCTTTTCATGAAATCGTAGTGCGGAAATTCATTTTCTACGCATATTTGAAAAACATGATGCATGGACAATTACGTAAATAAAATAAACATACAACATGTGTACCATCAAGACGATAAAAGCATAACAAAAAAAAAGAACTAATCCTAACTACCCAACCAAAGCATTTAAACAAACGAATCACCAATGTTCCTCGACGCGACTTCGACGTACGGTGTAGGCCAATCAGCCATAGTAAGTCACGAGAACTTACCTCCCGTCCGTTGCAATTCTAGCTCCGTGCATGAGCGTTGTTCACCTAAGGCAATTCACAACAATTGTCATTAAAGCAAGTTTAAACCGTTAAACGTCCAAATTAACAAAACGCTTAACTAGAGAAATTTCTTAAAACTCTAAAATACTTCATTGAGGCATTTCGTCGAGCATTTCGCACTCAACTTACCAAAACCTCCATTAATGGAGTTTCTAAGTTTTCCAATCCAACCAAACTCTAATATTCATCAATAATTCTACTAACTTCGTCCAATAATCACCAATACGTCCACTATATTCATAAATACGGTATAGCTATCGATTTCAAACCCTAAATCACGTTTTTCACAAAACCCTAAACGAAACCTTAACCGTTTAACTTCGTGAAAACCAAACATAAACCTTCCAAAACTACAGAATCATACCTATGGTCAGGATTGGAGGAGAAAACGTGAAGAACGAGTCAAAGCTTTGAGGAGGAATCGCCCGAAGTCGAAGGTCGCCGTGAGGAGGAAGAAAAGAAATCGCCCTGGAGAATACAAAGAAGAATTCGCGTGGAGAGTGCTGGAGAAGAAAGAAAGAAACTTTGTTTTTAATAAATTTGATTGGCAAATTACCCATTTGTCCTCTTCACTTATTTTCTATTTGTTTCTTCATTTGCTTCGTTATTTAGCTAACGGTTTGGTTTCTCTAAATTTCCTTATTTTGCCAATAAATCCAACTCATTACTATGGTTTTATTAAAACTATCCGTACGCAAAACGGACCTTGTTTACTATTTTTACCAAAATATCCTTTACATTACGAGAAACATAAAATCCTCATAATTTGCGTTACAACTCTAAAAATTCCCGTATTTTTCCTAAAATCCATATTAATCGTTAGGATTCTAATAACGCTTTCTATTTACGAAACGGACTTAATCTGACATATTTACAAAAATGCCATTAATATTTTGGAATATTTAAAATCCCGATAAAACTAGGTGTTACAGTAGTACCAGGTTGAGTGACCGACTAGGAAGTCCTCGCCAAATAAAGCCGTGAGGGGAGGATATTAGGCTATGGCAAAATCCCTAGAGCGGACAATATCTTGCTGGAAAAAGGGGTCGTTACAATAAAAAACTTCACTTCAATCGATTTGTTCCAAAAGAACTGAACGTATCAAGCAAATGAGGTTCACTGTTACATGACTTGTGGTTGAAACCTAAGTTATCCATTTCACCTTCAAGGTTTTAACTTGAAGTTATGAGAACGACGTGTATTGAGGACCCAAAAACCTTCATGGACGCATAATTAAGACTTAGTAATACGTTAGAAGAAGTATAAGAATTTTCACGTCAATCGATTGGTTCCAAAAGAACTGAACATATCAAGGAAATGAGGTTCACTGTTACATGACTTGTGGTTAGAACCTAAGTTATCCACTTCACCTTCAAGGTTTTAACTTGAAGTGAATAGAACAAAGTGTCTTGAGGACCCAATAACCTTCATGGACGCGTAATCACGACTTAGTAATGCGTTTGATGAAGTATAAGAAACTTCACTTCAATCAATTTGTTCCAAAAGAACTGAACATATCAAGTAAATGATGTTCACTGTTACATTACTTGCGGTTAAAACCTAAGTTATCCATTTCATCTCCAAGGTTTTAACTTGAATTGATGAGAACAACATGTATTGAGGACCTAATAACCTTAATAGACGCATAATTAAGATTTAGTAATGCATTTTAAGAAGTATAAGAAACTTCACTTCAATCGATTTGTTCTAAAAGAACTGAATGTATCAAGCAAATGAGGTTCACTTTTACATGATTTGTGGTTAAAACCTAAGTTATCCATTTCACCTTCAAGGTTTTCACTTGAAGTAATGAGAACGACGTGTATTGAGGACCCAATAACATTCTTGGATGCGTAATTAAGTCTTAGTAATGCGTTTGATGAAATATAAGAAATTTCACTTCAATCGATTTGTTCCAAAAGAACTGAACATATCCAGCAAATGAGGTTCACTGTTACATAACTATTGGTTAGAACCTAAGTTATCCATTTCACCTTCAAGGTTTTAACTTGAAGTGATGAGAACGACGTGTATTGAAGACCTAATAAATTTCTTGGAGGCTTAATTAATACTTAATATTGCGTTTGATGAAGTATAAGAAATTTCACTTCAATCGATTTGTTCCAAAAGAGCTAAACGTATCAAGCAAATGAGGTTCACTGTTACACGACTTGTGGTTAGAACCTAAATTATCCATTTCACCTTCGAGGTTTTCACTTGAAGTGATGAGAACAACGTGTATTGAGGACCCAAAAACCTTCATGGATGCATAATTAAGTCTTAGTAATGCGTTTGATGAAGTATAAGAATTTTCACTTCAATCGATTTGTTTCAAAAGAACTGAACGTATCAAACAAATGAGGTTCACTGTTACATGACTTTTGGTTAGAACCTATGTCATCCATTTCACCTTTAAGGTTTTAACTTGAAGTGATGAGAAGGACGTGCATTGAGGACCCAATAACCTTTATGGACACGTAATAAAGGTTTAGTAATGTTTTTGGAGAAGTATAAGAAACTTCACTTCAATCGATTTGTTCCAAATGTACTGAACGTATCAAGCAAATGTGGTTCACTGTTACTTGACTTGTGGTTAGAACCTAAATTATCCATTTCACCTTCAAGATTTTAACATGAAGTGATGAGAACGACAGTGTTGAGGACCCAATATCCTTCATGGAAGCGTAATTAAGACTTAGTAATGTGTTTGAAGAAGTATAAGAAACTTCACTTCAATCGATTTGTTCCAAAAGAACTAAATGTATCAAGCAAATAAGGTTCACTATTACATGAGTTATGATTAGAACCTAAGTTATCCATTTAACTTTCAAAGTTTTAACTTGAAGTCATGAGAACGATGTTTATTGAGAACCTAATAACCTTCATGGACACGTAACTAAGACTTAGTAATGTGTTTGAAGAAGTATAAGAAACTTCACTTCAATCGATTTGTTCCAAAATAACTAAACTTATCGAGCAAATTATTTTCACTATTACATGTCTTGTTGTTAGAACCTAAGTTATCCACTTGTGACGACCCCAACCCGATCAAGGCCGCCACGGACTTCCCGTGACATAATCATTTCCTAAGCCCTCGTATTTTCTCATAAACTTTTTCATTTTTACTTTAAACATTTCCCAAAACCCTTACACAAACTAACCATAACGTAACCTTAACTTTAAACTCTCGCAACCACGTAAATTTTTCTTTTTATCTCACTCATAACGTCTCGACTTCTAAACCATTAAATTGAAGTCTCGGATTGTTGAAATCCCTTAAAATCACTCATTCCTTGATCATCAAAACATGACACTAATATAACCTACAATTTCAGACAAATTCAAGAAAATGAACTGCATGGATCGCTCTAAAAATTGAGCTTATCCTTACCTGTTAAAAAAATAACCCAAGCAGTTCCAGTAAAATTCTAAAATAAAGACACCTAAACTCATCCAAAGATAATCCAATCAAATCCCCAATCAAACGTGAATATAAACATTTAAACCCCTAAACTTCCCTTAAAACAAATTCATTAATCAATTCATTCAAATTAACACTTAACTCCAAACCAATATCCACTATAAAACTATAAAATGCCAAACTTCAATATACAACCTAAAATCTTCCAATATACTGGTAACCTTCTAACTCACATTCAATTACCACAAAACCGCTCGGAGCACAACCATAGACATCAGACCTTGCCAAAACACACCCCGTCGCCACAAGCACCATCCGTCGACCACCTATTCTTCGTCATCGAGTTCACACCTGTCACCTACATCATACAACATAAACAGTAAGCCTAATGCTTAGTAAGGGGATGCACTATATGAATTTAAAACATTTTACTTAACATATGCAGTTTCTACAGTTTCATCGTATAAAATCATTTCGTTTCGTTTCATCGTTCATATTCATTTCATTTTGTTTCATCATACATTTTCATTTCATTTCGTTTCATCATTCATATTCATTTCCTTCCCGTGAGAACACATATCATTCAGTCAGCCCGCCGGCCCAACCACTGGATCCCGCGACGTTTCTGTAAAGCCCGCCGGCCCAACCACTGGGATCCGCGACGTTTCATGTAAGCCCGCCGGCCAACCACTGGGATCCGCGACGTTCATGTAAGGCCCGCCGGCCCAACCACTGGATCCGCGACGTTTCATGTAAAGCCCGCCGGCCCAACCATTGGGATCCGCGACGTTTCATGTAAAGCCCCGTCGGCCCAACCACTGGGATCCGCGACGTTTCATGTAAAGCCCGCCGGCCCAACCACTGGATCCGCGACGTTTCATGTAAAGCCCGCCGGCCCAACCACTGGGATCCGCGACGTTTCATGTAAAGCCCGCCGGCCCAACCACTGGATCCGCGACGTTTCATGTAAAGCCCGCCGGCCCAACCACTGGGATCCGCGACGTTTCATGTAAAGCCCGCCGGCCCAACCACTGGATCCGCGACGTTTCATGTAAAGCCCGCCGGCCCAACCACTGGATCCGCGACGTTTCATGTAAAGCCCGCCGGCCCAACCACTGGATCCGCGACGTTTCATGTAAAGCCCGCCGGCCCAACCACTGGATCCGCGACGTTTCATGTAAAGCCCGCCGGCCCAACCACTGGATCCGCGACGTTTCATGTAAAGCCCGCCGGCCCAACCACTGGATCCGCGACGTTTCATGTAAAGCCCGCCGGCCCAACCACTGGATCCGCGACGTTTCATGTAAAGCCCGCCGGCCCAACCACTGGATCCGCGACGTTTCATGTAAAGCCCGCCGGCCCAACCACTGGATCCGCGACGTTTCATGTAAAGCCCGCCGGCCCAACCACTGGATCCGCGACGTTTCATGTAAAGCCCGCCGGCCCAACCACTGGATCCGCGACGTTTCATGTAAAGCCCGCCGGCCCAACCACTGGATCCGCGACGTTTCATGTAAAGCCCGCCGGCCCAACCACTGGATCCGCGACGTTTCATGTAAAGCCCGCCGGCCCAACCACTGGATCCGCGACGTTTCATGTAAAGCCCGCCGGCCCAACCACTGGATCCGCGACGTTTCATGTAAAGCCCGCCGGCCCAACCACTGGATCCGCGACGTTTCATGTAAAGCCCGCCGGCCCAACCACTGGGATCCGCGACGTTTCATGTAAAGCCCGCCGGCCCAACCACTGGATCCGCGACGTTTCATGTAAAGCCCGCCGGCCCAACCACTGGATCCGCGACGTTTCATGTAAAGCCCGCCGGCCCAACCACTGGATCCGCGACGTTTCATGTAAAGCCCGCCGGCCCAACCACTGGATCCGCGACGTTTCATGTAAAGCCCGCCGGCCCAACCACTGGATCCGCGACGTTTCATGTAAAGCCCGCCGGCCCAACCACTGGATCCGCGACGTTTCATGTAAAGCCCGCCGGCCCAACCACTGGATCCGCGACGTTTCATGTAAAGCCCGCCGGCCCAACCACTGGATCCGCGACGTTTCATGTAAAGCCCGCCGGCCCAACCACTGGGATCCGCGACGTTTCATGTAAAGCCCGCCGGCCCAACCACTGGATCCGCGACGTTTCATGTAAAGCCCGCCGGCCCAACCACTGGATCCGCGACGTTTCATGTAAAGCCCGCCGGCCCAACCACTGGATCCGCGACGTTTCATGTAAAGCCCGCCGGCCCAACCACTGGATCCGCGACGTTTCATGTAAAGCCCGCCGGCCCAACCACTGGATCCGCGACGTTTCATGTAAAGCCCGCCGGCCCAACCACTGGGATCCGCGACGTTTCATGTAAAGCCCGCCGGCCCAACCACTGGGATCCGCGACGTTTCATGTAAAGCCCGCCGGCCCAACCACTGGATCCGCGACGTTTCATGTAAAGCCCGCCGGCCCAACCACTGGATCCGCGACGTTTCATGTAAAGCCCGCCGGCCCAACCACTGGATCCGCGACGTTTCATGTAAAGCCCGCCGGCCCAACCACTGGGATCCGCGACGTTTCATGTAAAGCCCGCCGGCCCAACCACTGGATCCGCGACGTTTCATGTAAAGCCCGCCGGCCCAACCACTGGATCCGCGACGTTTCATGTAAAGCCCGCCGGCCCAACCACTGGATCCGCGACGTTTCATGTAAAGCCCGCCGGCCCAACCACTGGATCCGCGACGTTTCATGTAAAGCCCGCCGGCCCAACCACTGGATCCGCGACGTTTCATGTAAAGCCCGCCGGCCCAACCACTGGGATCCGCGACGTTTCATGTAAAGCCCGCCGGCCCAACCACTGGATCCGCGACGTTTCATGTAAAGCCCGCCGGCCCAACCACTGGATCCGCGACGTTTCATGTAAAGCCCGCCGGCCCAACCACTGGATCCGCGACGTTTCATGTAAAGCCCGCCGGCCCAACCACTGGGATCCGCGACGTTTCATGTAAAGCCCGCCGGCCCAACCACTGGGATCCGCGACGTTTCATGTAAAGCCCGCCGGCCCAACCACTGGATCCGCGACGTTTCATGTAAAGCCCGCCGGCCCAACCACTGGATCCGCGACGTTTCATGTAAAGCCCGCCGGCCCAACCACTGGATCCGCGACGTTTCATGTAAAGCCCGCCGGCCCAACCACTGGATCCGCGACGTTTCATGTAAAGCCCGCCGGCCCAACCACTGGATCCGCGACGTTTCATGTAAAGCCCGCCGGCCCAACCACTGGGATCCGCGACGTTTCATGTAAAGCCCGCCGGCCCAACCACTGGATCCGCGACGTTTCATGTAAAGCCCGCCGGCCCAACCACTGGATCCGCGACGTTTCATGTAAAGCCCGCCGGCCCAACCACTGGATCCGCGACGTTTCATGTAAAGCCCGCCGGCCCAACCACTGGATCCGCGACGTTTCATGTAAAGCCCGCCGGCCCAACCACTGGATCCGCGACGTTTCATGTAAAGCCCGCCGTTGCCACGATGTAGGGCCTTAAGGGCCGGAAACTAACATCCACTTACCTGGCGTCCGTAGTAAGCCGAGCACCGTCCAAAAGTCGTCTCCACCTAAAGCATTTCATAAATAAGGTACATTAAAATCAATTCTAATTAAACTAATTTCAAACTTAAACTAATCTCCTAATTTAGGAAATTCTTTCCTAAAATTTCCATTTTCTCATTCGGGCATAACTAAACTCTTATTTTCTTAAAAACATCTTAAACTACTATTTATAGCTTAATCTAACTAACATCTAACTAAACGGGCCACTATTTTGGGTTTGGTAAAAACCGACCTAAAACTCAAACGCGCGTAACTTTTGCGTCGGTTATCGGAATCGAACGATTCCAGTGGCCACGTACTCCTCTAATAACCTATTTTAATCTGCTGAAAGGAATTTCAAAACAAATTACCGGAACTAGGTCAATTTATCAAAAACCCGAAACTGCCCTTTTTCGGAAAATTCCCCTTTTTCGATTTTTCATCAAAACTCATCAATTTCTTCACCAATCTATCCTCCTAACATCCAATTAACATAAACTAACCTAAAATCGAAGTTTTCATTTAAGAAAACCCTAAGCCCTAATTCGGGTTTCACTGAATTTCCCCAAATCCGAGCTCCTCATTGCTCGGCAATCCATGCCAGCACCGAGCTCGGCCAATTGACGTTTAAAGCGACCAAAATTGGCCGGAGATCAGAGCTCAATCGAGCTCGCCACCCACGGCCATGAACAAACTCGAAAACCAAACCAAAACAGGGGAAACTGAGCCTACCGGTCGGGTTGCGCGCGGAGGACGGTCGGAGCCTCACGTCGCCGCCGTCTGGCCGGTGAAAGTCGGAAAACGCCGGTGGTTCGTCGATCGTCGCCTCCTCCCTCGTCTCTCACGGCGTCGGGCTGGAGCTCGAACAACAGAATGGCCTTCGGGCCATTCTGTTGTTTTATTTCTTATTTTTTTTATTATTTATTAAATTAATAATAATAATTATTATAATTATAATAAACTAAAACTATTTTTTTTTAATTAATCTATCGATTCGGTCTCTCTTCAATTTCCTTATTTCTCCAAATATTCCAATTTAATCTTAGAGTTCTAACAAAACTCACCGTTCATAAAACGGACTTATTTTGCTATTTTTGCAGATTGATATACTAAAAGGCTAAAACGGGAATTCTAACATTACTCTTCTTGATTTGGGTTTCTAAAATTTCACTTATTCTTCTACAAATTCCCGTAAATTTCTCGGGTCCTAATAAAACTATCCGCTCGCAAAACGGACCTAATTTATTTATTTACCAAAATAGCCTTGGAGCGGAAACTCGAAAACTCGGGTGTTACACCACTTCACCTTCAAGGTTGTAGCTTGAAGTGATGAGAACGACCTGTATTGAGGACCCAATAAACCTCATGGATGCGTAATTAAGACTTAGTAATGCGTTTGAAGAAGTATAAGAAACTTCACTTCAATCGATTTGTTCCAAAAGAACTGTACGTATCAAGCAAATGCGGTTCACTGTTACATGACTTGTGGTTAACACCTAAGTTATCCATTTCACCTTCAAGGTTTTAACTTAAAGTGATGAGAACGACATGTATTGAGGACATAATAACCTCATGGACGCGTAATTATGACTTAGTAATGCATTTGAAGAAGAATAAGAGACTTTACTTCAATCAAATTGTTCCAAAAAGAACTGAACGTATCAAGCAAAGGAGGTTCATTGTTACATTTCTTGTGGTTAGAGTCTAAGATATCCATTTTACATTCAGGTTTTTAACTTGAAGTGATGAGAACAACGTGTATTAAGGACCCAATAACCTTCATAGACGCGTAATTAACACTTAATAGTGCGTTTGATTAAGTATAAGAAACTTCACTTCAATCAATTTGTTCTAAAAGAGCTGAACGTATCAAGTAAATGAGGTTGGCTGTTACTAGACTTGTAGTTAGAACCTAAGTTGTCATTTTCACATTCAAGGTTGTAATTTGAAGTGATGAAACCGACGTGAATTGAGGTCCTAATAACCTTAATAGACTAGTAATTAAGACTTAGTAATGCGTTTGATGAATTATAAGAAAGTTCACTTAAATCTAGTTGTTCAAAAATAACTTAACGTATCAAGCAAATGAGGTTCACTGTTACATCACTTGTGGTTAGAACCTATGTTATCTATTTCACCTTCAAGATTTTAACTTGAAGTGATGAGAACGACGTGTATTGAAGACCCAATATGACACGAGATCCCTTAGAAAAGGGTCCGTGTATAACCCACAAAATGTATGCAATAAGTGCTCGGGTGCTAAAGTTGTGCAAAACTTAGAATAAGGAGAAGTAAATGCAAGAAATAAAATGCAAGATAATAAAATGGTACTAAATGATGCAATGGCCGAAGATTATAGGCATGTTGATGGCATGGAATATGGAGAGAAACAAAAGAAAAGAGATGAAGAGAAGAGAAGATGGCCGAAGTGAAAGGAATGCAAAATAGATGATAAAAATGGCAAATAAAATAAATTGAGTGTGTGTGAAGGTGGAGCCGAAAATAAAGGTGAATATTGTGTGCAAAGTGATGAAAAGAAAGTAAAGAAATACCCTTGGCGGACTCGTAGAGCGATCTTACGGGTTAAGCTCTCGAGTGAATGATTTTTCCGGAGGAAAAATGACCATCGTAGGCCAGGATTTTCGTCCTCAACTCCTACTCCCAATGGAGAGGTGAGGGAAAAGCTAAGAGCTATCCTAGCAACCCAAGCTAGGTTAGCAGTTGAGGGCTTCTCCACTTGGTTCAAGAAAACCAAGGAAAACTCCTAAGGAAATAACCTTGGAAGAATAGGGAAATAGTAGTGTATTAATTTGGGCAAAAGTTTTTTACAATCACCAATTCAATGCTTAAATAGGCAATCCTAAGGTGGATGAGGGTTTGGAGGAAAATTGGTGGCCATTGATTAAATTTGATCGAAGGGCTAGGAGGAGGAGCTGTGGCGCGCGCTGATCTCCAATCAGGCGATGCCGCGCACGCGCCAGCTCCAGGAGGCGCCATCCAACGCTCCAGCTTGCAGATCCGCGCCCGCCTTCCCACGCCAATCGCCAGCCTGCCTGTGCCTCCAGCTCTTTGCCCGCGCGCGCGCCAACTGCATGCTAAGGATTGAGTCGTGCCATTTCTTAATCAAAGGTGGAGATTTTTCCAACTCTTTCATCCATGCCTCCACTCACTCATGTACCTGCAAAATCATACCTTCACACGTGGGCTCTTCTTTCGGCTAAGGCTTTCCTTGGCTTTATTTTTTGAGGCTCTTTCCTTAGCTTGAAAAATTGGTTGAATATTTCTTCAACCCAACATCCACCACATTCATCTAACGCTAATCACACAATCTAATGCATGATATGCAATTTATAAAATTCTTACAAAAAGGCTAATGTACGCCAATGAGTTTAAAAATTAAAATTACACATTTAAGGCCCGGGAAGACAAATTCCTATAGGGCTGCCAGAATGCTCCGTGTGTATGCTCCAATGAATGACATGACAAGGTTTCTCAACATCCTCCGAAGTCGCCACCCAAGTGAAATCCATGATAGGATCAAATCTTTCAAAAAAGAGACAATTCATTAGAACATTGAGTGATTAAATTTTTTGCCTGAGTTTGTGATCTTGTGAAGGGCCTCCGAGCCATGTCATCCCCTCCGGGTGGCTGATGATTTGACCTCAAATCCCTTAGCTCAACCTCCTCTTCATACCCTAATTCTCCAATATAAGGGGACAAATCTTGTACATTGAAGGTGGATGACACTCCATAATCGCCGGGTAACTCCAATTTGTAAGCGTTATTATTTATGCGTTCCAAAATTTTGAAGGGGCCTTCATCTCTAGGCAATAGTTTGGAGCGTCTTTTGGCAGAAAATCGTTCCTTCCTAAGGTGTAACCTTACCAAATCTCCAACATTAAAAATTACTTCCTTTTGTCCTTTATTTGCATGTTTCGCATAGTTGGTGTTACTTTTCTCAATTCTTTGGCAAACTTTCTCATACAACTTTTTCATTTGCTCCGCTTTATTAGCTCCCGAAAGATTTATTAGGTCCTAGGTTGGAATAGGAATAAGTGTCAGGGGTATGTTCAGATTAAATCTATAGACTACCTCAAAAGGCGTTTGTTTGGTGGTGGAATGAAGGCTTCGGTTGTAACCGAATTCAACCTGGGGTAGTACTATATCCCAATTGTTGGGATTAATGTGCCCAATAAGTAAATGTTACATTTTTATTACTAAAAATTAATAAATAAATTTTATGATTAATTTTTATGCTTGCATTATTGAATATGCTTTATAATTCAAAGAAAAATCCTTGATTATTTGTGCAATTTTAAATTTATATATATGTTGATATATGTAAGATTAAATTTAAAAAGAAATAATCATAATAGTCCATGACTTATATTTGAAGTAAAAGATCTTCAAATTAATAAAGTTATAAATACAGTTCACTTCGTTGAGAACGTATAGTCATATCCCGACTATATATGTAGTGACATAAAGTGATTGTATTTTATATAATATGATTATATAGGACTGGACCAGATGAAATTATATTGTTCTTATAATATCCGTTAAATCAAAAACAATTAATTTTATCATAATGATGGTCATATGTGTATGATCTCAATTCATTGTATTTAGTAGACTCATATTTCATTTTAATTTATTCTTTGATTTACTCGGTACAGTTTTGTATGAGTTGCATTACATAAACCTTGTATTTTGAGAATAAATTAAATGAGTAGCTGGGAATGCTAACATTGATACAATGAAATCCATAATATAAGATTCCCTTGTTTGTTAGTTCAGGGATTGAATAATTAGCGCGCAAATTCATAAATATTATAAATTAATTATTCAATCAAGAACTAATGGTAGTCAATGATAAAGATGTAATATGAGAGGTGAACGGATTTTATACCTAGCTCTATGACGAATCTTAATGGAGGATTAATACATATATAATGACTATATCAATGGACATTACATTGAGTAAATATACTTTATAGTTCTAAGAGTGCAACTCTAGGTATTTAGTGAAATTACTCTAGAGTTAATAATTATATTATTTAATATAAAGAGTTTATATTAATTAACAAATATTATTGGAGCTTAGAACTATAGGTTCATTGGTCCCTCTGTTATCTTATATCACTATTTAATTTCCATGTTATAAGAATAAATATATAAATGATTAATCATTTATAAACACTCAAATAAATATATTGTTATTCAAAATATGTAAATAGTTTTTATATTTTGAATTCAAAATAAAATATCTCATTAGATGAGATATTTTTAAGGGATTTGAATTAGATTTGAACAATCTCATGAGATTTGATCTTCAAATTTAAAGTGGTTATGTAACAAACTACTAAATCAGATTTTTGAAATTTGAATAAAAATAGATCTGAAAAATCTGATCAAATTAGATTTGATCTACTGTTGACTTATATTTTGTTTTCTATTTAAAAGTAGATCTGAAGAATCTCATAAAATGAGATTATCTTGAAAAGTAGTTTTCATAAATATATTCGAAATACTGTTTTTAGATTATATGATTAATTGATAAATTGATTTATTAGATAAATCAACTGCTAATCAAATTAGAATTGATTAGATAAGATTTATTTCTTTAAAAAGTAGTTTTTATTAAAATAAATTTTCAAAATTATTATATAATAGATCTATAAAATTGTCAAAGGTGATTTGATAGAGAATGACTGAAAAAAAAGGTGTGAGAAAATAAGAAAGAAAGAGATCTAATCCCTAGAGAAAAGGTGTGATCTTTCCGTATTCGATTTTAGAAAAATGTTTTCTAAGATCGAAGAGAGACGTCTCATGTGTTGAGAACACGTCTCTCCAGAAATATAAGAGTGTATTATTCTTGTAAGAGGGACGCCCACACGTCAGGAAATTTAAGTATAAAGATCTTCAGAGAAGACTCGACAGTTTCAAAGTTTTCGGGAAATACACCTGATCCTGAGTTAAAGGTGTTAAGATCAGACGGGAGCACCTGAGTAAAAGCGTTGCTCCAAGAGGTATCTTCTTTTATTATTTCACAATCTAAATCTAATAATTTTTCTCAATGTAAATTTATTTACATTTTGAAAAGTTACATATTTCTCAAAAATAATTTTTTTTAGACTAACGATCCAACTAATGGTTTTTTGATGATTTTAAAATAGTTTTAAAGTTACAGAGTAACGCATGTCATTATTATTATGAATAATAGTGAATTCCGCCATGCGTAGGAACCTCAAAAACCAACACCAATTGGTTAGATTCTTACCTATGACTCTTTGGAGAAGGGTTCCCAAGGTCCTATTGACCACTTCTGTTTGGCCGTCCGTTTGGGGATGGAAAGATGTACTAAAACATAGCGTAGTCCCCAATTTCTTCCATAGGGTTTTCCAAAAAGTGCTCAAGAACTTGGTATCGCTATCGGACACGATAGATTGTTGCACTCCATGGAGTCGACCTCCTTGAAGAATAGGTCGACTATAGTAGTAGAGTCGTTGGTTTTGTTGTAGGCGATAAAATGCGCCATTTTGGAGAATCTATCTACGACCATTAAAGTGGAATTCTTATTGCGTCCCGTCCGTGGTAACCCCAAAATAAAGTCCATATTGATTTCTACCCAAGGGTGCGTAGGAATAGGCAAAGGCATGTAAAGTGTGACAGCCCGAAACCGGGACCCGATCGGAGTCCGGGATCGGAGCCATCACTCCGGGACAGATAACGGAAAAACGGGGACTAAATTTTTTTTGAACAGATCGGTCAAAACAGAGGACATTATACTTTTAAAATGTTTACAGGGAGGGAGAGTTCTCTGGAGTCAAAAACAAACGGGATACAGTTTGCTGAAATACATAAGTGAATAACAGAAGAGAAGCAGAAGAAAAGAAAACAAAAATAAACAAAACTGGCGGGAGGCTTCGGCAGATGACGTGGCCGGAAGATTAAAACTATCGGTGGATGTAAACTACACTGGGCGGAAGATGTCGATTAAGACAAAATGGATGACGTCAGCCGGAAGATGGATGACGTCAACCGGCAGATGCAAACAGCGAACGTAACCGGCAGAAGGTGATGACGTCATGACGTCAGCCGGAAGATGGATGACGTCAGCCGGAAGATGGATGACGTCAGCCGGAAGATGGATGACGTCAGCCGGAAGATGGATGACGTCAACCGGCAGATGCAAACAGCGAACGTAACCGGCAGAAGGTGATGACGTCAGCCGGAAGATGGATGACGTCAACCGGCAGATGCAAACAGCGAACGTAACCGGCAGAAGGTGATGACGTCAGCCGGAAGATGGATGACGTCAGCCGGAAGATGGATGACGTCAGCCGGAAGATGGATGACGTCAGCCGGAAGATGGATGACGTCAACCGGCAGATGCAAACAGCGAACGTAACCGGCAGAAGGTGATGACGTCAGCCGGAAGATGGATGACGTCAACCGGCAGATGCAAACAGCGAACGTAACCGGCAGAAGGTGATGACGTCAGCCGGAAGATGGATGACGTCAGCCGGAAGATGGATGACGTCAGCCGGAAGATGGATGACGTCAACCGGCAGATGCAAACAGCGAAAGACTCAGCCGGAAGATGTTCTGAAATAAACGGACTCGGCAGGAGGTGATGACGCAGCTGGAAGATGGGTGACGTCATCAGAAGAGCAGATAGTCATCAGAAGATGCAGATAGCAATTGAAATCGGAAGATGAAAACCTAAGGCAGTAACACCGTTTGGCGGTGGATGGGAATAAGACAAAACATGTACAGTATCTATCGGTAGATGAAGTTTAGTCATAGACTTAAAAAGGGTAACGGGCATCGGTAGGAATGAAAACATAAGAAAACATTACTTGGCGGTGGATGCATTCCAAAAAGGCATCGGTAGATGTATTCAAAATTCTTACCGGAAGGTGAAATCAGCAGATATGATTATAAAGACAGAATTTACAACTTTTAACAGGAAGACATACAAACAGAGGGCATAAAACAGAACACTTAGAAGTCTCAGATTTCTTCGAACCAGTTCAAAACATGGTTCTTGAACACAACAGAAAGCATGACAGAAGTTTAAAGGATTTCACTATACATAGAAAGCTCTAATACCAGAGACCCTTTGTGTACAGACTACAGAGAATGTTCCAAACTATTTAAGAACACATCAGAACGTAATTCAACTGTCAGATACAGCAGAAGCAGAATGCATAAAAGACGTAAACCTTCAATGCCTGATTCTAAACAAGACTGTTAAGCATACTTCACAATTGACAGATACTTTACAATTGACAGATTTAAAGAGGCAAACTGCATGCATGTTCCCAAAACCAGAATCATCCATGCACAGAATAACAGAAAGTATCCCAAACAATTCCAGAATACTTTAGAATATAACTGAACTGTCAAGTACAGCGGTTTCAAAAACTTAGAGATCAGACCTATACATTGTTTTAAAGTCTGAAAATCAGTACAGAATATGACATATACTTGCAGAGTTTCTTCAAAGGAAGGGTTTTACAACAAAACCATAATTTTCCAGAAGACTTTACAAAATAGACATTTCAGGAAACTTAAACCTCGGGTCAGAATTTTATGCCTGACTGCAGCAGCCAACCCCCATGAGCTCGAGCCATCAACTACATCAGATCATCATTTTGAGGCACAAGGTCCACGGTTTCAGGTTCGGTACCTACATCAGAGAGTTCACCTATGAGTCTAAAACTCAGTAAGGACATAATCAGAATGCAGTGATGCAAAATGCTATGCATGCAGATTTTCAGAAATGCGGTGACAGAACAGAACATTCAGTTTCAATGGCAGAAGAATTAAGTGGGGCTTATAGGGGAACTGGTTCAGTACGTGCACTATCAGGCACAGCAGTTTTTCAGATTCCCAGGGAGGGATAAAACCAGAGGGTCCTTGCTAGGGACAATATTTTCAGATTCCCAGGGAGGGATAAAACCAGAAGGGCCAGTCCCCGTCCCACACTTAACCTGGTACATTTCAGACAGTCAGATTTTATCTTGTTTAATTTCAAACAGTGTACAGAAATCAGTTTTGCATGGATTTTCAGTAAAACGTGTATGCATGACAGTCTCAGTGCCTGAACCTATAACAGCAGACATCAGAAATAACAGGGCATATTGTGAAACAGAAAACAGACAACTCGGGACATGAGCTGAACAGACAACATAAAACACAAACTGAACACAAGCTATAACATTTCTACCCAAAACTACCCGACAGAACTGGGATCCTAGTACCTCTGTGATGTAGGGCCTTAAGGGCCAACCTACGGTTATGAACTTACCTGTTTTCCTTGACGCAGTTAGCTGGGTAGTCTCGGAATAGACAGATCTGTAACATGCACGTAAAGAGATAAACAATGCTGCAAATGTGTTAACTAATAACTTGTTGGATATGCAGCAAGCTCATGTCAACTCTTTAGAAAACACACTAACGTGTTTTCATCCAAAACAGAGAGTTTTCACAGAAACAATATTCCTAAACTTCAGTGAAAACCCGCATTAAACTTGTCCAAAATCGATAACCTTAGTAGGTGATTACCTTTGCTGGAGAGACAGAAAGAAATCAGGAAAAGGATTAAGGTTAAAAATCGTTGCTGGTCGCCTGGAAAAGAGAAAACAGAAGGAGAGGTAGAAGTGAGCTTCACGTAGGAGGAAGAGAAGACATATCTTCTTCAACAAGTTGCCACTTGGCACTCATTCATTGGTTTGCTTCCACCTACCTTAATCACTTCCACATTTACCCTTCCATTAGCTTTTAACCTAATTGACTTGTTTTGATTACACTTAGTTTGGTTTTCCCTTAAACATTCCATCATTACAACCAAAACATACATCGTATTAATATAATATTAATCCCGATTAAATGATCCGAGAAAACTATTACATGGCAAAAATGCCTGGTGTTACATAAAGTCCTTAGGGTAGAACCTTGCTTTTGGCCCTTTTACAAACAATGCACCTCTCAACATAGTGGGGTACGTCTTTCATCATGTGAGGCCAATAAAATCTCTCCTTTAACAATTCTAGGGTTTTCTTCTCTCCAAAATGTCCAGAAAATCCTCCTCCATGAGCTTCTTTAAAAAGGCATTGTCTTAAACTGCAATCAGGAATACACAATTTTCCATTCTTGAGTAAAAATCCATCTACAAGACTATATCCTCCTTCAGCCTTATTTTGACAATCTTGACAAGGCATCCCAAAATCTTTATCGGATGTATATAGAGTCTTGATCCATTCAAATCCAAAAAATCTAACGCCTAATTTCGTTAAGAGGATACGTCTTCGCGATAGAGCATCGGCAACGGTATTATCAGAACCTTTCAAATATTTTACAATATAGGGGAATCTTTCCAAGAATTTCACCCATTTTGCGTGTCTCTTGTTGAGTTTGTGTTGGCTTTTAATATGCTTGAGGGATTGATGGTCGGAATGAATCACAAACTCTTTTGAAAGAAGGTATTGTTGCCAATTTTCTATAGCTCTAATCACAACATAGAATTCCTTGTCGTAAGTTGAATAGTTCAAAGCAGCTCCTTTTAATTTTTCACAAAAATAAGCAAGAGGCTTGCCATCTTGCATCAAAACAACTCCAATGCCAATACCAGAGGCATTACTCTTCATCTCAAAAACCTTATTGAAATCGGGAAGTGCCAAAATTGGATATTAACAAAAATTTTCTTTAATCAAGTCGAAACTACTTTGACATGCCGGTGTCCAATTAAAGTCTACTCCTTTCTTGGTAAGATCCGTAATAGGAGCGACTAATGAGCTGAAGTCTTTAATGAACCTCCTATAAAAAGAGGCTAATCCGTGAAAACTATGGACTTCAGTGATACTATTAGGAGTGGGCCACTTCTTGATGGCTTTAACCATATCTTCATCCGCTTCCAAGCCATCCTTAGAAATTATGAAGCCCAAAAAGTAAACTTATTCTTGTGCAAAAGAGCATTTACCCAAATTCCTAAACAATTTAGCCCTACGGAGAGTTTGAAAAAGTATCCCGAGATGGTTGACATGTTGTGGAAGGTCGGGGCTATACACCAAGATGTCATCGAAGTATACGACAACAAACTTTCCAAGGAGATCCTTAAGAACATGGTGCATTAACCTCATGAAGGTTCTCTGGGCATTGGTAAGACCGAATGGCATAACCATCCACTCAAACAATCTGTATTTTGTTTTGAAGACGGTTTTCCATTAATCACCTTCTTTCATGCGTATTTGGTGATATCCGCTCTTCAAGTCTACTTTAGAGAATATCGATACTCCACTCAATTCATCTAGCATGTCCTCAAGTCTAGGGATAAGGTATCTATACTTAATGGTAATTTGATTGATATCACGACTATCAACACACATTCGCATAGAGCCATCCTTTTTTAGTACCAACAAGGTAGGTACAACGCATGGGCTTATCGATTCTCTTATGTAACCTCTATCCAATAACTCTTGGACTTGACCTTGCAACTCATTTGCTTCTTCAAGCCTCATCCTATATGCCAGTCAATTTGGTAACATAGCTACAGGTTGGAGGTCAATTTGATGTTCTATTCCCCTAATCAGTGGTAGTCCAGGTTGTAGTTCTTCAGGAAAAACATCTTAATAAGTCTTAAGTAGATTTTGGACCGGTAAGGATATATCTCCAAGCTCCATAATACGATCCCTAAATTGTAACGACCATTAAACTATTCCTAATTTTTGCCGTACAATTTTTATTTTTATTTTACTTTTTAAAACCTAAGTAAATCCTTTAACGTTAAAGCCATTTAAGAAAAACATAAAAGAAAACATTTAATGAAAACTATTAAAATAGAGGGAAAATCGGCTAAACAGAAGCGAGGGCAAAAATGTCAAAGTCCAGGAAAGCAAAGGGGTGGTCGATCGGCTGATCAACAGCCGATCAGGCGGCCCTTGACGAACCGATCGATCGCCAAATGTTTGGCAATCGGTCGGTTCACGTTCTGTTTCCAGAACGTATATCCCGACCTGCAAACCGATCGATCGCCCCTCATTTTTCCCTTGTTCCTTCCAGGCACCCAGCACACTCCTTCTTATAAACATAACTTCAACATATTTCTTAACACAATTTCAATGTACACCGCAACCATACATTTCAACATCAAACCACTTGATAATCGTACATCTCTATACTCTCGCTCAAAACCGACCCGAGACGCATTTAACACGAAATACGTTTTCACGAAAACAAACTGCATGGATGTGTTTAAAAACCGAACATATCCTTGTTACCAAATATTTACAAAATAAGTTTTCAAAATGTTTAAAAAAAAAGCATAAACCTATCACTATCCAGGTTCCAAACATCCTAAAATGTTCTAACTATACAATTATTCTTTTCAGTCTACTATCAGCCCAAAACGTCCCAATACTCTCAAAACACATACGTACATCCCCATGGGTCAGGTTAAGCATCGACTGCGCCAGCACACCCCCGCGAGCCATCCTCTGTCAACTGCATCACTCCTCAGATGGAGGGATCTCGTCCTCACCCATGTTCAGATCACCTACACCATACAGACACACTATGAGCTAAAGGCTCAGTAAGTTTCGTAAGTGCAATGCATGCTGTGTGTATGAGTTTCAGAAATCATGCAACATTTTCTTATCATTACGTCGCAGACATATTGTCACCGAGATATCAGCCCGCTAAATGGAAAGGATTCATCCCGCGGTCAGACAACCATTTCGATCTAGCGGAGGGGGGTACATGCTCACATAAACAATAGTCATGCCTGAGCCCCACCTTGCGTGACCAGATAACAGATTACGTAGATTCATTTAGTTTCAGGCGATGTGGTATTGTGACAGACCCCTTTGTGTCTACACAATAGATCAATAGCCCCCTTTCAGGCCACATCTATTTTCATGAAAACATCGTGCGGAAGTTCATTTTCTATGCTTTTTTAAAAACCATGATGCATGAACACGTGCATAACATAACATACCATCAAGACAATAAAAAACATAATCTATATTCTACATATGTACCATCAAGACAAGAAAATCATAATCTATATTCTACATATATACCATCAAGACCATAAAAAATGTATAACCTATAAAAGAACTAATCTTAACTACCAAACCAAAGCATATAAACCAACAATTCACCAAAACTCCTCGAGACGACATCGACGTACAGTGTAGGTCAATCGGCCAGAGTAAGTCACGAGAACTTACCTCGCGTCCGTTGCAAATCAAGCAAACCTTGATTGTTTCCTTGAAGTTTTTAGGACCTACACACGTGCAATTGAGCTATTAAAACATCACAATTTGAATAAGCAAAAATCAAAGCATAGGAGCCAACTTTTTAACCATGCATGCTATTCGATTTAAGTAACCCTAAAACTAAGCAACCCATTCAATTCAATAGTTCAAACCAACCTTTTAAATAGCTCGGAGTTCATTCAACTAACCAAACTCAACAATTTCCATTCAATATTCTCGAATTTTTGCCCTTAAAATTGGCTTAACTTTAAACCTCGATAACTCACTCAATTCTTATCTGTTTTCGACGATTCAACATGTTTTGGAAACCTCATTGTGTCTATTTTAACATGAAATCAACCATTTATCCACAGAGAATCTGAACTAGGGTCAGAAATTTGCAAACCAAACTGCCCTCCGAAATTTCCCAGTGTAACACCTTGGATTTTTTTTAGGGAAAAATTGGTGTGAAATTGAAAGAATAATAAAATAGGTTGTTTTAATTAATTTAAAAGAAAAGTGAATGGTTTCTTTGTAACAGCCCCAGAGGGATCGTCACATAATCCATATCTTTCTTAATCATTTAATTCTTATTACTCACACTCTACTCTTTTTTAGTAATATATATATTTTTTTGAAACATAACTTAACTCAAAATGTCATACGTAATTCACTAGGCATCATTCGGTAAGGGAATACTCTACACATCTGCCGGCGGGCAGTGCAATGTGTATCGGCTAGTGAAGGGAAACTTAAACCTTTAGACTGCACCTGCCGATTGAGGAATAAAACCACATCTACCGGTCACTAGATGACAAAACTATGTTTATATCATCCGGTAAAGAGACTTCTTACATCATCCGATGAAATAAGGGGACATCATCCGATGAACATGTGCTTCTCACGTGAATAATTAAAACATGATCCGGTCACTAAACGACAAAATAACATCGTCATCATCCGGTAGCTTAAACACTCTACATCTGCCGATCGCTAGACGACAAAATAGCACTTTCATCATCCGATGGCTTAAACACTCTACATTTGCTGATCGCTAGACGACAAAATAGTACTTTCATCATCCGATGGCTTAAACACTCTACATCTCCCGATCGCTAGAAGACAAACTAGCACTTTCATCATCCGATGGCTTAAACACTCTACATCTGCCGATCGCTAGACGACAAAATAGCACTTTCATCATCTGATGGCTTAAACACTCTACATCTGCCGATCGCTAGACGACAAAATAACACTTTCATTATCCGATGGCTTAATCACTCTACATCTGCCGATGACGTCAGCCAGATGATTGCTTTATCCAGCTTCTATCACACTGCAGAAAAACACTATAATCATCTAATAACTTCATCCAATAGAAAATACCATAACTCACCCAAATCTTATCTTAGTAACTACAAACCTCAAGGAGTAAGAATCATAAACTCATCCAAAATACGCTTAGCGGAAGGCTTAAGCAAAACAACCCATTCAATAATCCTTAAAATCGTTATCAGACTCTGAAGTCAAATAATTCAAATCTGAATCTCATTGTTATAAGAAATTCTGTTCTACTTAGTCATCTGTTTATCATAAACTTCTCTGACTTACTATGAGCATAACCAGGGGACTTAATCGCCTATCCAGCCTTGCACTGTCATACTGAGCATCCTCCGGTAACCAGCTTTAAACATCATCTCTGGACTGAAAATCCTCACCTGCTAACTCTTCACCTACATCATAAGGTTTAACTATAAGCCTAATGCTTAGTAAGGAATGCAACACTAACATGGATGCATGAATGTATAATTTGGGAAATCACATGCTCATGAGTCTTTTCTTGTTCATATCTTTGCTCGTAATCATCATTCATAGTCATGGATCATATTCATCAATCATAGTCATGGATCATATTCATCATTCATAGTCATTGATCATATTCATCATCATAGTCATTGATCATATTCATCATTCATAGTCATTGATCATATTGATCATATTCATCAATCATAGTCATGGATCATATTCATCATTCATAGTCATTGATCATATTCATCATCATAGTCATTGATCATATTCATCATTCATAGTCATTGATCATATTCATCATTCATAGTCATTGATCATATTCATCAATCATAGTCATGGATCATATTCATCATTCATAGTCATTGATCATATTCATCATTCATAGTCATTGATCATATTCATCATTCATAGTCATTGATCATATTCATCAATCATAGTCATGGATCATATTCATCATTCATAGTCATTGATCATATTCATCATTCATAGTCATTGATCATATTCATCATTCATAGTCATTGATCATATTCATCATTCATAGTCATTGATCATATTCATCATTCATAGTCATTGATCATATTCATCATTCATAGTCATTGATCATATTCATCAATCATAGTCATGGATCATATTCATCATTCATAGTCATTGATCATATTCATCATTCATAGTCATTGATCATATTCATCATTCATAGTCATTGATCATATTCATCATTCATAGTCATTGATCATATTCATCATTCATAGTCATTGATCATATTCATCATTCATAGTCATTGATCATATTCATCATTCATAGTCATTGATCATATTCATCAATCATAGTCATGGATCATATTCATCATTCATAGTCATTGATCATATTCATCATTCATAGTCATTGATCATATTCATCATTCATAGTCATTGATCATATTCATCATTCATAGTCATTGATCATATTCATCATTCATAGTCATTGATCATATTCATCATTCATAGTCATTGATCATATTCATCATTCATAGTCATTGATCATATTCATCATTCATAGTCATTGATCATATTCATCATTCATAGTCATTGATCATATTCATCATTCATAGTCATTGATCATATTCATCATTCATAGTCATTGATCATATTCATCATTCATAGTCATTGATCATATTCATCATTCATAGTCATTGATCATATTCATCATTCATAGTCATTGATCATATTCATCATTCATAGTCATTGATCATATTCATCATTCATAGTCATTGATCATATTCATCATTCATAGTCATTGATCATATTCATCATTCATAGTCATTGATCATATTCATCATTCATAGTCATTGATCATATTCATCATTCATAGTCATTGATCATATTCATCATTCATAGTCATTGATCATATTCATCATTCATAGTCATTGATCATATTCATCATTCATAGTCATTGATCATATTCATCATTCATAGTCATTGATCATATTCATCATTCATAGTCATTGATCATATTCATCAATCATAGTCATGGATCATATTCATCATTCATAGTCATTGATCATATTCATCATTCATAGTCATTGATCATATTCATCATTCATAGTCATTGATCATATTCATCATTCATAGTCATTGATCATATTCATCATTCATAGTCATTGATCATATTCATCATTCATAGTCATTGATCATATTCATCATTCATGCTTCATATCATCATCATAGTCATTGATCATATTCTTCGTTTAAGTTGTGTGGATTAAGAGGGGATTTGTGCCGGTAAATGGGTTTGACAGTGAGAGTGCACATAGTTCCCTTGCGGGTCGTATCATGGTCCTTCTTTTGGACAGTGACATACGCCAAACCGCCCCAACCCTCTCTTAATTCACGTTGCATAAGTTTTATATTCTTATCTGTTCATGCGAAGACATGCTCTTAAAACATTTCATATGCATTAAAACATCATGATGGATGGACATGAACAATTCTTAAATCATCAAGCTACAGAACTGAGTACCATCGACATGAAACTTTACCCTGAGCTAATCATCAGCATAAACAATAGACGGTAACATAAGGGAAACTTCTATTCATCATATGAGTTTCTACCTAGCATCCTTTGATGTAGGGTCCTAATGACCGAGAAACCTATTCATTCACTTACCTGGTCTCCTTAGCAATTTGAGCTCCTTTCTCTTCCAACTTCCTCACCTAAAACATTTACATTGCAGTAGTTAAAACAAAATCCTATTAGTTCTAATCACAAGTCATCCTAGGATCTAATATCTATAGTCACTCTCGAATCCTTAGTATAGTTCGCTGTGCAGTTTGAAATCCAAAACCCAGAACAGACAGATTCGATAAGCGATATCTTAGGGTTGTTTGTTTAATGTCCCAAAATCGATTCGGAATGACATTACTATATTCATATTTTAAATATCCTTAATAATACTCGGCCATTGAAGAATCCAGAACCTCAACACATAGCTGAAACAGAACTTAACGACTGAAAGATAGCTACATTGTCAAACTCGTACCTCGAGCACAAAGTAGCCGAGAAGCAGCAAGAAAACCGATCGTCGAAGGAGGGATTTCCAGCTGACAGAGAGTGAGAGCTTGGGAGAGAAGAAATCACCGGGAATTGGGGATGTCGGCTACAGTGGTTTAAATGAGGTTTGAATCCTTTCCTTTTTCTTTAAATACTGGCCTCAATCCTCCATTATTACAACTTTGCAACTCGACCTAATTTAGATCCACATGTAATTAATTAAGCTTGGCATAAAACCTTAAACGGTGAAGATTGAATATTCGTGACCGTTAATACAGTTTAGGAAGTCACCTGGTAGAAATTGTCGGGTGTTACATTCTTAATTTAGGTTTGGGTATTCCCAGTGAAATTAAGCCGGGGGTTATAATTTAATAACGAGATTTAACGAAATTCGAATGGTCGAAAATGAGAGAGCAAAACGGTATATTAATGTGTTAATAGGAATTAATATGATTATTGATTTTATTATTATTATTATTATTATTATTATTAAAAAAAACAGAATGGTTCGAAGCCATTCTGTTGTCTACGCGTGCCCGACGGCCGAGAGGAGACAGGGGAGAGACGAGGGAGAGGCGAGCGACGTTGACGGCCGGTTCATTGCGTTTTTTGATACTCTCCGACCAGACGACGGCGACGAGCAGGTTCCGGTCCGTCTCCGCGCACAAATCAACCGGTAAGCTTTGTTTTTTTGCTCTGTTTCTGTTTGGTTGAGGCTGTGAGTGGCGAGCCAGAATTGGCTCCGATCACCGGCCGTTTTTGGGCGATCTTGGCCTGAGATTGTCGGGTATTGGGCTGGCAATAATAGTCTGGCCGTGAGGAGCCCTATCTGGGCAAAAATCAGTAAGCCCTCTTCGGGCATTTTGGGTTTTGTGATGTGTAGCCTCGGGATTTTGGTTGTTTATGCTAATTGAGGCTGTGGGTGGTCGATTGGTGAGGAATTTGATGAAAATTGATGGAAAACCGAGTGTGGTGAAATTCCCAACTTAGGGCAGTTTGGGTTTTGCCAGTTTTGACCTAGCTACGATTGTTTGTTTTCAAATTCCTTTTGGCATGTTAAAATAGGTTATTAGAGGAGTACGTGGTCGATGAAATCGTTCGATTATGATAATCGACGCAAAAGTTATGCACGTTTGAAGTTTTGGGTCGGTTTTTACCGAACCAAAATTAGTGGCCCGTTTAGTTAGGTTTTAGTTTGATTAGGCTAGAAATAGTAGTTTGAGAGTAATTGATGAATGTAGGATTGATGTTAATGAAATTTGAATATTTGTCGTAGGTCGAGCCGTAGGTGGTCAAGGAACCGAGCATCCTCAGTGGGCTAGGACGCCAGGTAAGTAGTGGAATGCTTGTGTTTTGCCTTCGGGCCTACACCATGGAATGGTAGGGAATTGTTTGGTTACTTTATTTGGTTGTTGTTTGGTTGTTTATTTCATTTGGTGTTTCAGTATTGCTTTGTTTGGTTGGTTATTTCGTTGCTTTGTATTGTATTTTGTTTGAGTGGATGCTTTGTTCTTTATTTTGTTCGGTGATGGCTTTGTGTTCGGTGATTGCTTTGTCTTGTATTGTTTGTGTGGCATTGAGTTAGAAATGTAAAAAGGGGTAGGGAGAGCTTGAAAGGTAAGGGGAATAGTGTAAGGCCATCTTGGGAGCGAGACTCAGATGTGATTTGATAGTATCCTCTTGGGAGCGAGACTCGGAGGGTTAGGGTCATCTTGGGAGCGAGACTCAGATGGATACGCATCTTGGGGAGCGAGACTTAGATGTGATTGGGTAGTATCCTCTTAGGAGCGAGACTCAGAGGGTTAGGGCCATCTTAGGAGCGAGACTCAGATGGATACGCATCTTGGGAGCGAGACTCAGATGTGATTGGGTAATGTCCTCTTGGGAGCGAGACTCGGAGGGTAAGAGCCATTTTGGGAGCGAGACTCAGATGGATACGCATCTTGGGAGCGAGACTCAGATGTGATTGGGTAGTGTCCTCTTGGGAGCGAGACTCGGAGGGTTAGGGCCATCTTGGGAGCAAGACTCGGATGGATATGCAGGGCCATCTTGGGAGCGAGACTCAGATGGATATGCATGTGGACTAGGTGATGGGTTAGTGCCATCTTGGGGAGCGAGACTCAGATAGAAATACCTCTTGAGAGCTAGATTTAGACGTGTGTTAGGGTTGTGTATTGTGTATGTTTATCTTTGTTATTCCTTACTTGCTAAGCGTAAGCTTACGTGTGTGTGTGTGTTCTGTGGTGTAGGTAACGACGCGGTTACAGGTGAGCTAGACGAGGAAGTAAGGATTAGGCGGCAGTTGGTGGCACACGGGGCACGCCGGTGCGGGCAGTTGTCGGGGCGTCTCGACCATGGTCTTCGGGGAATATGGGCTTTGTTTTTTAGTAGTTATTGTAAATGTTTATTTGTAGAAATGATGGGAATGCGTAACTTTCTTTTTGGTTGATGTTTTGAGAGTTATTGTATAGCTATTTGTATTTGTTGTATATAGTCATAGTTAAGGGTGATGTGTCGCCCCATACTTTGAATTTTTTTCACTTAGGGATGTTAGTAGTATAGTTCTTTCTTTACTGTTATTTGGAGATTTCGTATGCTGGATAGTTGAGTGGATAGTTGAGTAAGAATATTCTGGATTGGTTGGGTTTTATTCGTTTGCAGGTATCTAACATTTTGGAGGCGCCATTTTCAGGCGTTACTTTGCCGAAATTTTCGGGAAGGACGCTGTGGTGCTTAAAGGTTAGGAGTAAAGGAATTAGTGAGTCTAGGCAGCTAGGTATAACATAAGAGAGCTTCGGGAGATTTAGTTTTAAATTCCGCAATGTCAGTTTTATTTTATGTTTTGGGGGTTTATGAAAATTATTTTAAATTAACGTTGTTTTCATCGGGGTTAGAGTGAGCCAAGTAGCTCACTGAGCCATGGTGGGTTCGGGGGCGTTACACCCAGTTTTTGTACTATAACTTCAAAAATCCATAACTTATTCAATTCTTTTCCGTTTTTGATGATTCAACATGTTTTGGCAGCATCATTATATCTATTTTATCATGAAACCATCAATTTATAAGATGAAAATCAAAAATTAGAGCAGAACTCTGAAAAACAGAAACTGCCCCGTATCCCTTTTTTTTTTTTTTGCAATATTCTAACCTAGTTTCTAATCCATGCTTCTAACATGCATCTCTACCTATTTACTCCATTATTGAATCACAAGATAACTTAAATTAAGATGAAATATCAATTTAGGGAGGGGTACTTTCAGATTTTGAAATCTTCAAAAACCCAATTTAAACTCTTCAATACTAACACCCTAAGCATCCATTTACCAGCAAAATCATAACCCATAAGTTTTCTTACCTTAGAACTTGAAGACGGAGCTTGGAGTTGATGATGGAACAATGAAAATGGAGGGAGAGGTTGCCTGGCATTTTCTTTTCACGTGAAGAAGAAGAGGGTTTAGGGTTATTTTTATAAAAATTAAGTTTCACTTAATTACCCAATTAGCACATAACTTCATACCTTATCAAATTGCACCCTAATTTTGTTTAATTTCAATGTGTTCCACTCTTTTCTTCTCTTATTTTCACTTAAACCAACATTCCATCATTTTCTTAGACAATTCTAAATATAGTTTTTCCAAAACTACATGCATTTAAATCATAAAAGTTCTATTTTCTTCACTTATGGCATTTAACTTCCTTTTTGATTTTCTATTTGTTTCGTCCTTTGTTTCGTTAATTAGCTAACGATTCGGTTTCTCTAAATTTTCTTATTTCGCCAATAAATCCAACTTATTACTAAGGATTTATTAAAACTTTTCGTTTGCAATTCGGACTCCGTTTACTATTTTTACCAAAGTATCCTTTATCTTATGATAAACGTAATTCTCGTAAAATTAGCGTTACGACTCCTAAAATTCCCATAATTTCCCCAAAATCCATATTAATAATTAGGATCGTAACACTGCTTTCATTTCATAAAACGAACTTAATTTGACATATTTACAAAAATGCCATTATTTATTAAAATTACAAAATCTCGTAAAACCGGGTGTTACATTCCATCCTCCTTATTTAAAATTTTGTCCTCAAAATTTGTCATAGCATACTGTCCTTGATATTAACATCCCATGTCTTTCGGCCTTATACTTCGATTTATCATCTGTACTTACTATCATACCTCGTGATTCTAAACCAAAACTCTCTACTATACTCTCCAACATCAACCTTAAATTAGTATTCCCTACTTTCGATTTGATCGTACACATCCTTACTCAAGTATTGAGCATAATCAAATCTTCAAAGTTTTAATCAACTAGCCCAACGACATATGTGTCACTTCAATATTTGTACATGTCCCTTTAGGTCAAGGCTATGCCTAAGTTTCCTAATGCCAGCCCAAATTGAACAACTGCAATTTCATCAAATTTCTGGGTTGTAACCCAAACTTCAACATAATCCATCGACTCTGTCCGCAGTCGGGATGCACACCAACTCTATTTCTACCTTAACCTCTTAACCGTATTCCTTACCTTCAATTGTCCTAAACACGTCCTCGCTTGCGCATCAAGTCCTACCCAATCTCATTAATTGGTCTCTACTAAATTGTCTCCTATCGTCAATCTTCAAAACAAATTCAACTTCCTAACGTCATTTGGGTTGACTTGGGTTGTTTATAGTCCAAGTATTCCTAACAACGCCCAGGTCGCAATTCAAACTTCTCTCTATTTTTCTTCACTCTTTGAATTGAGTTTCATCAGTTTCTAACTTTCTTAATCCTGTGTTTATCAAATATGTGCCTAACCACTTCACACCCTCAAAGCTTTCTCAAACTACTTAATCCAACGCTAAATCTCAGTTACACTACGACCTTATTCTTCTACCAGGTATAACAATTTCTATATATATATATGGAGCTGTAACTAACTCGCGTATAAGTTCGTTGACCTTAACCTTAGTCACTATTATAACTATCCGGGTTCACATTTCTCTAGTACTGCCCCCAAAGAGTTTTCTCGTAAATAATATTTAAATTGTACACTTCCTTAGGCACCTCGCAGGTCCTAATTAAATGCTCAACTAATTTCGCGTTGCTACACTTCACAACTATGTCATCAGAACACATCCTGATCTTGATGAGTCCAACCGGAAGCTAAAGTTGTTAACCATTTAGGATCTTTGTCCCTTTGTAGCGAAGATCCTATAAACATCACATTTCACTTTGAACTACCTTAATGAGTTCTATTGCTATGTCCTTAATTAACTTTCTCTTATTATAGACGTTACACTCATCTGTTTAACTCGTTTCCTTGTTAACTCCAAGTACAACTGAATCCCAAGATTTTGCCATAGATTCACGCCAACTATTTATTCTACCCCTATATCACCCATGTGTCTATCGGTTTTGACCAGATAAACACCAGTCTTTTGGAACCTTTTCTAACTTAATCTCACTCTAAGTTTACTTAAGTGGGTTTATTGCACATCCTTGTCCTTCCTTTTCTATAAACCACGATTTCACAAATCGATCGGCACTAACCACTGAGTTAAACCTCTAATCTTAACCCTTCATTGAATCTAATAATCTCCCGCACTTATCTCAAATGTCGCACGTGAGCTTCTCTCAAATTACTCAATGGTCTATATCTTTTCGTTCCTCCTAGTCAGGTTCCAAATATTCCACTTGGCTCCTGCACAATGATTCACCCAACAGTTTTCTTGCTTGCAATCTTGTTGCAGATTACGCCCTTGATTCCAATCTCCTCTAACCCCAAATCTTACTCTTCTATTTTCCTCGTACACCGATGTTCCTACTTCCTTCTTGGAGGTAAGCCTCACACATCTATTTAAACCGTATCAACCATGACCTAACTCCGGTCATACTAATTACTTTAAACCTCGGTGCTATACTTTTCTTTCAAATTTTTATCACTTTCGAGCTCTTAAGCCCTTCTTAGTTCCTAGGCTTTTTGTTTCATAACCTCCACTCAACACTACCTCTACTTCTCACCGATTACTCTTAACTTTACTACGTCTCCCCCTTATAGTAAGTCAGTCGAAATCTTTTTCACGAATTAACAATCGTTCTCAATTGACTAGTCCTTTCATACAATACTTAAGGTCAGTTAAACTTCGTATCTCGAGTAGTACCTTTTGTATAACTTTAACCCTTTATTGTCTCTAATTTCGTTAATCTTCCAACCCCGAGTAAATACCCTTATCTTCTTCATCGATATGGGTCAATACGAACACCCCTACGTAATCGCGTCTTCAACTTTGAGTCATCCTATCATCCCTTCAACAATCTACTTAAGCTAACTTTTTAGTGTCACCTAATCTAGGTAGCCCCAATTTCTCGTGGATCTAAGTTATTTAAATTCCTGCTAAATTTTCTTATCTACATGTACGCACTAATGCTATCTTGACAATCTAGAATATTCTCTAGCAAGTCTTACTTCTAAACTCCAAATTTCTCCTCTATTGATTTCATTCTAAATTCTAGGGGTCTATCAATTAGGGTCTAGTTCCTATTTATTTAAACCTCACATTCCATAAGTTGTACCTCTCTTACGGAAATTGGATTTTAAGCTCTCAATTCTCACGGTTACACCGGGTCATGGGCTTTAACGCATAACTCTATGCTTCTTTTATTCGAAGTCTACGTCATCCCCTCTCTATTCTTAAGCTTATTTCAACCTATTACTCAATTATCATCTCCAAACTTTTAACTCTATACTATATCTCTACTCTAATATCCTTCACTCCATTAACTGTCAAAATAAAACTATACCTGAAACAGCTGAAGGTTGGGCAGTTTCCTCTTCTCCAGTCAGGGCAAGCATCTTCGGTGCAACATTTTCCTGATCCCCGCCCGATTGGTCTCTGCCTGGCTTTGGGCAATCCTTGACATAGTGGCCAACCTCTCCACATCGAAAGCACTTACATGTGCCTAATCTACACTTGCCACAGTGTTCCTTCTGGCATTTAGGACACAGGGGTCCCCGAGAAGTTCCTCGTACGCGCTTTCATCGACTTGATTTGATTTCTTCCTTGCCCACCCTCTTCGTGCCGTGATTATTGGGAGCAACTAGTCCTTCGATCCTAGGGCTTTCCCGGTTCATCAACATTCCCAGCTAACGAGATTGCCTATCTATAAGCTCCGCTTGTCAGTCAATGAGTTAAGATTGTTGTGCAATGACACCCCTCAATAGGTCTATGGTGTCGTACCTAGCATCTCTACCTCGAACCATTTTATGGCTCCTATAAAATCAATCAAATAATCCTAGGAAAATTAAAATCAAATAAAGCAATTAAACGTACTTACAGTTGATGAAGGATGTCCGCGTAGTGGCTGTGCAGTCGAGCAGTCTACAGAACCATTTTTAAAACCCGGGGGCTCTGATACCATAACTGTAACGACCCTTAAACTATTCCTAATTTTTGCCGTACAAATTGGCTTAACTTTAAACCTTGATAACTCACTCAATTCTTATCCATTTTTGACGATTCAACATATTTTAGAGACCTCATTGTGTATATTGTAACATGAAATCAACCATTTATCCATAGAGAATCTGAACTAGGGTCAGAAATTTGCAAACCTAACTGCCCTCCGAAATTTCCCAGTTTTTGTACTATAACTTCAAAAATCCATAGCTTATTCAATTATTATCCGTTTTCGACGATTCAACATGTTTTGGAAACCTCATTGTGTATATTTTCACATGAAATCAACCATTTATCCAAAGAGAATCGTAACCAGGGTCTGAAATTTGCAAACCGAACTGCCCTCTGAAATTTCCCAGTTTTTGTACTATAACTTCAAAAATCCATAACTTATTCAATTCTTATCCGTTTTTGATGATTCAACATGTTTTGGAAACCTCATTATATCTATTTTATCATGAAACCATCCATTTATAAGAAGAAATTGAATCACAAGATAACTTAAATTAAGATGAAACATCAATTTAGGGAGGGGGACTTTCAGATTTCAAAATCTTCAAAAACCCAATTTAAACTCTTCAATACTAACACCCTAAGAATCCATTTACCAGCAAAATCATAACCCATAAGTTTTCTTACCTTAGAACTTGAAAACGGAGCTTGGAGTTGATGATGGAACAACGAAAATGGAGGGAGAGGTTGCCTAGCATTTTCTTTTCACGTGAAGAAGAAGAGGGTTTAGGGTTATTTTTGTAAAAATTAAGTTTCACTTAATTACCCAATTAGAACATAACTTCATACCTTATCAAATTGCACCCTAATTTTGTTTAACTTCAACGTGTTCCATTCTTTTCTTCTCTTATTTTCACTTAAACCAACATTCCATCATTTTCTTAGACAATTCTAAATATAGTTTTTCCAAAAATACATGCATTTAAATCATAAAATTTCTATTTTCTTCACTTATGGCATTTAACTTCCTTTTTGATTTTCTATTTGTTTCTTCCTTTGTTTCGATAATTAGCTAACGATTCGGTTTCTCTAAATTTTCTTATTTCACCAATAAATCCAACTTATTACTAGGGATTTATTAAAACTGTCCGTTCGCAATTCGGACTCCGTTTACTATTTTTACCAAAGTATCATTTATCTTACGATAAACGTAATTCTCGTAAAATTAGCGTTACGACTCCTAAAATTCCCATAATTTCCCCAAAATCCATATTAATAATTAGGATCGTAACAACGCTTTCTTTTCATAAAACAAACTTAATTTGACATATTTACAAAAATATCATTATTTATTGAAGTTACAAAATCCCGTAAAACCGGGTATTACATAAATAAAACTAGAATCATAGTCTTTCCTTTCGTCACTGCAGCTCTTAATCCTTTTTTGGTCAAGAAAAGATTTTCCTTAATCTTTTCATCCTTCCTAACCGCATCGTCATGGGCAATTTGCTCAGGGGTCATGGGAAGTAACTTGATATTTCTACCGCCAAATTTCAAAATATAATTATTGAGGAATCCGTCATGTTGCACCCTACGGTCATAAAGCCATGGTCTACCAAGCAAAAGATGACTCGCATTCATAGGTACGACATCGCAAAGAACCGCGTCCTTATACTTGCCAATAATGAAATTGACGGTTAGTTGCTTCGTCACCTTGATGTTATCCCTATCGTCCAACCATCTTAACTTATATGGCTTAGGGTGGCTAGTCGTCTCAAATCCAAGCTTTTTCACCATATCTTGGGAGGCCACATTGCGCAACTTCCACCATCAATAATCATGGAACAAACTTTGTCCTTAACTGCACATCTACTTTGAAAAATATTTTCCCGTTGGCAGTCTTCTTTTACGTTCTTAGAAACAAGGGTCCTACGAATGACCATTAAAAGTGGTCCATCTTGAGCAGCACATTCATTTGACTCGTGCTCACTCTCGTCCTCTACCTCTTCTTTTTCTTCTTTTTCAAGGTATTGACCCTCATCGTTCTCACTTTCCCATTCTCCGGTCGAATCCTTGATAACCATCACTCGACGGTTAGAACATTCATTTGCGTAATGTCCCTTGCCTAAACACTTGTAGCATTGTACATCACGAGCTCTTTGTCCTTTAGACGTGTTCGCTTGATTTTTATCCATCGGAGGGGGTTTGTTTTGGTTGAAGGGGGTTTTGGGTGGCCAATTATGGTTAACTGGCTTTTTCTCTTCGTTTTTCCATGGAGGTTTGGACTTGTCTTGATCTAGGTGCCTAGGTGGAAACTTAGTTGGAAAGTTAGTCTTGCGTTTTCGCTTGAGTTGTCTTTCCATCGTGAGGGCAAGTTGTATAACCATGTCCATGGCCTCCAATTGTTGAACTTCAACCGCGTCACTAATATCACAGTTCAAACCTTGAATGAATCTCGCGATGAGTTGTTCTTCAGGCTCATCAATAGCGCAACGCATATTGAGAGTCTCAAATTCTGTGAGGTACTCATTAACCAAGAGAGAATTTTGCTTAAGGTTGTGAAGTTGATGGAAGAGTTCGTGTTTGTAATGTCGGGGAACGAACCTTTTGTGCATTATGTCTTTCATGGAATTCAAGGTTGAGACGGGATATCCTAATGTTCGCATTCTTTGGTTATTAAGGTTGGACCACCATAATGGGGCATGGCCCGTTAATTCAAGAGAGGCGAGTTGAATTTTAACTCTCTCGGGATAGTCGTGACACTCAAAGACTCTCTCTACCTTATCAATCCAAACAAGATATGTGTGTCCGTCACATGTTCCATTGAAAGGGGGAATGGACATCTTCACATTACGGAGGTCGTTGTTGTCCCTATGACGATTTGGTCGGTATTCTTCATCATTCTCCGTCCAAATCTCATCCTCCGAATTAACATAATGTGGTCTCCTTCTTTGGGGTTCAACCCATTGCTCTTCCTCTATAGGTGGTTGAAAAGGTGCTCTACGCCTAGGGCGCTCGGGAATAATCCTAGAAGAGGTCTCTTGAGAAGGAACCCGTTCATGGGGGTCTCTACGGGGAGGATTTGTGACAAGTGCCTGGACTTGTTGCGCAAGGTTATTAACTAGGCTTGTTAAGGCATCGATTTGTCCTTGCATGCCTTCTTGTGTGCTAGTTTCACCTTCATGTCGTGTGTTTTCGAGTGGGGGAGTATTCCTAGCCCGATTTGATTCAAGGTGTGGTGGATCACGATTAAATCCACTTCGATTAGTCATAGTTAAGTGTTTTAATTAAATTCATTTCTTGTCAAAGTTAATTTTCTTAAATTAGTATTATGTTTATCTTCTTAATGTCTTAGGTAATTTTAGGTACTAAGGATTAATCTTAGCTAAAACAAAAGAAAAATAGGGATCATGCTAAAATAGGTAAACAACTTAACAATTTTAATAAACACTTAGCAATTTAACTAAAGAAATGAATATTTTATAATCACCACAAATTTTCAATAAAATTCAATCAAGTTATCAACTTTTATCTAAGATCACTTAGAATAATATTAATAACAACTAATTAACTATAAAAACAGCAAGTAATAAAATTTAAAACACCAATTAAATCAAGATAACATGCTGAAATTTTAATTTAAACATAGCAGAATATTTAATGTAGTGTTTAGCTTAATTTTGCTAATTTAAATCATACTTTTGCTAGATTTTTATAAACCAATTTCGTGCATTCAATTATCAGCATATAATAGGTGAGTTTATAAGCTAAAGCAAGAGCAACATTCAGCAATTAATCATGCAAATTTCGAGTATAACAAAAAGATGCAAAATCGAGAGGATAAATCAATAATAATCTGATTTTGATAGTAATAGATCTAAGCCGATTTTAAGCACCAAACTTTCCATAAAATTAATATAGTGAATGGTCAATCTCTAAGTGCTAAAACAAGGCTCAAATGATAACAAGGGAAGCTAAATAACTCAAGCCAAAATATACAAAAACCGTGAAGTAAAGATTAAGCAAAACTGTGAAGTAAATTAATAACAATGAACCAGTTTTGTAGATTTATCATTAGGTCGAATTTCATGCTTCATTTCTTTCATATTTCAAGCAAACTTTTGGCATAGATTTAGATGAAAAGAGAGGCTCAAAATGAAGTTAAATAAAAGATGAAAATCGAGACAAATAGAGAAGGACAATCGGATATTAAGGTAAGGCAAAAATCGAGGAGAAAAATAGATGGAGATGAGTAGCTTACATTGGGCGATTTTGTGACGACCTTAATCAAGTATCCTTATTTTCTAGTAAACTCCAACTGTGACGACCTTAATCATGTATCCTTATTTTCTAGTATATATATACATACATTTGATTTTTTTTTTTTTTTTTTTAACTTTAAACCTGCCATTTGATAGGAAATAAAACTTTCAAAGTCGAAATTGAACTTGTTAACGACGTTTGAAACTTACTTTAAAAACCGTTTGAAATAAACTTAAAACCACTAAATTAAACAATTAAAAGCTAAAAGAAAACAATTAAACTTTAGTTTTATTTTCTTTTTTTTTTAAACGGTGAGCAGAGTAAGAGGCGATTGATCGCCCAAAATGAGCGAACAATCGCCCAGGGGCAATCGCTCCTGGCGAGCGATCGCCCTTCGGCGATTACTCACATCACCAGCGATCGCCACTCCAGGCGATCGCCAGCGAGAAGGGACGATCAATCGCCCCTGAAGGCGATTGATCACCATGCTCTCTCGAATTCCTCCAGAGAGCACAGCCCCCTCCTCCTCCTTCTATCTTTCTTTCTCCTTCCTTCCACCCACGCCCTGCACGCCACATATAAACATACAACACACTCTTTCTTTTTCTTTTCACTCTTTCTTCACACAATCCTTGCATACATCTCACAAAATACACTTCCAACATGAAATTTATCCAAACACTCAAAACCGACACAATTCACTTTTAAATATAATCAAATTTCATAAAAACGAACCGCGTGGTTCCGTTTAAAAGCTTAACATTTTCTCCTGTTTGGAAAAACGTCAAAAACACTGCAAAACACAATATATTATCTATTCAGTCGCCAAACGTCCTAAAATGTATCTAATTCTACGATAAATTTGTCTAATCCACCATTTACCCAAACATCACTAAAAACTCTCAAAATATCTAACCATGAGTCAACCAGCCTAGCCAAAACACGCCCCGCCGCCAAGAGCTCCGCCCACCGACCATCTACTCCTGATCATCATAAGGAGGTTCCTCACCTTCGTTCTCATCACCTACATCATACGATAAATACATTAAGTCTAATGCTTAGTAAAGAGTGCACTAAATATAACTGTTACATATATGCATGTCATTTATAAAACATGTTCATTTCGTTTTGTTTTGTTAACATTAACTCATTTGTCTACGTAGTAGACCATTTCCTTGCCCCGTGAGAACCATGTCTTGCCCTGTAAGAACTGTGACTTGCCCCGTGAGAACCATGTCTTACCCCGTGAGAACACATATATAATCATTACATCTTTATCGTTCAATTCATCATAAAAACATGCTCGTAAATAATTCGTATGCAAAGTTCATAAAATATGATGCATGAGGAGACAAACACATACACTACTCTCATCAGAACAACTCCTAACGTCCCTTTAACATTTATGGCCCGTAGGCGGACAAAACTATTAACTAATGGCTAACACGCTACAATAGGCTTCCCGACTTACCAAGACTCCTACCACCATCAATCACTAACACAACAAACAATTCTAACATCGATATGACGTAGGGCCTTAGGGGCCGGAAACCTAACACTCACTTACCTGGCGTCCTAGATATGCCGAGCACCGTCCTTGAGCTTGAGGTTACCTAAGGCAGTTTCATAAAACGTCATTAGTTTTAACTCTAAATCATAAAATCTAAAACTAAACGAAATCCCGAGCTAAGCCAATTCTTCCAAAAGCTTTACTTCACTTCGTTTGGGCATTTCGTCGAGCACATTGTGCTCGCATTTACTAAAACTCCATTAATGTTTTTCTCCAACCACCTTCAACAACCAACATTAACTCTAATCACTACAAACATCATAAATTTGTTAAACTCACTAAAATAACCACCATTATATCATCAATGAGTAATAAATTAACAACCGTATCGATTTCTAATAAAATCCCTAAATTTTTTCACAAACCCTAAACCAAAACCACTACAAAAACGACAACTAACTTGACTAAAACATAGGGCTTACTTGGAGGGTTGATTAGTTGAAGAAACTTGAAGGAAAACCGCCGAAAACGGAGGAGTTGTTCGATCGTTGGAGATGGCAATGAAGTGGAGGGAAATCACAAGGGAGAGGAAGAGAATCGCGTGCTCTGGAGGGAAGAAATGAGAAAGAGAGAAGATTTTTAAGTTTTTAATAAAATTTGACTTAGTAAATTACCTATTTGCCCTTAGTTAATTTCTTAACTTAAATAGTTATTTCGTCTATCGGTTTAGCTTCTCCAAAATTCCCTTATTCCTCCAAATATTTCTATTTATTTTTAGATTCCTAACGAAACTTTCCGTTCGCAAATCGGACTTAATTCACTATTTCTACGAATTATGACTCTATAAATGCTTAAAATATTTAAAACTCGAAACCAAAAACTCAAAATCCCTAAAACGAAATTCCCGAGCGTTACATCCTACCCTCCTTATTTAGAATTTTGTCCCCAAAATTTTGTACCTGAACAACTCTGGATATCTGTCCATCATGTCCTGTTGTCGCTCCCACGTTGCTTCCTCTATATTTTGGTTTTTCCACAGTACTTTAACAAGAGGGATTGACTTATTACGCAGGACCTTAACTGAAGACTCCAAAATCTGTATCGGCCTCTCTTCATAGGTTAAGGTTGGCCGTATCTCAAGATCAACTGGTTCAACCACTTGCGTAGGATCCCGTATATACTTCCTCAACATTGACACGTGGAATACGTTATGCACACCCTCCATAGACAATGGTAACTGAAGCTTATACACTGTAGCTCCGATTCTCTCTGTAATTGGGAACGGTCCAACAAATCATGGGTTAAACTTCCCTCTTCTTCCAAATCGAACCACGCCTTTAAACGGTGAAACTTTCAAAAACACTTCATCACCAATAACAAACTCTAGACTTCGTCTTCTCCGATCAGCATAGCTCTTTTGGCGACTTTGTGCAGTTTCCATCCTCTGCCTGATCAAAGTAACCTTCTCAGACAACTGTTGCAAAATTTAAGGGCCGATCAATTTAGCTTCGCCCACTTCATCCCAATACAGTGACGACCTACACTTTCTGCCATAAAGCGCTTCGTACGGAGCCATTCCAATCGTGGACTGATAACTGTTATTATAAGCAAATTCAACCAAAGGCAAATATCGGCTCCACGACGCCTTAAACTCCAACACGCATGCTCTTAGCATATCCTCGAGTATCTGAATCGTCCTCTCAGATTGTCCGTCGGTCTATGGGTGGAAGGCCGTGGTAAAAGTTAACTTAGTTCCCATAGCGCTTTGCAAACTTTTCCAAAAACTCGAGGTAAACCTGGGATCCCGATCCAAAACAATCGACACAGGGACCCCGTGTAATCTAATAATCTCTTGGATATAAAGTTCTGCAAACTGATTCATCGTGTAAGTCATCTTTACAGGCAAGAAATGAGCCGCTTTCGTCAATCTATCAACCACGACCCATATACTGTAGTGCCCTTTTATTGTCCTCGGTAATCCAACTACGAAGTCCATTGCAATTTGATCCCATTTCCACTCGGGAATCGCTAAAGGTTGTAACATCCGGCCTTGCCTCTGGTGTTCTGCCTTAACTTGTTGGCAGACAAGACAAGATTGTACATAACTAGCCACATCACGCTTCATGTTTGGCCACCAATAGTGCACCTTCTGATCTCGGTACATCTTGGTGTTACCTAGATGCACTGAGAACAACGATGAATGTGCCTCTGACATAACCAACTTCCTCAACTCTTCGTCCTTTGGAACGTACCAGCGGTCTCGAAACCTCAAAATGCCATCCACTGAGTAACTGAAATCGGAAGGTACAATTGATAATTTTGATACAATAGCCACTTTCTCTTCCGTATCTAACTGTTGAGCCTCTTTTATTTTGTCCAACAGGGTGGGCCGTATTGTCAATTAAGCAAGTAGGGCCGAAAGTTCTGAAACTAATTCAAGTTCAAACCTCTGCATCTCCTTTCTCAATGAAGCTGACATACAAAAAACAACTGACTCCTCTGTCCTAGGCATCCTGCTCAAAGCATCTGCCACCGTATTTGCTTTTCCGGGATGATACTTGATTTCGAAGTCGTAGTCTTTCACGAATTCTAACCATCTCCTCTGCCTCATATTTAAATCTTTCTGTGTAAACAGGTATTTTAAACTTTTATGGTCCGAAAACACTTCGCACCTCTGTCCGTAGAGGTAGTGTCTCCATATCTTTAATGCGAATACCACCGCTGCCAGTTCTAAGTCGTGTGTCGGGTAATTTTCCTCATAACTTTTCAATTGCCTAGAAGCATAGGCGACGACCTTTCCTTCCTGCATCAACACGCATCCCAATCCAACTTTGGACGCGTCACAATAAATACAGTATACCCCATTCTCCAGTGGTAGAGTCAGTAAAGGCGCTGTGGTCAACTTTTGCTTCAAGGTCTGAAAGCTTTCTTCACATGCCTTAGTCCACTCGTACTTCACTTCTTTCTTCGTTAAGTTCGTCAAAGGTTTAGCTATTACTGAAAACCCTTGGATAAACTTCCGATAATACCCTGCTAGGCCTACAAAACTCCGTACATCACTTGCATTTCTCGATCGAGGCCACTCCCTTACCACTTGAATCTTTGCCGGATCCACATAAATGCCTTCTTTTGAAATCACGTGGCCTAAGAAATTCACCTGACTCAACCAAAATTCGCATTTAGAAAGCTTAGCATAAAACTGGTGTCACTTCAAAGTAGTCATAACAGCCCTTAAGTGCTCTGCATGTTCTTCGTCGTTTCGGGAATAAATCAAAATGTGACAGCCTGAAACCGAACCCGATCGGGGTCCGGGATCGAAGCCGTCACTCCGGGACATTTGTAGAAAACGGGCACATTTTTTTTTTTTTTTTTTTTTAAACTTTATACTTTTAAAACCTTAACAGAGAGTATAAACCTTCTCTGGAAGTGAAACTGGAAAACACATTTAAGCTGGATGTGAATAATGGATAATGAGAATAAGACAAAAAGTGAACAGTGACCGGATGACTAAAAGTGTGAACAGTGACCGGATGACTAAAAGTGTGAACAGTGACCGGATGACTAAAAATGTGAACAGTGACCGGATTTGTTAAAAATGTGAACAGTGACCGGATGACTAAAAATTTAAAAGACAAAACTGGCAACTTTTAACATGATTACATAAAAACAAAAGTTGTGGAAACAGAATGTATGAAAACTTCAAAACATAGTTCAACTGTCGAATACAGAGGTTTTAACAAGAGAAAGCTTAACCAACAGAATACCTTACATTATCTATATCCAACAGAATTTCCTACGGGTTTTCAACAACCAAAAATACAGAATCCTAACATAGTTTAAAAAAAAAAAACACAGAATTCCAGTAGGGTTTACAGCAGAAAGAATCGGATGAGACGATGACGTCAGCCGGAAGAATGGATGACGTCAACCGGAAGACAAAAACAGAAACTCTGAATAATCTGGGCGGAAGACTTATGCTGACGTCAACCGGAAGACATATTTACACTGGGCGGAAGACTTATGCTGACGTCAACCGGAAGACATATTTACACTAGGCGGAAGACTTATGCTGACGTCAACCGGAAGACATATTTACACTAGGCGGAAGACTTATGCTGACGTCAACCGGAAGACATATTTACACTAGGCGGAAGACTTAATTTTAAAGACAGAATTGAACCACTTTTTAACAGGAGGACATTCCAACAGGAAACTTTAAAACAGAAGGTATAAGGCTTCAAACCTTCAAACCCGATTCAAAATTTACAGATTTCTAAGAAAACAAACTGCATGGATAACTCTAAATTTCGAGACTATCCATGCATGACCTGAAAATGGAGAACTCAAGCAGTTCAAAAATGTTTTCAAAACATTTAAAATATATGGGTACAATCTGTCAAATACAGAGGTTTAAAATACACCACCATTAAAACCTATACGTCGTTTATAATTCACAACAGAACTAAACAGACAGGACCTACATTCCAGAATTTCACAACAGGAGTTTTGAAAACATAAAGATACAGATTACACATTGGTTTTAAAGTTTCAAAAGCTATACAGGACTTGACCTAACATAAAAAAAAATACAATCTCACAGGGATGACATTGATCCGACTGCAGCAACCAACCCCAGTGAGCTCGATCCTCCAACTACATCAGCTCGTCATTTTGAGGCACAAGGTCCTCATCAAGAGTATCCGTACCTACAACAGGGAGTTCACCTATGAGCCTAGAGCTCAGTAAGAACATGAGATGCAATGGTGCATATGCTGTGCATGAACGTTTCAAATACATGAACATTACATCACTTCACATTTAGTTTCACTGGATAGGAAGGTATAAGTGGGAGGAGGAGCTGGCGCAACAGGATGTACATGCCACTTTCAGGACATAACAGGAGTACTTGACAGGATGCCAGTCCTCGTCCACACTTAACCATACATTTTCTTTACAGGATTTTATCTTACTTACTTCAAAACCGGTGCTGAAAACATTTGCATGATTTTACAGGAAAAGTGTATGCATGAATAAGTGAAATGCTTAAACTTAACATTCACAGATGACAGAATGAATACAACAGGAAACAGAATATAACGGAAACACGTTTAACTTAAAACATAACCTAAAACCTATCTACCCGAACCAGACCTAGTACCTCCGAGTTGTAGGGCCTTAAGGGCCAACGTAGATGCATGAACTTACCTGTTTGCTGCGGTGTCAGATGCTCGAATGTCCCTAGAATGCTCGGATCTTAGGCAGAAAACAAGAAGAAACCTAGGAGATCAAAGGTGTTTGGGCGAACTTTTGTCGCCTGGCCGAGAGAAAATAGAGGGAGAGAAGATGGAGAAGTGGAAACTTTCACGTAGGAGGGAAGAGAAGGCTTGTCTTCTTCAACAAGACATTGCCACTTGGTAATCATCCATTGGCTTGTTTCTACCAACCTTAATTTCTTCCACATTTACCCTTCCATTGAACTACAACCAATTTAATTTGTTTTGGTTAGCTGGCCAGTAGTTTGGTTCTCCCTTAAACATCCCATCATTCCAACCAAAACATTCATTGAATTGAAATAATATTAATTCCACTTATACAATTCGGGGAAACAATCACATGGAAAAAATGCCGGGTGTTACATTCCACCCACCTTAACAGAAATTTTGTCCCCAAAATTTGCCTAAGCAAAGAGATCCGAATATTGAGTCCTAACATCCGCTTCTCTTTCCCATGTGGCATCCTCCACATTGTGATTACGCCATAAAACTTTCACCAATGGGACCACTTTGTTGCGCAATACTTTGACTGAGGTATCCAGAATCTGTATGGGCCTCTCTTCATATGTCAGTGTCGGCATGATATCGAAGTCCACGTGTTCCACGATCTGAGTTGGATCTCGTACGCACTTCCTCAGCATTGACACATGGAAGACATTGTGAACACCATCCATTGACGCTGGTAGCTGTAGTCCGTAGGCCATGCTTCCCACACGCTTTATGATGGGAAAAGGCCCAATAAACCTTGGGCTTAGCTTCCCTTTCTTGCCAAACCTCATCACACCCTTGAAAGGTGATACCTTCAAAAACACTTCATCACCCTCAGCAAACTCTAAATCCCTTCTTCTATGGCCCGCGTAACTCTTTTGCCGATCCTGAGCAGTCTTTATTCGTTGTTTGATAGCAGCTATCACTTCGGACATTTGCTGCAGTATCTCAGGACCAATAAGCTTAGTTTCTCCGACCTCATCCCAACATAACGGGGATCTACACTTCCTGCCGTAAAGTGCTTCATATGGAGCCATACCAATTGTAGCCTGATAGCTATTGTTGTATGCAAACTCTACAAGTGGTAAATATCTACTCCAAGGAGCATGAAGTTCCAGCACGCACGCTCTTAACATATCCTCCAAGGTCTGAATCGTTCTCTCAGATTGCCCATCTGTCTGTGGATGAAATGCCGTGCTGAAGTCCAATCTAGTGCCCAAGGAGCTTTGCAAACTTTTCCAAAATCTGGAAGTGAATCTAGGATCACGGTCTGAGACGATTGATACAGGAATGCCATGCAGCTTAATAATCTCACTAATATACAGCTCGGCATACTGATCCATGGTGAACGTCGTCTTCACAGGTAGAAAATGGGCTGACTTCGTTAATCTGTCCACTATGACCCAAATGCTATTATGGCCTTTAACTGTTCTTGGCAGACCAACAACGAAGTCCATTGTAACGTTCTCCCATTTCCATTCGGGAATCGGAAGAGGTTGAAGCGTTCCACTTGGTCGTTGATGTTCAGCTTTGACCTGTTGGCATATCATACAAGACTCCACATATTTTGCCACTTCATTCTTCATATTCGGCCACCAGAAGTGAAGTTTCAAATCCTGGTACATCTTCGTGCTTCCAGGATGCACAGAGAAAGGAGATGAGTGGGCTTCCGATAAGATATGCTTCCGTAGCTCTTTGTCTTTCGGAACATACCATCTGTTTTTGAACTTCAGAACTCCATCTCTCAAATAACTGAAATCGGAAGAAGGCATTGGTACCTTGCTCACCATATCAGCCATCTCCTTTGAATTGGTCTTTTGGGCCTCCTTAATTCGGTCCAGAACGGTCGGCTGCAACGTTAGATTCGCCAGTGCTGCCGATAGTTTAGAAACTATCACCAGTTCAAACCTCTGAATTTCTGTCCTCAAAGGCAGTGAGATGGTAGCCAAGGCCGGTTGTATCGTAGACGGCATCCTGCTCAACGCATCGGCTACCACATTGGCCTTCCCCGGGTGGTATTTAATCTCAACATCGTAATCTTTCACGAATTCTAACCACCGCCTTTGTCTCATATTCAACTCCTTCTGAGTAAATAAGTACTTTAAACTCTTGTGATCAGAGAACACCTCACATGACTGTCCATAAAGGTGGTGTCTCCATACTTTCAACGCAAATACGACTGCCGCTAACTCAAGGTCGTGAGTAGGGTAGTTTTCCTCATGGCTCTTCAATTGTCTGGATGCGTATGCCACAACCTTTCCCTCTTGCATTAATACACATCCCAAGCCAACCTTTGACGCATCACAGTATACGCTGAATTTGCCATCTTCAACTGGCAATACTAGTAGAGGAGCCGTGGTTAACTTTTGCTTGAGTGTCTGAAAGCTCACCTCACACGCTTCAGACCACTTGAACTTGATTTCTTTCCTTGTTAAGCTGGTCATAGGCTTCGCGATCACATAAAACCCCTTGATGAATTTCCTGTAATAACCAGCTAGTCCGATAAAGCTTCGTACTTCACTTGCATTTCTCGGTCTAGGCCAATCCCTCACAGCCTGAATCTTGGCCGGGTCCACAGATACTCCTTCAGCAGACACCACGTGGCCCAAGAAATTAATCTTGCTTAACCAGAACTCACACTTTGACAGCTTGGCATACAATTGATGCTGCTTTAGGATTGACAGTACCATAGCCAAGTGTTTCTCATGCTCGGCCTCACTCCTGGAATAAACCAGAATGTCATCGATGAAAACAATTACAAATTTATCCAGAAAGTCCTGGAATATCCTGTTCATTAGGTCCATAAATGCTGCCGGAGCATTAGTCAACCCGAACGACATCACCAAGAACTCGTAGTGTCCGTACTGGGTTCTGAAGGCAGTCTTTGGAATATCCTCAGCTCTGACCTTCAACTGGTAATAGCCGGAGCGTAAGTCAATCTTAGAAAATACTCGAGCCCCCTGTAGCTGATCGAATAAATCATCGATTCTTGGCAACGGGTACTTATTCCTGATAGTCAACTTGTTCAGCTCACGGTAGTCAATACACATCCGCAGGGACCCATCCTTCTTCTTGACAAACAAGACGGGAGCACCCCACGGAGAGAAGCTAGGGCGCACAAAGCCCTTGTCCACTAACTCCTTGAGCTGAGTCTTCAACTCCTTTAGCTCAATTGGTGCCATGCGGTACGGATTCTTTGACACCGGTTCCGCACCAGAATACACATCGATTTCAAACTCGATTTCACGATCAGGTGGCAATCCCGGTAAGTCATCTAGGAAAACTTCAGGGAAGTCCCGAACCACCGGAATATTTTGAAGTTCCACCTCACCTTGCCTTTGAACATCCACAACGTGGGCCAGAAATCCAATGCACCCTGACTTCATCAGTCGTTGAGCTTTCAAGGAAGATATCACAGGCATACGGTGTTTCTTCGGTACTGCCTGATAAGAGAATTCTACTTCATTTGGGCGCTTAAATGACACAAGCCCGGACCTACAGTTGATGGTGGCATAATGTCTAAATAGCCAGTCCATCCCCAGAATGACATCGTACCCTTTCATACCGATGACGATAAGATCGGCATAAAATTTCTGGTCTCCCACTGACACTATATCACCCCGTACAACCTGCTCAGAGTGCATAAACTCTCCGGACGGTAGCATAACGCTATAGGGCTGATCTGAGGACGTACTACAAAATTTTTGTCTAACTACAAAGTCCATGGCCACAAACGAATGTGTGGCCCCCGTGTCCCACAAGGTATAAGCAGGCACATTACATACTAATATTGTACCTGTAATTGCTGTGTGCTGATCAGCATTATCGACGTCCTCCATCATTGCAAACACTCTAGGCATAGCACCAACCGGCCTTGTGTCAGGCACCGGACAATTCCGGACTTGATGGCCTTCTTTACCACACCGGAAACATTGACCAGTAAAGAGCCTGCAGTCTCCTGTATGATTCTTCTGGCAACGTGGGCAGACAGGAGGCTGAGGAGCTCCCATAGGTCTCTTCCCTTTGTCCTGGTAAGTAAGAGTCTCATTGGGCCTTTTAATGCCCCTGTTCTGTTGCTGTTGAGGATGTACATTCTGAATCTTTTGTTGTTGTTGTTGAGGAGTATTTCTTATAATTCCTCTCGGTGGTTCTCTCTGTCTCTGGGACTTTATTTCTAAGGCCTCCAGTTGATAAGCCTTGGCCACCACTTTCACATATGGTGCCTCATCAAAACCTCCAGTCGTGATTCCTCGCAGAAGGTCCATCTTTAAACCTTGAATAAACTGGTGCACCTTGTTCTCATCAGTGGCCACCATGTGTGTTGCATATCGGGATAGCGACTCAAATTTCTGAACATACTCGGCCACAGATCCATACTGTCGCAGCCGAGAAAACTCAAGTAACTTCTCCTTTCTCACTCCTCGGTCAAAGTACTTCTCGTAGAAAATCCCCTTGAACCCTTCCCAGCTCAATGCCACTGTAGACGACTGTACTGCATCCCACCAGAATCCAGCACTTTCAGTGAGATGGAACGTGGCACAAGTAACCTTCTTGTTGTCTTCTATTTCTGCATAACTGAACATCTTCTCCATAGTTCGAATCCAGGTTTCAGCACGGGTCGGGTCTGTAGACAACCCATCAAATGAGGGTGGCTGAAGTCGCCGGAATCTGTCTCCACTATTGTCTCGCGGTGCATTATCACGATTGTTATTTCCATGGTTATTGTTTCTGTCGTCTTCTCTGGCCATCATTCGATCAACCATGCGGGATTGTACCCCCACTAGCTCTGTCAATCGGTCTATGGCCCGAGAGCTTTCACTGGATTCTTCCTGATGTCCTCTCACCATTTCTAAGATAGTCCTATAAGAATAACAGAATAACCTAATTGTAAATAAACAGGACAGTTACAATAATCTAAATACTTACAGTTGGTGGAGCGATCTCACGTGGCGGGTTGCGCAGTCAGACACTTCACAGAATCGGTTTTAAAAACGTGTTTGCTCTGATACCATTACTGTGACAGCCCGAAACCGAACCCGATCGGGGTCCGGGATCGAAGCCGTCACTCCGGGACATTTGCAGAAAACGGGCACATATTTTTTTTATTTATTTATTTATTTTTTTTTTAAACTTTATACTTTTAAAACCTTAACAGAGAGTATAAACCTTCTCTGGAAGTGAAACTGGAAAACACATTTAAGCTGGATGTGAATAATGGATAATGAGAATAAGACAAAAAGTGAACAGTGACCGGATGACTAAAAGTGTGAACAGTGACCGGATGACTAAAAGTGTGAACAATGACCGGATGACTAAAAATGTGAACAGTGACCAGATGACTAAAAATTTAAAAGACAAAACTGGCAACTTTTAACATGATTACATAAAAACAAAAGTTGTGGAAACAGAATGTATGAAAACTTCAAAACATAGTTCAACTGTCGAATACAGAGGTTTTAACAAGAGAAAGCTTAACCAACAGAATACCTTACATTATCTATATCCAACAGAATTTCCTACGGGTTTTCAACAACCAAAAATACAGAATCCTAACATAGTTTAAAAAAAACAAACACAGAATTCCAGTAGGGTTTACAGCAGAAAGAATCGGATGAGACGATGACGTCAGCCGGAAGAATGGATGACGTCAACCGGAAGACAAAAACAGAAACTCTGAATAATCTGGGCGGAAGACTTATGCTGACGTCAACCGGAAGACATATTTACACTGGGCGGAAGACTTATGCTGACGTCAATCGCATATTTACACTAGGCGGAAGACTTATGCTGACGTCAACCGGAAGACATATTTACACTAGGCGGAAGACTTATGCTGACGTCAACCGGAAGACATATTTACACTAGGCGGAAGACTTATGCTGACGTCAACCGGAAGACATATTTACACTAGGCGGAAGACTTATGCTGACGTCAACCGGAAGACATATTTACACTAGGCGGAAGACTTATGCTGACGTCAACCGGAAGACATATTTACACTAGGCGGAAGACTTATGCTGACGTCAATCGGAAGACATATTTACACTAGGCGGAAGACTTATGCTGACGTCAACCGGAAGACATATTTACACTAGGCGGAAGACTTATGCTGACGTCAACCGGAAGACATATTTACACTAGGCGGAAGACTTATGCTGACGTCAACCGGAAGACATATTTACACTAGGCGGAAGACTTATGCTGACGTCAACCGGAAGACATATTTACACTAGGCGGAAGACTTATGCTGACGTCAACCGGAAGACATATTTACACTAGGCGGAAGACTTATGCTGACGTCAACCGGAAGACATATTTACACTAGGCGGAAGACTTATGCTGACGTCAACCGGAAGACATATTTACACTAGGCGGAAGACTTATGCTGACGTCAACCGGAAGACATATTTACACTAGGCGGAAGACTTATGCTGACGTCAACCGGAAGACATATTTACACTAGGCGGAAGACTTATGCTGACGTCAACCGGAAGACATATTTACACTAGGCGGAAGACTTATGCTGACGTCAACCGGAAGACATATTTACACTAGGCGGAAGACTTATGCTGACGTCAACCGGAAGACATATTTACACTAGGCGGAAGACTTATGCTGACGTCAACCGGAAGACATATTTACACTAGGCGGAAGACTTATGCTGACGTCAACCGGAAGACATATTTACACTAGGCGGAAGACTTATGCTGACGTCAACCGGAAGACATATTTACACTAGGCGGAAGACTTATGCTGACGTTATTAAAGATAGAATTGAACCACTTTTTAACAGGAGGACATTCCAACAGGAAACTTTAAAACAGAAGGTATAAGGCTTCAAACCTTCAAACCCGATTCAAATTACAGATTTCTAAGAAACAACTGCATGGATAGCTCTAAATTTCGAGACTATCCATGCATGACTTGAAAATGGAGAACTCAAGCAGTTCAAAAATGTTTTCAAAACATTTAAATATGTTTTCAAAACATTTAAATATATGGGTACAATCTGTCAAATACAGAGGTTTAAAATACACCACCATTAAAACCTATACGTCGTTTATAATTCACAACAGAACTAAACAGACAGGACCTACATTCCAGAATTTCACAACAGGAGTTTTGAAAACATAAAGATACAGATTACACATTGGTTTTAAAGTTTCAAAAGCTATACAGGACTTGACCTAACATAAAAAAAATACAATCTCACAGGGATGACATTGATCCGACTGCAGCAACCAACCCCAGTGAGCTCGATCCTCCAACTACATCAGCTCGTCATTTTGAGGCACAAGGTCCTCATCAAGAGTATCCGTACCTACAACAGGGAGTTCACCTATGAGCCTAGCCTAGAGCTCAGTAAGAACATGAGATGCAATGGTGCATATGCTGTGCATGAACGTTTCAAATACATGAACATTACATCACTTCACATTTAGTTTCACTGGACAGGAAGGTATAAGTGGGAGGAGGAGCTGGCGCAACAGGATGTACATGCCACTTTCAGGACATAACAGGAGTACTTGACAGGATGCCAGTCCTCGTCCACACTTAACCATACATTTTCTTTACAGGATTTTATCTTACTTACTTCAAAACCGGTGCTGAAAACATTTGCATGATTTTACAGGAAAAGTGTATGCATGAATAAGTGAAATGCTTAAACTTAACATTCACAGATGACAGAATGAATACAACAGGAAACAGAATATAACGGAAACACGTTTAACTTAAAACATAACCTAAAACCTATCTACCCGAACTAGACCTAGTACCTCCGAGTTGTAGGGCCTTAAGGGCCAACGTAGATGCATGAACTTACCTGTTTGCTGCGGTGTCAGATGCTCGAATGTCCCTGGAATGCTCGGATCTTAGGCAGAAAACAAGAAGAAACCTAGGAGATCAAAGGTGTTTGGGTGAACTTTTGTCGCCTGGCCGAGAGAAAATAGAGGGAGAGAAGATGGAGAAGTGGAAACTTTCACGTAGGAGGGAAGAGAAGGCTTGTCTTCTTCAACAAGACATTGCCACTTGGTAATCATCCATTGGCTTGTTTCTACCAACCTTAATTTCTTCCACATTTACCCTTCCATTGAACTACAACCAATTTAATTTGTTTTGGTTAGCTGGCCAGTAGTTTGGTTCTCCCTTAAACATCCCATCATTCCAACCAAAACATTCATTGAATTGAAATAATATTAATTCCACTTATACAATTCGGGGAAACAATCACCTGGAAAAAATGCCGGGTGTTACACAAAATATCATCTATGAACACTATAACAAACTTATCCAAGAACTCCCGAAACACTCTGTTCATGAGGTCCATAAATGCCGCTGGAGTATTGGTTAAACCGAAGGACATAACCCTAAACTCATAGTGCCCGTAACGTGTTCTGAAGGCAGTCTTCGGTACATCCTCGGCTCTAATTTTTAACTGATAGTACCCGAAATGCAAATCGATCTTAGAAAATACCGTGGCTCCTTGCAACTGGTCAAATAGATCATCTATCCTTGGTAACGGGTATTTATTCTTTATAGTCAGCTTATTCAACTCACAGTAATCTACGCACGTTCTTAAGGAGCCATCTTTCTTCTTTACAAATAAAACCGGAGCGCCCCAAGGAGAAACGATACTGGCGCCGAACCAGAAATAATCTTTCAACTGAATTTGCAATTCCCTCAGTTCAACTGGTGCCATTCTATAAGGATTCTTGGATACTGGCGCCGAACCAGGAATAATCTCAATTGTGAAATCCATTTCCCGATCTGGAGGCAATCCGGGCAACTCGTCCAAGAATACTTCCGTAAAGTCCCTAACCACTGGAATGTCACATAACTTTAACCCATCTTGCATACTTACTTCCTCAACACTTGCTATAAATCCAAAACACCCATGCTTCATCAAGTATAAAGCACTTACAGGCGAGCCGGGTAACTCGTCTAGGAACACTTTCGAAAAACTTTCCTCCACCGAAATGTCACTTAACTTCCGCTCATCTTGCTTTCTTACATCCACGATGCTTGCTACAAAACTTAAACATCTGGATTTTATGGAGTACTGGGAGCTCATTGACAATACAAGAGGCATCTCACTCGTACGGAGGGTCGCTGGAAAACAGTAATTCTCCCCGCTCGGGGGTCTAAAATCTACTACTCCAGACTTGCAATTGATTGTGGCGTAGTGCCGAAACAACCAATCGATGCCCAAGATTACATCATACCCCTTCATACTTATGATGATTAGGTTCGCATAGAGTTGCCGACTACCAACAGATATAATTTCACCCCGTATCGCCTGATCGGAGTGCAAATACTCTCTGGAAGGCAACATAACACTATAATCACGATCAACTGGGATGACTTCTAACTTCCATTTAACCGTATACTTCTGTGCTATGAAGGAATGGGTTGCCCCAGTGTCAATTAGAACATGAGCCGTGTTTCCACAGACCAAAATAGTACCTGTAACAACTGAAGGCTGAGCAGCTTTCTTGTCTTCAATCAGAGAAAAGATCCGGGAGGGACCGCCCGGTGGCCTCCTACTTGGCTCTAGGCAATCCACAGCCTTATGGCCCACTTTGTCACATCGAAAACATCGTCCACTATGCAGCTTTCACTCCCCATGATGATTCTTTTGGCAAATAGGGCATAAAGGAGCCTGCGACGCCCATTGCGGACGTTTACCCCTATCTTGAACTCTAGGCGTCTCATTCGCCAGTTTGACACCACGTTGTGGTTGTGGCTGCCAACCCTGATTCTATTGTTGTGGTCGCACATCTCTGACAAACCTTCTCGACGCTTCTCTCTGTCGCTGAAGCTTCATTTCTATATCATCAAGTCCAAGAGCCCTTTCCACTATCTTATGATAAGGCACGTTCTCGTCATCCACTGTCATCACCCATTTTTGAATTTCTAATTTCAGACCTTGTACAAACTGGTGAATTTTGTCCTCCTCTTCATAGATAATATATCCGGCATACCGAGATAATGACTCAAACCTTCACACGTATTCGGCCATCATCCCCGTTTGGCGCAATTGGGCGAACTCCACCTTCTAACTAGCCCGAAGAGTGCGACTGAAATACTTGTTGTAGAATACCGTTTTGAATCTTTCCCATCTCATAACCTCCACATCTGTAGTAGCCTTAATCGTGTCCCACCAGAAGATAGCGTCTTTCTCCAAATTGAATACTGCCAACATCACCTTATCGGCTTCCTCTACTTTTGCATAGGAAAACATACTTTAAATCATACGAATCCACTTTTCGGCACTCGTAGGATCTGAAGACTGTCCGTCGAAAGCCGGAGGCCCAAGGCATCGAAATCTCTCTCCACCTTGGTCCCGTGAAGAACTTCCTTGTCCATTCCCATTTCCCTCTCGATTTAGTAAAACCCAAATCTGATCCGACTGTTGTTGCAATATATCCATGAATTGGTCCATAGGGTTCCCTGGAGGCGGTCTAGGTGCTCTCGGCATATTTTGTTCCTAAACACATTAGACAATACGAAGCAATATAAATATCTAGGAATTATACTTAAATGTAAACACTTACAGTCGATGGAGAGTTCCCGTACGGCTGTGTGTTTGGCAGGCAAATCAAAAAATCGCTTTTACAACCCCGTCTCTCTGATACCATAACTGTGACGACCTTAATCAAGTATCCTTATTTTCTAGTAAACTCCAACTGTGATGACCTTAATCAAGTATCCTTATTTTCTAATATATATATACATACATTTGATTTTTTTTTTTTTTTTTTACTTTCAACCTACAATTTGATCGGAAATAAAACTTTCAAAGTCGAAATTGAACTTGTTAACGACGTTTGAAACCTACTTTAAAAACTGTTTGAAATAAACTTAAAACCACTAAATTAAACAATTAAAAGCTAAAAGAAAACAATTAAACTTTATTTTTATTTTCTTTTTTTTTAAACGGTGAGCAGAGCAGGAGGCGATTGATCGCCCAAGGGCGATCGCTCCTGGCGAGTGATCGCCCTTCGGCGATTACTCACATCGCTAGCGATCGCCACTCCAGGCGATCGCCAGCTAGAAGGTGCGATCAATCGCCCCTGAAGGCGATTGATCGCCATGCTCTCTGGAATTCCTCCAGAGAGCACACCCCCTCCTCCTCCTTCTATCTTTCTTTCTCCTTCCTTCCACCCACACCCTGCACGCCACATATAAACATACAACACACTCTTCCTTTTTTTTTCACTCTTTCTGCACACAATCCTTACATACATCTCACAAAATACGCTTCCAACATGAAATTTATCCAAACACGCAAAACCGACACAATTCACTTTTAAACATAATCAAATTTCATAAAAACGAACCGCGTGGTTCCGTTTAAAAGCATTACATTTTCTTCTGTTTGGAAAAACGTCAAAAACACTACAAAACGCAATATATTATCTATTCAGTCGCCAAACGTCCTAAAATGTATCTAATTCTACGATAAATTTGTCTAATCCACCATTTACCCAAACATCACCAAAAACTCTCAAAATACCTAACCATAAGTCAACCAGCCTAGCAAAAACACGCCCCGCCGCCACGAGCTCCGCCCATCGACCATCTACGCCTGATCATCATAAGGAGGTTCCTCACCTTCGTTCTCGTCACCTACATCATACGATAAATACATTAAGCCTAATGCTTAGTAAAGAGTACACTAAATTAACTGTTACATATATGCATGTCATTTATAAAACATGTTCATTTCGTTTTGTTTTGTTAACATTAACTTATTTGTCTACGTAGTAGACCATTTCCTTGCCCCGTGAGAACCATGTCTTGCCCCGTAAGAACCGTGACTTGCCACGTGAGAACCATGTCTTACCCTGTGAGAACACATATATAATTATTACATCTTTATCGTTCAATTCATCATAAAAACATGCTCGTAAATAGTTCGTATGCAAAGTTCATAAAATATGATGCATGAGGAGACAAACACATACACTACTCTCATCAGAACAACTCCTAACGTCCCTTTAACATTTATGGCCGGTAGGCGGACAAAACTATTAACTAATGGCTAACACGCTACAATAGGCTTCCTGACTTACCAAGACTCCTACCACCATCAATCACTAACACAACAAACAATTCTAACATCGATATGACGTAGGGCCTTAGGGGCCGAAAACCTTACACTCACTTACCTGGCGTCCTAGATATGCCGAGCACCGTCCTTGAGCTTGGGGTTACCTAAGGCAGTTTCATAAAACGTCATTAGTTTTAACTCTAAATCATAAAATCTAAAACTAAACGAAATCCCGAGCTAAGCCAATTCTTCCAAAAGCTTTACTTCACTTCGTTTAGGCATTTCGTCGAGCACATTGTGCTCGCATTTACTAAAACTTCATTAATGTTTTTCTCCAACCACCTTCAACAACCAACATTAACTCTAATCACTACAAACATCATAAATTTGTTAAACTCACTTAAATAACCACCATTATATCATCAATGAGTAATATATTAACAACCCTATCAATTTCTAACAAAATCCCTAAATTTCTTCACAAACCCTAAACCAAAACCACTATAAAAATGACAACTAACTTGACTAAAACATAGGGGCTTACTTGGAGGGTTGATTAGTTGAAGAAACTTGAAGGAAAACCGCTGAAAACGGAGGAGTTGGTCGATCGTTGGAGATGGCGATGAAGGGGATGGAAATCGCGAGGGAGAGGGAGAGGATCGCGTGCTCTGGAGGGAAGAAATGATAAAGAGAGAAGATTTTTAAGTTTTTAATAAAATTTGACTTAGTAAATTACCAATTTGCCCTTAGTTAATTTCTTAACTTAAATCGTTATTTCGTCTATCGGTTTAGCTTCTCCAAAATTCCCTTATTCCTCCAAATATTTCTATTTATTCTTAGAGTCCTAACGAAACTTTCCGTTTGCAAATCGGACTTAATTCACTATTTCTACGAATTATGACTCTATAAATGCTTAAAATATTTAAAACTCGAAACCAAAAACTCAAAATCCCAAAAACAAAATTCCCGGGCGTTACAGATTTCTACCACATTGCATACCACATTTCAACATGATATTCAAGTTAATAAACAACATTAAAATGGCAACAAATAAAATTGTTAGATTAGCCCAAGTTAGCACAAAGTTAGTTCAACAATAGAAGTAAAATATTGCAAGAGATGAAACGAGTCGCTATCCCATTTTTGTGCCAATTTTTAACTAATGTCGTGGCACTAAAATGCATAAGGGAAGCCTTGTGGCTCTAATACCACTTGAAACGGGATCCTTTAAAAAAAGGGTCCATGTATAACCCACAAAATGTATGCAATAAGTGCTCGGGTGCTAAAGTTGTGCAAAACTTAGAATAAGGAGAAGTAAATGCAAGAAATAAAATGCAAGATAATAAAATGGTACTAAATGATGCAATGGCCAAAGATTATAGGTATGTTGATAGCATGGAATATGGAGAGAAAAAAAAGAAAATAGATGAAGAGAAGAGAAGATGGCCGAAGTGAAAGGGATGCAAAATAGATGATAAAAATGGCAAATAAAATAAAGTGAGTGTGTGTGAAGGTGGAGCCGAAAATAAAGGTGAATATTGTGTGCAAAGTGATGACAAGAAAGTAAAGAAATACCCTTGGCAGACTCATAGAGCGATCTTACGGGTTAAGCACTCGAGTGAATGATTTTCCCAAAGGAAAAACGACCACCGTAGGCTGGGATTTTCATCCTCAATTCCTACTCCCAATGGAGAGGCGAGGGAAAAGCTAAGAGCTATCCTAGCAACCAAAGCTAGGTTAGCTATTGAGGGCTTCTCCACTTGGTTTAAGAAAACCATGGAAAACTCTTAAGGAAATAACCTTGGAAGAATAGGAAAATAGTAGTGTATTAATTTGGGCAAAAGTTGTTTACAATCACCAATTCAATGCTTAAATAGGCAATCCTAATGTGGATGAGGGTTTGGAGGAAAATTGGTGGCCATTGATTAAATTTGATCGAAGGGCTAGGAGGAGGAACTGTGGCGGGAGTTGATCTCCAATCAGGCGTTGCCGCGCGCGCCAGCTCTGCAACAGCGCATCAGTCACACCCGGGTGGCGCCATCCAATGCTCCAGATTGCAGATCCGCGCCCGCCTGCCCGCGCCAATCGCTAGCCTGCCTGCGCCTCCAGCTCCTCGCCCACGCGCTAGCCAGCTGCATGCCAAGGATTGAGCCGCGCCATTTCTTAATCAAAGGTGGAGATTTTGCCAACTCTTTCATCCATGCCTCCACTCACTCATGTACCTGCAAAATCATACCTTCACAAGTAGGCTCTTCTTTGGGCTAAGGCTTTCCTTGGTTTGATTTGTTGAGGCTCTTTCCTTAGCTTGGAAAATTGGTTGAATATTTCTTCAACCCAACATCCACCACATTCATCTAACCCTAACCACACAATCTAATGCATGATATGCAATTTATAAAATTCTTACAAAAAGGCTAATGTATGCCAATGAGTTTAAAAATTAAAATTACACGTTTAAAGCCTGGGAAGACAAATTCCCATAGGGCTGCCAGAATGCTCCGTGTGTATGCTCCAATGAATGACATGACAAGGTTTCTCCACATCCTCCGAAGTCAGCTCCCAAGTGAAATCCAGAATGGGATCAAATCCTGCAAAAAGAGACAATTCATTAGAACATTGAGTGATTAAATTTTGTGCCCGAGTTTGTGATCTTGTGACGGACCTCCGATGCATGTCACAATAACCTTTATGGATGCGTAATTAAGACATAGTAATGCTTTCAAAGAAGTATAAGAAACTTCACTTCAATCGATTTGGTCCAAAAGAACTGAACGTATCAAGCAAAATAGGTTCACTGTTACATGTCTTGTTGTTATGACCTTAGTTATCAATTTCACCTTCAAGGTTTTAACTTGAAGTGATGAGAACGACGTGTATTGACGACCCAATAACGTTCATGGACGCATAATTAAGACTTAGTAATGCTTTTGAAGAACTATAAGAAACTTCACTTTAATCGATTTGTTCCAAAAGAACTGAACGTATCAAGTAAATGAGGTTGACTGTTACATGACTTGTGGTTAGTACCAAAGTTATCTATTTCACCTTCAAGATTTTTACTTGAAGTGATGAGAACGACGTGTATTGACGACCCAATAACCTCCATGGAAGCGTAATTAAGACTTAGTAATGTGTTTGAAGAAGTATAAGAAACTTCACTTCAATCGATTTGTTTCAAAAGAACTAACCGTATCAAGCAAAGGAGGTTCACTGTTACATTAATTGTGGTTAGAACCTAAGTTATCCATTTCACTTTCAAAGTTTTAACTTGAAGTGATGAGAACGATGTGTATTGAGGACCCAATAACCTTCATGGATGCATAATTAAGACTTAGTAATGTGTTTGAGGAAGTATAAGAAACTTCACTTTAATCGATTTGTTCCAAAAGAATTGAACGTATCAAGCAAATTAGTTTCACTGTTATATGTCTTGTGGTTAGAACCTAAGTTATCAATTTCACCTTCAAAGTTTTAACTTGAAGTGATGAGAACGATGTGTATTGAGGACCCAATAACCTTCATGGACGCATAATTAAAACTTAGTAATGCTTTTGAAGAAGTATAAGAAACTTCACTTCAATCGATTTGTTCCAAAAGAACTAAACGTAACAAGCAAATGAGGTTCACTGTTATATGAATTGTGGTTAGAACCTAAGTTATCCACTTCACCTTCAAGGTTTTAACTTGAAGTGATGAGAACAACGTGTATTGAGGACTTAATTACCTTCATGGACGCAAAATTAAGACTTAGTAATGCTTTTGAAGAAGTATAAGAAACTTCACTTCAATCGATTTGTTCCAAAAGAACTAAACGTATCAAGCAAATGAGGTTCATTGTTACATGACTTGTGGTTATAACCTATGTTATCCACTTCACCTTCAAGGTTGTAACTTGAAGTGATGAGAACGACCTGTATTGAGGACCTAATAACCTTCATCGACGGGTAATTAAGACTTAGTTATGAGTTTGAAGAAGAATAAGAAACTTCACTTAAATCGATTTATTCCAAAAGAACTGAACGTATCAAGCAAAGGAGGTTCATTGTTACATCACTTGTTTTTAGAACCATAGTTATCCATTTTACCTTCAAGGTTTTTGTAACACCCGAGTTTTTGGGTTTCCGCTCCAACGGTATTTTCGTAAATAAGAAATATAGGTCCGTTTTGTGAGCGGGAGGTTTTATTAGGGCTCTAGGAATTTATGGAGATTTTTAGAAGAATAAGTAAAATTTTTAGAAATCCAAATTGATAGCGTAACGCCAAGCTCCGTTTTTAGCCTATAGCGATTTTAATTCGTAAAAATAGTAAATTAAGCCCGTTTTGCTAACAGTAAGTTTTGTTTGAACCCTAGGAATAAGTTGGAATATTTGGAGGAATAAGGAAGTTTCGGGAATCCAAATCGATAGATGAATAACGGAACGAGCAAAGAAATAAACTAAGGGGCAATAAGGTAATTTAGAGTTAATGTTTTCTTTTAAATAACCAACTCTTCCTCCCCCCTTTTCATTCACGTTCCAGCGAAGGGGAGAAAACTCCTCCTCTCTAGTTTTCTTCCTCCTCCCACGCCATTTCTTCCAACGCCTCTCCTCCGACAATTTCTTCTTTGATTTTCCTTCTCCAAACGTCATTCTAGGTAAGCTCCGAGCTCTAGCCATGGTAGTTTGTCATTTTGAGGTGAATTTCGGTTTAGGGTTTTATTAGAAATCCCGATTTTGGTTAGAAATTGTTAGGATGTTTAAGTTAATGCCCTTTGACGATGTATTTACGATTATTGGAGATAGTTATGTGAAATTTTGGTTAGGGATGGATTTAGGTTAGGTTTTTGGTTGTTGAAGGTGGTAAAACCTCCATTAATGGGGTTTGGTATTTGACGAGCACCACGTGCTCGATGAAATGCTCGAATGGAGAAAATGGAAGTTTTAGGAGAAATTGCCTTAGCTAGGAACTTAGTTTAAGTTTGGAATTCGTTTGCTTAGAATCAGTTTTAATGCCTTTATTTATGAAATGCCTTAGGGGGACATGGCTTTTGGATGGTGCCCGGCTTGCTACGGACGCCAGGTAAGTGGGTGTTAGGTTTCCGGCCCTTAAGGCCCTACATCGTGTCAATGTTAGGTTTTCGTGTTTTGATGATGATTTTCTAATTGCGGGGTTTAACGTGTCGGGTAGCCTAGGATGTTAGTTAATAGTTATTTGTTAGGTTTGTTACGAGTAAAGCATGTCTATGTACGTTTGTAAATTGTTGATGATATGTCATACGTGAATTCCTCATGCATCATGTTTGTTCAAATGTCATATGAAATGTTTCCATGCATGATTTATGTAAAGGAAAGGTAACGATTAAGTGTGGGTTGGGACAGTATGGCCATATCAACAAAACTAATGTCACTGTCCACGCGATGGATCATGAATACGGCCGAAAGGACTATGTACACGCACTTGGCCTACTCCCTGGCACGATCCCCATCTTAATTCATGTTAACGAAAAAAAGAAGAACAAGAACAAGTAAATGAACATGTTTTATGAAAAATCATGCCTTCATGCATATGTCATTTATAGTACATTCCCTTACTAAGTATTACGCTTAATGTTTAAGTTTCATGATGTAGGTGACAAGAACGAAGGTGAGGAACATTCCCACGATGATCAAGTAAAGGTGGTCGCTGGTTGGGTGCTCGTGGCGACGGCAGGTGTTTTGGCTAGGCTTGATGACCTGTCAATTTGCTCCAAGCTATTTTGTGGTAAATAGGCGGGGATTAGATTAGGATTTGTTGATGTTATGGATTTTAGGACGTATAGTAATTATGAATTTTGGTGAAATGTATAGTGGATTTAGGCTTGGAGTTAAGTTATTTTAAATGATTTCATAAACGTATTTGTTTTGGTGATGTTTTAGGAAATTTTGCTTTTACATTCAACATTTGTGTTGTGAATTAGGTTGGATTGTAGTTGATGATTTTAGGTGCTTTAAATCTGTAAGGATTCGTTCGGTTTTTAGAGCGATCCATGCAGTTGGTTTTCAAGAATTTTAAACACGTGTTCGGATATGTTTTTGAGTCGGGATTTCCGGGGCTTCGTGGATTTTGTGTTTTAAAAGGTTAGGAAATGTTTAGGGAAGTTTAATGTGAAGGGTAGATGGGATAAAGGAGAAAAGAATGGCTAAGTGTAAGGAAAAATGAGTGGAGGGCACTAGTGGGCGCGTTGGCCAGGCGCTAGTGCGCGCTGGTGCGCCCAGTATGTTGCCCACGTGATCGATCGTGCCTGCGGCACGATCGATCGTGGTTTTGGGTTATTTATGGTCAGGAAACCTGAGCTGGCCCGATCGATCGGGCTTTGGGTGTGATCGATCGCGTTTGACACGGGAGGAGTGCGCTGGGTGCGCGCGCGCTGCGCGGGCGGGCGCAGCAGGTACAGGCGCGCGCGCGTCGAGTGCTTGGCGCGTGCACCAACGAGTGCCCACATGCAAATTTTTAGTTTTCGACTTTTTAAAATATGTTTTGACCCGACCTTTTACGATACCTTTTTAAACATATTTTACGGGCGACCCCCACGTATTTTAAAGGATTTTAAGGGACCAAAAATTTAGTCGACAGTTTTTCGAAAAAGGGTTTTTACTTCGTTTTAATAATTTAAAAGTTGATAAATTTTATGCCAGTCATGGTTAAGTTAAAGTTAGGCTATTTAGGGTCGATCGTGGCGGGTCATTTGTCTATGCCCGGTTTGTTTTAGTGTGTTGTGTAAAAATGAAAAATTTTATGAGAACTATTCGAGGGTTTAAGGTTACGACTACGTCACAGTTTTAACTTGAAGTGATAAGAACGACGTGTATTGAGGACCCAATAACCTTCATAGACGGGTACTTAACACTTAATAATGCGTTTGATGAAGTATAAGAAACTTCACTTCAATCGATTTGTTCTAAATAAGCTGAACGTAACAAGCAAATGAGGTTGATTGTTACTGGACTTGTAGTTAGAACATAAGTTATCAATTTCACCTTCAAGGTTGTAACTTGAAGTTATGAGAACGACGTGAATTGAGGACCTAATATGTAACACCCAGGTTTTCGGGTTTTCTGGATTTCTGACTTCTAGGGTCATTTTTGTAAATTTGTGATTAGGCCCGTTTTTCGAGCGAAATGTTTTATTAGAGCCTTAGGAATTTATGAGGATTTTCAGATGAATAAGTAAAATTTTAGAGATTCAAATCGTTATGTAATGCTAGAGTTTTCTTTTTCGGCCTTTTAGTGTTTTTATTCGTAAAAAAATAGTAAATTAAGTCCATTTTGCGAATGGAGAGTTTCGTTAGAACCCTATGAATAAGTTGGAATATTTGGAAGAATAAGAGAGTTTCGGAGAAACCAAATTGATAGACGAAAAACGAATTAAGCAAAGAATTGAACAAAGGGCAAAATGGTGATTGTAAAGTTAAATTTTATAAAAAACTAAATATCCCTCCCCCTCTCTTTCTCCTCCCACGCCAGAATGCTTCTCCCCTCCCCTCTCTGGCGTTCTTTCCCTCTCGCGACGACTCCTCTCACGCCGGCGATTCAACAACATTTCTTCTTCCGATTTCTCTTCTCCAATTGATCCTCTAGGTAAGTTCCATGCATTAGGCAAGTATTGTTTCATTTTTAGGGTGTTATTCGGGTTAGGGTTTTGAGAGAAATTTCTGGATTTCGTTAAAAATTGATAGGATTGCTAGATTAATGCCCGTTGACGATGAGATTACGATTTTTGGTGTTTGTTTAGTGAAATTTATAGTTGTGGATGGTTGGTTAGGGTTAATTTGGATGTTGGAGGTTTAGAATTTGCCATTAATGGAGTTTTGTAATTTTTGAGCGCGAATTGCTCGATAAATTGTCCGAATGAAGTAAACTATAGTTTTAGGAAAATTTGCCTTATGAGGAGCTTCGTGTAGTTGGAGAATCAGTTAGTATAATCTGAGTATTAGCTATAGCATGATAAAGTTGACAATATGGGTGACGTATAGGCATTTGAATTGTAAGGATCGAATGTCGGATTAGGGAGGAATTTGTGTTTGAAAATGTGCACGTGAAGTGTTCGATGAATTGCCTGAATGAATAGTTGAATAGTTTTGGATTAAATTTATTAGTAATTGAACTCCGAATTTATTATGGACGTAAAAAATAGGTTTTGAGCCGTCGATAAGGGATTGATTCCACTTGAGATGTTTTTACAGAAATGAAAGTTTAGTTAACCCGAGTGAGTTCTAATGCAACGTTTTTATATTTAGGTTTTTTAGGTTCCACGATTAACTGTTCGGATAGAGATAAATTGCTAAGGACGCCAGGTAAGTAGTGTATGTTTACGTGTTGCCCTTTTGGCCTACATCACAGAACGTTAGGTTTGCTTGCATGTTTATGTATGTCTATGCATCCTGTTTTAAAAAAAGTACGAAAATGTTTTAGCATATGTTTTCACGATTGAATGTAGAAACTACAACGATGTAAAACGAAAATGTATAGTGTCTGAGGGAAGTGGTTCACCCTTCAGATGTATATTGTGGAACGTCCAGAAAATGTATAGTGTCCGAAGGAAGTGGTTCAACCTTCGGATGAAGTTGTGGAACGCCTAGAGAAGGAGAAACTAATCCGCCTTCCATTGGTAGAAGATTACATGAATGAAAGATGGAAACGAAATGATTACGTACGATGAAACATGAATGAATGATAGAAACGATGAAAATGCTAGAACGAAAACGAAATGATTATGTACGATGAAACGATAGAAACTGCATATGTTAAGTTAAATTTTTTAAATTCATATTGTCACTACTTGCTAAGCATTAGGCTTATAGTTTGAGTTCTGTGATGTAGGTGAAGAAGAACAGGTATGGTTAGTTTCACGAGCATGCTAGGATTTCAATTGGAGGAGTATGACCATGGCGGCAACCCGGCAACATTGTTAGGGCGATTCCGACCGTGGTTGGTATGAGTTAGGAGTCTATTTTGTTTGGGAATGATTAGGAAGTTTTGTGTATGTGTATAGAAACGTGATGGATGAAAGTATGAAAATGTTAGGTATGTGGATCGAATGATTTTGATAGAAAAACGTATGAAAGAAGAGTTTTGAGGTGTATGAAGTGGTAGTAGAATGTCTAAAATGTGAAGTCTTTATTTTGGAGAAAATACTAGATTGTTTGGATGTTTTTAAATTTGTAAGGATACGCTCGGTTTTTAGAGCGATCCACGCAGTTTGTTTTCATGGATTTTGAACAAGTGTTCGGGTAAGTTTTTGAGTCGGGATTTTTACGGGTTTTGAAGGATTTTGTGTTTAATATGGTCCAGAATGTTTATGGAAAGTTTAGGGTGAAGGGTAGGCCATTGGAAGTGAAAAATGTGGTTATGTATGAAAAAGGAGGCAATAAGGGTGCTGGTGGGCGTGCTGGCCCGGCGCTGATGCGCGCTGGCCGGGCGCACGATGTGCGCGCACGGCAGGCATGCCCAGGAGTTACCCGGACGATCGATCGTGCCCCCGGTGCGATCGATCGTGGTCTTGGGTCGTTTTCAGTCGGGAAACCCGAGCAGGCCCGATCGATCGGGCTTGGGCGCAATCGATCGTGACTAGTAAGTGTATTTTTTTTAATTTCGACCTTTTAAATCAGGTTTCGACCCGACCCTTTTACGATACTTTTTAAACGTATCTTCGGGTGATCCCCATGTATTTTAAAAGAATTTTAAGGGCCCGAAAACCGAGTCGACGTTTTCCGAAAAAGTATTTTTACCTCGTTTGATGATTTTAAGGTTGACGAGTCTTATGCTCGTCATGTTTAGGTTAATGTTATTCTACTCAGGGTCGATCGAGGCAGGTCATTTGTCTTTGTCCCTTTTATCGTAGTATGATAAGTAAAAAGAAAAAATTTTACGTGAAAATACGAGGGCTTAGGTCAAAGTAAAGTCAACGTCAGGTCAAGTCCTGTGACGGCCCTACGGGGTTTGGGTCGTTATAGTTATGGTATCAGAGACATGTGGTCGCAATCGTTCAGTTGATTACCTAACAATGCCACCCGCCTCATGGAAGTGCTTCGCCAACTGTAAGTGTTTAAGTTTAAGTAATGATCTATAGATGTTTATAGTATTACAATCAGAACATATAGGGGTTTTGCTAAATCGAAATGGACAAGGCAATGATTCTCAGGACCAAGGTGGAGAAAGGTTTAGACGGCTTAGGCCCCCGACATTCGATGGACAGTCTGTGGATCCCACTTGTGCCGAGGGGTGGATCCGCAAGATCGAGAGCATGTTTGCTTATGCTAAGGTGGAGGAAACCAAGGTAACTTGTGCGGTATTTAACTTGGATAAGGATGCCATTTTCTGGTGGGATACAGTGATGGCCACTACGGATACGAAGGTTATGATGTGGGAATAGTTCAAGACAACATTCTACAATAAGTATTTTAACCACACCCACCGAAACAACAAGAGAGCAGAGTTTTCCAAACTACGTCAAACGGGAACAGTGGCCGAGTATGTACAAAGGTTTGAGTCTTTATCTCATTATGCAGGTCCTTTGGTTGACAGCGATGAGGACAAAGTTTTTCAGTTTGTGGAAGGTTTAAAGTTAGAAAATCTGAAAGGAGTAAAGACTGCGGGCATCGATGACGTGCCGTACCATTTAGCTGGGCCAAGGCCTTAGAACTAGATGATATTGAGATGAAACTACAACGGCAAAGAGGAACGTTGAAGAAACCTTTCAGAGAATTTACGACTCAACAAAGTGATGAAGAACAACAACCACCGAGGGGCACAAAAAGGACGAGTGATGAGGAAATTAGTCAAGGAAATGGAAAGGGTGCCTCTGGTTACTCGCAATTCCCTCTATGCCCAACATGTAAGAAGTTCCATGATGGGGTGTGCAAGGCAGGTTCAGGCCGATGTTTTAATTGTAATGAGCAAGGTCATATTTCTACGGATTGCCCAAGGAAGAATCTAGGAAGGTGTTTCAAGTGTCAAGAGATAGGACATCTCTCCAAGAACTGTCCGAAGAAGGTTAAAGGGCAGTGTTTTGTCTGCAATAGGATGGGCCATCTTGCCAGAGACTGCCCGACACGGATTAAGAGACCCACAAGAGTATCGCCAAGGGTCTCCTCCCTCAGTAGTGCAGATAACGAAGAACAGCCTACCGTAGTTATAGGTACATTCATTTTGTTTGTTTAATTATAAAAGATGCTAGGATAGACACGTTATGAGATATAGTGTGAGAGTTTAGCATGGGGTTTGGAATTATACTGGAGGACTTAGGAAGGTGAGGAGATTAGAACCGAGGGTGTTAAATTACCTGCAACAAGTTTGCTAACAAGGAAGTCGTTAGAGGAATTGATGTAAAGAATTGAGTTGTATACTTATGACCTAAATTCTTGTGAAAACAAAAGAGGACTGTTAGATAAAGAGGGGAATGTTAGAATTTGGAGATTAGTTCGTAAGTATTTAGTTGTGTGAGATTTGAGGAAACATATGAACTTTTGAATGAGGAGGATGGTCAAATGCATTAGGGATGAGGTTAAGTTAGAGAATTTCAAGGGTTTGGCTTGTATGTAACGAAGTTAAGGCCGACGATTTCGTAAGTAGCTAGGGTTAGGATAGATGAACTTAGGTATGGAACGTAATTCCAACATTAGGAACATAAGGTTTTTAGAAGATCGTTGATCGAGGACATGGATGTTAGTGTAGCAACCCCGAGAGGGATCGTCACATAATCCATATCTTTCTTAATCATTTATTTCTTATTACTCACACTCTACTCATTTTCGGTAATACATATTTTTGAAACATAACTTAACTTAAAATGTCGTACATAATTCACTAGGCATCATTCGTCAAGGGAATACTTTACGCATCTGCCGGCGGGCAGTGCATTGTGTATCAGCTGGTGAAGGAAAGCTTAAACCTTTAGACTGCACCTGCCGATTGAGGAATAAAACCACATCTACCGGTCACTAGACGACAAAACCATGCTTATATCATCCAGTGAAGAGACTCTTTAGATCATCCGGTAAAATAAGGGGACATCATCCGGTGAACATGTGCTTCTCACGTGAATAACTAAAACATGACCCGGTCACTAAACGACAAATAACATCCTCATCATCCGGTGACTTGGCGACAAACTATACTTACATATTCCGATAGCTTAAACGCTCTTCATCTACCGATCGCTAGACGACAAAATAGCACTTCCATCATCCGATGGCTTAGACACTACCTTTGCCGATCACTAGACGACAAAATAGCACTTCCATCATCCGATGGCTTAAACTCTCTACATCTGCCGATGACGTCAGCCGGATGATGACCTTATCCAGCTTCAATCACACGGCAGGAAAAACACTATAATCATCGAACAACTTCATCCAGTAGAAAATACCATAACTCACCCGAATCTTAACTTAATAACTATAAACCTCAGTGAGTAGGAATCATAAACTCATCCAAAATACGCATAGCGGAAGGCTTAAGCAAAATCAAACGATTCAATAATCCATAAAATCGTAATCAGACTCTAAAGACAAACCATTCAAATCCGAATCTCATTGTTATAAGAAATTTTGTTCTACTTAGTCATCTGTTCCTCATAAACTTTTCTGACTTACTATGAGCATAACCAGGGAGCTTAATCGCCTATCCAACCTTGCACTGTCACACTGAGCATCCTCCAGCAACTAGCTTTAAACGTTCTCTTGGAATTGGGAATCCTCACATGTTAACTCTTCACCTACATCATAAGGTTCAACTATAAGCCTAATGCTTAGTAAGGAATGCAACAATAACATGAATGCATGAATGCATAATTCAGAGAAATACCTGGTCATAAGTCTTTTCTTGTTCATAATCATCATCCATAATCATGAATCATAACCATCATTCGTAATCATTGTTCATAATCATTGTTCATAATCATCAATTAAGTTGTGTGGAATGAGAGAGGATTTGTGCCGGTAAAGGGGGTTCGACAGTGAGTTTGATCATGGTCCCTACTGCGGGTCGTATTCATATGTCCTTCTTTGGACTGTGACATATGCGGAACCGCCCCCAACCCTCACTCAACCACATTGTAGGGATTTTATTATCTTATCTTGTTCATGAGAAAACATGCTTTTAAAACTTTTTCATGTGCATAAAACATTGATAATGCATGAACATGGGAATTCTTAACTCATTCAGACTACAGAACAGAACATTCATCCAGTATGAAAACTTACCATTAAACTAAATGTCAACATAAGTACTAGACTATAGCATAATAACCTCTAATCGTCACATCAGTTACTATCTAGCATCCTTGTGATGTAGGGCCCTATTGGCCGGAAATCCTATACATTCACTTACCTGGTGTCCTTAGCAATGAGAGCTCCTTTTCCTCAGACTTCTTTACCTAAAAAATTTACATTACAGTAGTTAAAACAAAATCCTAAAAGTTCTACTCACAAGTCATCCTAGGGTCTAATAGCTAAGAGTCATTCCCGAATTCTTAGTTTAATGCTCAATGTAGTCTGAAATCCCAAAACCAAAACAGACAGATTCGATTATCGATAACTCAGGGGTGGTTGTTTTAAATGTCCAGAATCGATTTGATAAAAGCATTCCCACTCACAAATTTCATATGTTCTTATTATTAGTCGGCCATTGGAAAATCCAAAACTCCAATGCCGAGTAGAAAACAGGGCTAGCAAACTAACAAATAGCTACATTGTCTATTACATACCTCAGGCACAGAGTAGTCGAGTAGTGGCAGAGAAAACCGATCGTCGAAGAGAGTATGCTGAAAGTAGAGAGCAAGAGCTCGGGAGAGAAGAAATCGCCGAAAAGGAAGGTGTCGGCTACAATTGCTTAAATGAGGTTTAAAACATTTCATTTTTCTTTATATACTGGTCATCACCCTCCATTATTACAACTTTGCCACCAAACCTAGTTTAATTTCAAATGAAATTAGTTATTCTTGGTATAAAACTCTAAACCGTGAAGATTGAATGTTCATGACTGTTAATACAGTTAGGGAGTCACCTGGTTGAAGTGTCGGGTGTTACATCCACCCCTCCTTAAACAAAATTTTCGTCCCCAAAAATTGATCAAACAAATAACTTTGGATACTTGTCTATCATGTCCTGTCGTCGTTCCCAAGTGGCTTCTTCAATGACATGATTCTTCCATAAGACTTTGACAAATGGAATCTCTTTATTCCTCAGAGTCTTAACTGCGGATTCCAATATCTGCACTGGTCTCTCTTCATACATTAATGATGGTTCAATCTCAATATCCACTGGCTTAATAACTTGCGTCAGATCTCGTATGCATTTCCTTAACATTGACACGTGAACGACGTTATGAACTTTATCCAATGATGGAGGCAACTGCAGTCTGTAAGCTGTAGTACCGATTCTAGCCCAAACAGGGAATGGTCCAATGAATCGTGGATTAAGCTTTCCTTTCTTACCAAATCTTAAAACTTCTTTAAATGGTGAAATCCTCAGGAAAACTTCATCACCAACAGAAAACTCAAGGTCTCTTCTCCTCTGGTCTGCATAACTCTTCTGTCGGCTCTGTGCAGTTATCATTCTTTTCGTAATAGTGGCAATCTTGTCTGACATCTGCTGCAACATCTCGGGACCTAGGAGTTTTGCTTCACCAACTTCATCCCAATACAGAGGTGATCTGCATTTCCTACCATACAGCGCCTCATAAGGTGCCATTCCGATAGTGGACGGACAACTATTGTTGTAAGAGAATTCAACCAATGGCAGGTATCGACTCCATGATATCTGGAATTCAAGCACACATGCCCTCAACATATCTTCAAGTATTTGAATTGTCCGTTCAGATTGTCCATCGGTTTGTGGGTGGAAGGCAGTGCTGAACAATAATTTTGATCCTAATGTGCCTTGTAAGCTTTGCCAAAACCTTGAGGTGAATCTAGGATCACGATCGGATACAATAGATAAAGGGATTCCATGCAACCTAATAACTTCTTGTACATAAAGATCAGCAAGCTGGTCCATCAAGTAGGTTGTCCTTACTGGTAAGAAATGAGCTGATTTCGTCAATCTATCAATTACAACCCAAATACTATCATGTCCCTTAGTTGTCTTAGGTAATCCTACAACGAAATCCATAGCTATGTGTTCCCACTTCCACTCGGGAATAGGTAAAGGCTGAAGGGTACCTCCTGGAGGTTGATGCTTGGCTTTAATTTGTTGGCAAACCAAACATGACTCTACATACTTAGCAACATCTCTGTTTAAGTTTGGCCACCAATAGAGTAACTTCAGGTCTCGATACATCTTGGAGCTGCCAGGATGTACAGAAAAGGGAGACGAATGTGCCCCAGCCAAGATTAACTTACGTAATCCTTCATCAATAGGGACATACCATCTATTTCTAAACCTTAGAATCCCATCCTTGGAAAGATTAAACTCGAGGTGGTGTCCTTCACCTTGTTCATCATACTGTTATTCTCCTCTGAATCCTTCTGTTGTGCTTCTTTGATTTTTTCTAGAACCGTCGGTTGAATGGTCAAATTTGCGAGCAACTCTGGAACTATCTCCAACTCCAATTTCTGAATCTTTGTCCTCAAAGGTATAGACATAGTTGATACAACGGGTTGCATTGTTGTTGACATCCTGCTCAATGCGTCAGCTACAGAGTTAGCCTTACCCGGGTGATACTTGATCTCGAAGTCGTAATCCTTAACAAATTTCAACCAACGCCTCTGCCTCATGTTCAATTCCTTTTGTGTAAAGAGGTACTTCAGACTTTTATGGTCAGAAAACACCTCACACTGCTGTCCATATAAATAGTGTCTCCAAATCTTCAAGGCAAAAACAACAGCGGCTAATTCTAAATCATAGGTGGGATAGTTCTGTTCATAACTCTTTAACTGCCTAGAGGCATACGCTACAACCTTGCCTTCTTGCATCAAAACACAGCCCAAACCAACTTTTGATGCATCACAAAATACGCTAAACTTTCCTTCTTCGGTTGGAAGGGTCAATACCGGGGCTGTTGTTAACTTCACTTTCAATGTCTGGAAGCTATCCGCACAAGCTTCGGTCCATGAATACTTATTGTCCTTCTTTGTCAAATTCTTCAGGGGCTTAGCTATCATAGAAAATCCTCCGATGAACTTTCTGTAATAGCCTACCAATCCAAGGAAACTGCGGACTTCACTGGCATTCTTTGGTTGTGGCCAATCCTCTACTGCCTTAATTTTGGTCGGGTCCACTGAAATGCCATTATCAGAAACTACATGACCCAGAAAATTAACCTTGTCCAACCAAAATTCACACTTGGACAATTTGGCATAAAGCTGGTGCTCTTTCAATGTTGTCAAAACTACTCTTAAATGCTCTGCATGGTCAGCTTCTGTTCGTGAGTATATCAGGATATCATCTATAAACACAATTACAAATTTGTCCAGATACTCACGAAACACTCGATTCATTAAGTCCATAAAGGCTACAGGTGCATTGGTCAGTCCAAATGACATGACCAAGAATTCGTAGTGTCCATAACGGGTTCTGAAGGCTGTCATTGGTATATCTCCTTCCTTAACCTTCAATTGGTAATAACCCGATCGTAAATCTATTTTTGAAAACACCTTTGCTCCTTGCAGTTGGTCAAATAAATCATCAATCCGAGGTAAGGGGTACTTATTCTTAATTGTCAACTTATTTAGCTCCCTATAGTCTATGCACATTCTAAGGGAACCATCTTTCTTCTTGACAAATAAGACAGGTGCACCCCAAGGAGAACTGCTAGGGCGTATAAATCCTTTGTCTACTAATTCCTGTAGTTGGACTTTTAACTCCTTTAGTTCAACAGGTGCCATCCGATAAGGATTCTTAGACACGGGTAAGGCCTCAGGGTACGTATCTATTACAAACTCTATTTCTCTATCAGGTGGTAATCCTGGCAAATCATCCAAGAATGCCTTAGGGAACTCTCTGACTATGGGGATATCTTGTAACTCTATCTTGTTCTTCACCCGAACATCCATTATGCTAGCTAAGTAACTCTCACAACCATTTTTCAGTAACCGGTAAATTTCTAGTGAGGATATAATCGGTATTTTGCTTATCTTAGGAATAACTTGGAAGGAATAATGATCACCATTTGGGGGTCGAAAATCAACCATCCCAGATCTACAACTTATTGTGGCATAATGCCTAAATAACCAATACATTCCTAATATCACCTCATACCCTTTCATGTCAATTACAATCAGTTCTGCATATAGTTTCTTACTTCCTAAGGACACAACATCACCTTTAACAATCTGTTCTGAATGTAGGGACTTCCCTGATTGTAACGTAACATTAAATGGCCTTTCGGCCGGTAAAAGTTCTAAGTTGTGATTGCATACAAACAAGGTTGATATAAACGAGTGCGTGGCTCCCGTATCTATAAGTGTGTAAGCTAGCAAAACCACAGATCATAATGGTACCTGTTATGATTGTATGCTGCACGGCTTCCTCATCCTCCATCATTGCATAGACTCTAGGTGCTACCCTTGCACGGTTCGAATCTGGCGGCATGGGGCAGTCTTTGACTATATGTCCAACCTTATCACATCTAAAACAGCGGCCAGAACGCAACTTGCATTCGCCGGGGTGGTTCTTCTGACAGGTGGGGCATAAGGGTGCCAGAGGCCTCTTTCCTTTTCCTTGGTCATCATTCTGGTCGTATGGCCTCTTCACACCTTTCTGCTACTGTGGTCCCCTGTTCTGCTGTGGCTGCCAGCCCTTGTTCGGTCGTGGTGGCTGTTGGACATCCTTGGTAGTCTTCTTTGACTGATCACGCTGCTCGTACACTGTTATTTTAGCCTCCTCCATTTCCAAGGCCTTAGTTGTGACCTCAGTATACGGCACATTGTAGATACCAGCAGTTTTCACTTTCATATACAAGCTTGACTTCAGTCCTTGAACAAATTGATAGATCTTATCCTCCTCATCTTCAACCAGTCGGGATGCAAACCGAGACAAGGCCTCAAACCTACATATGTAATCTGTTACCGAACCAGTCTGTCGTAGATTCATAAACTCCTTTTTCTTACTGGCCCGAACAGTTCAATTAAAATACTTGTCAAAGAAGGCCGTCTTGAACCTTCCCCAGGTCATAGCTCCTGCGTCAGTCGTGCTCTGGATCGAGTCCCACCAATGCCTCGCATCCAGTTCCAAGTGATAGATAGCACATGTGACTTTATCTCCCTCTTCCACCTTTGCATACTTGAACATGTCCTCCATCTTTCGAATCCATTCCTCAGCATAAACCGAATCTGAAACTTGACCATTGAAAATCGGGGGTCGAAGTCGGTGAAAACGCTCATCTCCATGTTCTCGGGCAATATTCGTACTCTAATTCCCTTGTTCTTCCCTGGCGGTCATGAGCTGCTCAACTTGGCGGGATTGGCGAATTACTAACTCAGTTAGCTGAGCAATAGTGTGACTATCCACATTATCATCTCTCTGCTGACCTCTCACCATCTTGGGATTCCTAAACATTAGTCATAAACACATCTTATCTTAACGACATTGCTAGAATCATAAACACTTACAGTTGCTGGAGTGTGCTCATGTGACAGTCAGTGCTGGAAGGCAGTCTGCAGAATCAGTTTTAGAACCCAGTTTTTGCTCTGATACTATAATTGTAACAACCCCGAGAGGAATCGTCACATAATCCATATATTTCTTAATCATTTATTTCTTATTACTCACACTCTACTCATTTTCGGTAATACATATTTTTGAAACATAACTTAACTTAAAATGTCGTACATAATTCACTAGGCATCATTCATCAAGGGAATACTTTACGCATCTGCCGGCGGGCAGTGCATTGTGTATCGGCTGGTGAAGAAAAGCTTAAACCTTTAGACTGCACCTGCCGATTGAGGAATAAAACCACATCTACCGGTCACTAGACAACAAAACCATGCTTATATCATCCGGTGAAGAGACTCTTTAGATCATCCGGTAAAATAAGGGGACATCATCCGGTGAACATGTGCTTCTCACGTGAATAACTAAAACATGACCCGGTCACTAAACGACAAATAACATCCTCATCATCCGGTGACTTGGCGACAAACTATACTTACATATTCCGATAGCTTAAACGCTCTACATCTGCCGATCGCTAGACGACAAAATAGCACTTCCATCATCCGATGGCTTAGACACTCTACCTCTGCCGATCACTAGACGACAAAATAGCACTTCCATCATCCGATGGCTTAAACTCTCTACATCTGCCGATGACGTCAGCCGGATGATGACCTTATCCAGCTTCCATCACACGGTAGGAAAAACACTATAATCATCGAACAACTTCATCCAGTAGAAAATACCACAACTCACCCGAATCTTAACTTAATAACTATAAACCTCAGTGAGTAGGAATCATAAACTCATCCAAAATATGCATAGCGGAAGGCATAAGCAAAGACAAACCATTCAATAATCCTTAAAATTGTAATCAGACTCTAAAGACAAACCATTCAAATCCGAATCTCATTGTTATAAGAAATTCTGTTCTACTTAGTCATCTATTCCTCATAAACTTTTCTGACTTACTATGAGCATAACCAGGGAGCTTAATCGCCTATCCAACCTTGCACTGTCAGACTGAGCATCCTCCAGCAACCAACTTTAAACGTTCTCTTGGAATTGGGAATCCTCACCTATTAACTCTTCACCTACATCATAAGGTTCAACTATAAGCCTAATGCTTAGTAAGGAATGCAACAATAACATGAATGCATAATTCAGAGAAATACATGGTCATAAGTCTTTTCTTGTTCATAATCATCATCCATAATCATGAATCATAACCATCATTCGTAATCATTGTTCATAATCATTGTTCATAATCATCAATTAAGTTGTGTGTAATGAGAGAGTATTTGTGCCGGTAAATGGGGTTCGACAGTGAGTTTGATCATGGTCCCTACTGCGGGTCGTATTCATATGTCCTTCTTTGGACTGTGACATACGCCGAACCGCCCCCAACCCTCACTCAACCACGTTGCAGGGATTTTATCATCTTATCTTGTTCATGAGAAAACATGCTTTTAAAACATTTTCATGTGCATAAAACATTGATAATGCATGAACATGGGAATTCTTAACTCATTCAGACTACAGAACAGAACATTCATTCAGTATGAAAACTTACCATTAAACTAAATGTCAACATAAGTACTAGACTATAGCATAATAACCTCTAATCGTCACATCAGTTATTATCTAGCATCCTTGTGATGTAGGGCCCTATTGGCCGGAAATCCTATACATTCACTTACCTGGTGTCCTTAGCAATGAGTGCTCCTTTCCCTCAGACTTCTTTACCTAAAACATTTACATTACAGTAGTTAAAACAAAATCCTAAAAGTTCTACTCACAAGTCATCCTAGGGTCTAATAGCTAAGAGTCATTCCTGAATTCTTAGTTTAATGCTCAATGTAGTCTGAAATCCCAAAACCAAAACAGACTGATTCGATTATCGATAACTCAGGGGTTGTTGTTTTAAATGTCCAGAATCGATTTGATAAAAGCATTCCCACTCACAGATTTCATATGTTCTTATTATTAGTCGGCCATTGGAAAATCCAAAACTCCAATGCCGAGTAGAAAACAGGTCTAGCAAACTAACAGATAGCTACGTTGTCTATTGCATACCTCAGGCACAGAGTAGTCGAGTAGTGGCAGAGAAAACTGATCCTCGAAGAGAGTATGCTAAAAGCAGAGAAGAAATCGCCGAAAAGGAAGGTGTCGGCTACAGTGGCTTAAATGAGATTTAAAACATTTCCTTTTTCTGTATATACTGGTCATAACCCTCCATTATTACAACTTTGCCCCCCAACCTAGTTTAATTCCACATGAAATTAGTTATTCTTGGTATAAAACTCTAAACCGTGAAGATTGAATGTTCATGACTGTTAATACAGTTAGGGAGTCACCTGGTTGAAGTTGTCGGATGTTACAGTTACTTTATATAAAGGATTCATACCGTGAGGGATAGCCAAATGCCGCCATGTAATTCTTAGCTCATGGATGAGGAAAATGGTGGCTATGCGAGGTAAGGTAAAATGGGTGATTAGGTAGATTTTTGGACAACGTCATAAGGGTAAATGAAGAGATTTATTAGAGTAAGTGGATAGTCGAAATAAGAGTGAAATATTGAGGGTTTGTGATGTTTAAGAATTTAGAAAATATTGGATGAAAGGATAGAAAGTTTGCATGGGGATTGTGCAAGTGATCTTAGAAGTGAGGTTCAATTGGGAGATTTAGAAAAGTTTTGACTCGTAAGTTAAGTTGAATTGTTTATGCACCCTTAAGGTGTTGGGTGAATAGTTTAACGAATTAGTTTAGACTTAAGAATTTGATAGTGATTGGTGATGATTGAGGTGAAAGTTAGATAAATTGAGCATATTAGACACAAGTATAGAAAATTAGGGGATACTTTGAAAGAAAATGGATAGATGTGGTGTGAGAAAAGTAGGAAACTGATTGAATTTAATTCGAGGAAAACTACGTCGAGGTTGAGTTAAAGGGATTCGAGAAATTTAGTGACGTGGATTAAGTTGGAATCAATGGACGTACGAATGAGCGAGTTAGGAAGTGCATGGTTAAAAAGGATTTAGAACTTTGGAGATGAGGAAATTGTCATGTGCCCGATATGTGAGTAAGACCACAAGGAAGCCGAGATTAGCATTGTAAACATAGTTACGTAGGTAATGTGAGGGCGAGTAATTAGAAGTTTAACTAAGCAACAATTTTGAGGACAAAATTTCATTTAAGGAGGGAAGGATGTAACACCCGGGTTTTCGGGTTTTCGAGATTTCTGACTTCTAGGGTCATTTTTGTAAATTTTTGATTAAGCCTGTTTTTCGAGCGAATTGTTTTATTAGAGCCTTAGGAATTTATGAGGATTTTCAGACGAATAAGTAAAATTTTAGAGATTCAAATCGTTATGTAATGCTAGAGTTTCTGTTTTGGGCATTTTAGTGTTTTTATTTGTAAAAAAAATAGTAAATTAAGTCCGTTTTGCGAACGGAGAGTTTCGTTAGAACCCTATGAATAAGTTGGAATATTTGGAAGAATAAGAGAGTTTCGGAGAAACCAAATTGATAGACGAAATAATGAATTAAGCAAAGAATTGAACAAAGGGCAAAATGGTAATTGTAAAGTTAAATTTTATAAAAAACTAAATATCCCTCCCCCTCTCTTTCTCCTCCCACGCCAGAATGCTTCTCCCCTCCCCTCTCTGGCGTTCTCTCCCTCTCGCGACGACTCCTCTCACACCGGCGATTCAACAACATTTCTTCTTCCGATTTCTCTTCTCCAATTGATCCTCTAGGTAAGTTCCATGCATTAGGCAAGTATTGTTTCATTTTTAGGGTGTTATTCGGGTTAGGGTTTTGAGAGCAATTTTTGGATTTCGTTAAAAATCGATAGGATTGCTAGATTAATGCCCGTTGACGATGAGATTACGATTTTTGGTGTTTGTTAAGTGAAATTTATAGTTGTAGATGGTTGGTTAGGGTTAATTTGGATGTTGGAGGTTTAGAATTTGCCATTAATAGAGTTTTGTAATTTTTGAGCGCGAATTGCTCGATAAATTGTCCGAATGAAGTGAACTATAGTTTTAGGAAAATTTTCCTTATGAGGAGCTTTGTGTAGTTGGAGAATCAGTTAGTATAATCTGAGTATTAGCTATAGCATGATAAAGTTGACAATATGGGTGACGTATAGGCGTTTGAATTGTAAGGATCGGATGTCGGATTAGGGAGGAATTTGTGTTTGAAAATGTGCACGTGAGGTGTTCGATGAATTGCCTGAATGAATAGTTGAATAGTTTTGGATTAAATTTATGAGTAATTGAACTCCGAATTTATTATGGACGTAAGAAATAATTTTTGAGGCGTCGATAAGGGATTGATTCCACTTGAGATGTTTTTACAGAAATGAAAGTTTAGTTAACCCGAGTGAGTTCTACTGCAACGTTTTTATATTTAGGTTTTTCAGGTTCCACGATTAACTGTTCGGATAGAGATAAATTGCTAAGGACGCCAGGTAAGTAGTGTATGTTTACGTGTTGCCCTTTTGGCCTACATCATAGAACGTTAGGTTTGCTTGCATGTTTATGTATGTTTAGTCTATGCATCCTGTTTTAGAAAAAGTACGAAAATATTTTAGCATATGTTTTCACGATTGAATGTAGAAACTACAACGATGTAAAACAAAAATTTATAGTGTCTGAGGGAAGTGGTTCACCCTTCAGATGTAGATTGTGGAACGTCCAGAAAATGTATAGTGTCCGAAGGAAGTGGTTCAACCTTCGGATGAAGTTGTGGAACGTCTAGAGATGGAGAAACTAATCCGCCCTCCATTGGTAGAGGATTACATGAATGAATGATGGAAACGAAATGATTACGTACGATGAAACATGAATGAATGATAGAAACGATGAAAATGCTAGAACGAAAACGAAATGATTATGTACGATGAAATGATAGAAACTGCATATGTTAAGTTAAATGTTTTAAATTCATATTGTAACTACTTGCTAAGCATTAGGCTTATAGTTTGAGTTCTGTGATGTAGGTGAAGAAGAACAGGTACGGTGAGTTTCACGAGCATGCTAGGATTTCAATTGGAGGAGTATGACCATGGCGGAAACCCGGCAACATTGTTAGGGCGATTCCGACCGTGGTTGGTATGAGTTAGGAGTCTATTTTGTTTGGGAATGATTAGGAAGTTTTGTGTATGTGTATAGAAACGTGATGGATGAAAGTATGAAAATTTTACGTATGTGGATCGAATGATTTTGATAGAAAAAAGTATGAAAGTAGAGTTTTGAGGTGTATGAAGTGGTAGTAGAATGTCTAAAATGTGAAGTCTTTATTTTGGAGAAAATACTGGATTGTTTGGATGTTTTTAAATTTGTAAGGATATGCTCGGTTTTTAGAGCGATTCATGCAGTTTGTTTTCATGGATTTTGAACAAGTGTTCGGGTAAGTTTTTGAGTCGAGATTTTTACGGGTTTTGAAGGATTTTGTGTTTAATGTGGTCGGGAATGTTTATGGAAAGTTTAGGGTGAAGGGTAGGCAATTGGAAGTGAAAAATGTGGCTATGTATGAAAAAGGAGGCAAGAAGGGCGCTGGTGGGCGTGCTGGCCCGGCGCTGATGCACGCTAGCCGAGCGCGGCGTGCGCAGGCGCGCGACAGGCGCGCCCAGGAGTTGCCCGCACGATCGATCGTGCCCCCAGTGCGATCGATCGTGGTCTTGTGTCGTTTTCAGTTGGGAAACCCGAGCCGGCCTAATCGATTAGTAAGTGCATTTTTTTTTAATTTTGACCTTTTAAATCAGGTTTCGACCCGACCCTTTTAGGATACTTTTTAAACGTATCTTCGGGCGATCCCCATGTATTTTAAAAGAATTTTAAGGGCTTGAAAACCGAGTCGACGTTTTCCGAAAAAGTATTTTTACCTTGTTTGATGATTTTAAGGTTGACGACTCTTATGCTCGTCATGTTTAGGTTAATGTTATTCTACCCAGGGTCGATCGAGGCAGGTCATTTGTCTATGTCTCTTTTATCGTAGTATGATAAGTAAAAAGAAAAAATTTGCACGTGCAAATACGAGGGTTTAAAGTCAAGATTACGTCAGGTTTAGTCCTGTGATGGCCCTACGGGGTTGGGGTCGTTACATAATAATCTTAAAACACTCGTAATTAAGACTTAGTAATGCGTTTGATGAATTATAAGAAAGTTCACTTAAATCTAGTTGTTCCAAATAACTCAACGTATCAAGCAAATGAAGTTCAATGTTACATAACTTGTGGTTAGAACCTATGTTATCTATTTCACCTTTAAGGTTTTAACTTGGAGTGACGAGAACGACGTGTATGCAAGACCCAACAACATTCATGGATGCGTAATTAAGACTTAGTAATGCTTTCAAAAAAGTATAAGAAACTTCACTTCAATCGATTTGTTCCAAAAGAACTAAACGTATCAAGTAAATGAGGTTCACTGTTACATGACTTTTGGTTAGTACCAAATGTTTTCCATTTCACCTTCAAGGTTTTAACTTAAAGATATGAGAACGACGTGTATTGAGGACCCAATAACCTTCATGGATGCGTAATTAAGACTTATTAATATATTTGAAGAAGTATAAGAAACTTTACTTCAATTTATTTGTTCGAAAAGAACTAAACGTATCAAGGAAATGATGTTCACTGTTACATGACTGGTGGTTAGTACCATAGTTATCAATTTCACCTTCAAGGTTTTAACTTGAAGTGATGAGAACGACGTGTATTGAGGACCCAATAACCTTCATGGATGCGTAATTAAGACTTAGTAATGCTTTCAAAAAAGTATAAGAAACTTCACTTTAATCGATTTGTTCCAAAAGAACTAAACGTATCAAGCAAATGAGGTTCACTGTTACATGACTTTTGGTTATAACCTATGTTATCCATTTCACCTTCAAGGTTTTAACTTGAAGTGATGAGAACGACGTGTATTGAGGACCCAATAACCTTCATGGACGCGTAATTAAGACTTAGTAATGCTTTTGAAGAAGTATAAGAAACTTCACTTCAATCGATTTGTTCCAAAAGAACTAAACGTATCAAGCAAATGAGGTTCACTGTTACATGACTTGTGGTTAACACCTAAGTTATCCATTTCACCTTCAAGTTTTAACTTGAAGTGATGAGAACGACGTGTATTGAGGACCCAATAACCTTCATGGATGCGTAATTAAGACTTATTAATATATTTGAAGAAGTATAAGAAACTTTACTTCAATTTATTTGTTCGAAAAGAACTAAACGTATCAAGCAAATGAGGTTCACTGTTACATGACTGGTGGTTAGTACCATAGTTATCAATTTCACCTTCAAGTTTTAACTTGAAGTGATGAGAACGACGTGTATGCAAGACCCAACAACATTCATGGATGCGTAATTAAGACTTAGTAATGCTTTTGAAGAAGTATAAGAAACTTCACTTCAATCGATTTGTTCCAAAAGAACTAAACGTATCAAGTAAATGAGGTTCACTGTTACATGACTTTTGGTTAGTACCAAAGTTTTCCATTTCACCTTCAAGGTTTTAACTTAAAGATATGAGAACGACGTGTATTGAGGACCCAATAACCTTCATGGATGCGTAATTAAGACTTATTAATATATTTGAAGAAGTATAAGAAACTTTACTTCAATTTATTTGTTCGAAAAGAACTAAACGTATCAAGGAAATGATGTTCACTGTTACATGACTGGTGGTTAGTACCATAGTTATCAATTTCACCTTCAAGGTTTTAACTTGAAGTGATGAGAACGACGTGTATTGAGAACCCAATAACCTTTCATGGACGCATAATTAAGACTTTGTAATGTGTTTGAAAAAGTATAAGAAACTTCACTTTAATCGATTTGTTCAAAAAGAACTAAACGTATCAAGCAAATGAGGTTCACTGTTACATGACTTGGGGTTATAACCTATGTTATCCATTTCACTATCAAAGTTTTAACTTGAAGTGATGAGAACGATGTGCATTGAGGACCTAATAACCTTCAAGGACGCGTAATTAAGACTTTGTAAAGCATTTGAAGAAGTATAAGAAACTTCACTACAATCGATTTGTTCCAAAAGAACTCAACGTAGTAAGCAAATTTGGTTCACTGTTACATGTCTTGTGGTTAGAACCTAAGTTATCCACTTCACCTTCAAGGTTTAAACTTGAGGTGATGAGAACGACGTGTATTGAGGACCCAATAACCTTCATGGACGCGTAATTAAGACTTAGTAATGCTTTTGAAGAAGTATAAGAAACTTCACTTCAATCTATTTGTTCCAAAAGAACTAAACGTATCAAGCAAATGAGGTTCACTGTTATATGACTTGTGGTTAGAACCAAAGTTATCCACTTCAGCTTCAAGGTTGTAACTTGAATTGATGAGAACGACCTGTATTGAGGACCCAATAATCCTTATGGATGCGTAATTAAGACTTAATAATGCGTTTGAAGAAGTATAAGAAACTTCACTTCAATCGATTTGTTCCAAAAGAACTGAATATGTCAAGCAAATGAGGTTGGCTGTTACATGACTTGTGGTTAACACCTAAGTTATCCATTTCACCTTCAAGGTTTTAACTTGAATTGATGAGAACGTCAAGTATTGAGGACGAAATAACCTTCATGGACGCGTAATTAAGACTTGATCATGTGCCACTGAGGCCCATAACCAGATCACAACCCGAGGCCCATGAATTAATTAGCATTTTAACTAATGGAAATTAATATTTTTTATTACAGGTAGTTGTTGATCGTGATGGAAACTCAACTTGGAGAACTTGGAGGAAGCTACATCTCGGTCCATGGGAATTTGTTTTCCCGGCCCAATAAATTATGTAATTTTTATTTGGCATACTCTAGCCTTTTTATATGGATTATCTATATTGCATTATGCATTAGATTGTGTGGTTAGGGTTAGATGTATGTGGTGGATTATGGGTTGAAGAAAAATTCTACAAAATTATTCAAAGAAAAGCCCTACAACAAATGGAGCCTAAAGGAAGATTTGTTCCAAAGAAGAGCCTACATTTAATAGTAAGAAATTATAGGTACACATGTGGGTGGCAAAATGGATCGATGACATGGCAGAAATCACAACCCTTGATGAGATTTGGCGCGGACACAAGGTGAACCATCAGATTTGCGGGCACTGGCGCACGCAGCAGCGCCATCTGGCACGGGCAGCAGTAGCAGCAAAAAATCCATCCGGGCGCGTGCGGGCAGCTCCTGATTCGTTGATTAGGCGCGCACCAGCGCCTCTTCACCCTTGATCGCGCCCACAACTTGGATGTTTCTCGGCCCTTGATTAATTTCTTCAATCCAATGGCCCTACTTCACTCTTGCCAAACCCTAATCCACTCTAGGAATTCTATAAATTCATAGCATTGGTGCATGTTTAAGAACTTTTTGCCAAATCAATAAAATCTCTATTTCTCTCCAAGCTTTGTGCTTTGGTCTTTCCTTGATTCTTTGAATCAAATGGAGTAGCCCTCCATTGTTAGCCTAGCTTTCGGGTTGCTAGGTTAACTCTTGTCTATTCCATCGCCTTTTTCCATTGGGATTAGGAGTTGAGGAAGAAAACCTAGGCCTACGGTGGTCAGTTTTCCTTCGGGAAAATCGTTCACTTGAGAGCTTAAAACGTTAGATAGCTCTTTGGGTCCGCCAAAGGTATTTCCATTTCTAGCATTTCCATCACATCTTCACACACTTATTCACCTTTATTTTGGCCATACACCATTTCACACACTCACTTTTATTTTAATGCATTTTTCTCTCCATCTACATCTCTCATTTCTTCACTACTGCACACACCATCTTCTCCATCTTTTATTATATTTTCTTCTTACATTTCTTGCCTCCTAGAGCCCCTCTCATGTTCGGCCACCCTTAGCTCACACTTTCACCTTCATTTATTTACATTTTATCATTCCATTTTCTTCCATAATTTTTGGTTTTTGCAACACTTATCACCCGAGCACTCTTTTAATTATTTTTGTGGGTTGCACGGCCCCTTCTCTAAGGGCCACCGTGTCAAGTGGTATCAGAGCCAAGGATGCTTCTCGCATGGTTTTTGGATGCATTGACGATAGTAAAAATATAGCACGAAACTGGGATAGGGCTAGTTTACTTTCTAGCTTTATTTCATGTCTATATTGTGCTAACTTGTGCTATATTTCTCATATTACTTGCTACCATTTTATTGCCATTTTAATAGCCTAAAATATTATGTAGAAATGTGGTATGCATGGACAAGAGAATCGGCCAAGGTAAGATATGAATATTCCGTGGTTGTTGACTTGATTTCTTCTCCGTTTTAAGCATATTTAGCCTCGGTTTTTTAGCATGACATTGGCTCGGCTTCTTTAACACCTTATGTTATCATTTGAACCATGTTTTGGCACTTCAATATAGTCTATTAACCATATAAAATTTCTGGAATTTTTGGTGTTTAAAATCGACCTAAATCTACCACTGTAAAATCGATTTATGCTTATTGTTTTTACCTTGGTTTTCCTAACATTTTTGCCTCATATTTTCATGATTAATTGCTGAATGTTTGCTCTTTATTTTAACTTATGAATCATCTAGTATATGCTAACATTTGTGCTTATTAATTTGTTTTGAAAATCTTAGCAAAAGTCTAAGTGAAATCGGACATATTACAACCGTTAATTAACTAGAAAATTCTACTTATTATTCTGAAATTTTCAGCATGTTTCTCTTGAGTACACTTGTGTTTAATTGATATTAGTTGCTGAAATGATTCTATTTAAATGATTCTAGTTAAAAGTTGATAACTTGGTTGAATATTGGTTAAAATTGTGGTGTTAAACATTTATTGAAAATATTCATTTTTATAGTTAGTTTACTAAGTGTTTAACGATATCACTAAGTTATTTTCTTTAGTGAGCATGTTCCCTATTTTTCTATTGTCTAGCTAAGAATATATCCTTAGTGCCTAAATTATCTAAGACATTTAAGAAGCTAATCACCTCACTACCTTAAGTGAAATAACTTAGACAAGAATTTGAACTTAATTAAAATCATGACTAATAGAAGTGGGTTTACACGAGATACATCGCACCAAGAACCGAATCGAGCTAGGGATACTCCCCCTCCTGAACACACTCGGCACGAGGGTGAGACTAGCATGCAAGGTGGCATGTAGGTTAACTTGAAGCCTTAACGGGCTGGCTGAACAAGTCAACGTCCTAGACATCGAACCCCTTTTCAACCATCCGTAGAGGAAGAAGAATGGGCTGAGCCCCAAAGAAGGAGACCACGTTATTATGATTCGAAGGATGAGGATTGGGTTGGAGATGATGAAGAGTATCGCCCAAATCGTCGTAGGGACAACGACGACCTCCGTAACATTAAGATCACAATTCTCCCTTTTAATGGAACCTGCAACGGGCACACATATCTAGATTGGGTGTTAAACATTTATTGAAAATATTCATTTTTATAGTTAGTTTACTAAGTGTTTAACGATATCACTAAGTTATTTTCTTTAGTGAGCATGTTCCCTATTTTTCTATTGTCTTAGCTAAGAATATATCCTTAGTGCCTAAAATTATCTAAGACATTAAGAAGATAATCACCTCACTAACTTAAGTGAAATAACTTAGACAAGAATTTGAACTTAATTAAAATCATGACTAATAGAAGTGGGTTTACACGAGATACATCGCACCAAGAACCGAATCGAGCTAGGGATACTCCCCCTCCTGAACACACTCGGCACGAGGGTGAGACTAGCATGCAAGGTGGCATGTAAGGTTAACTTGAAGCCTTAACGGGCTTGGCTGAACAAGTCAAAGAACTCATGAACAATCCTCCCCGTAAAGAATCCCATGAACGAGTTCCTTCACAAGAGACCTCCTCTAGGGTTATACCTGAACGTCCTAGACATCGAACCCCTTTTCAACCATCCGTAGAGGAAGAAGAATGGGCTGAGCCCCAAAGAAGGAGACCACGTTATTATGATTCGAAGGATGAGGATTGGGTTGGAGATGATGAAGAGTATCGCCCAAATCGTCGTAGGGACAACGACGACCTCCGTAACATTAAGATCACAATTCTCCCTTTTAATGGAACCTGCAACGGGCACACATATCTAGATTGGGTGTTAAGGTAGAGAAAGTTTTTGAATGTCATGATTACTCTGATAGAGTGAAGATACAACTGCCTCCCTTGAACTTTCGGGCCATGCTGCCTTATGGTGGTCCAACCTCAAAGCCCAAAGGATGAGAACCTTAGGATACTCCGTCTCAACTTGGAATTCCATGAAAGACTTAATGCACCAAGGTTCGTCTCCCGTCACTACAAACATGAACTCTTCCATCAACTTCACAACATCAAGCAAAACAATCTCACAGTTGATGAGTACCTTACGAAATTAGAGACTCTCAATATGCGATGTACTATTGATGAGCCTGAAGAACAACTCATCGCTCGATTTAAACGAGGTGTGAACCGCGACATTGGTGACGCAGTAGAGATGAAACAATTAGAAACGATGGACTTAATCATACAATTGGCCCTCACGGTGGAGAGACTGTAACACCCGATTTTACAGGTTTTTGAATTGTGCGCGCAATGACATTTTTTTAAATAATTGAAATATGTCCATTTTGAGAATCGAGAGTTTTAATGGAATCCTCATGATTAATATGAATTTTATGAGAAATATAGAGATTTAGAAGTCAAAATCGAAAGTATTATGCCCGAACTTCCGTTTTCGACCCTATAGTGGTTTAATTCGTAGAAATAGCAAATTAAATCTGTTTGACGAATAGAACATTTTATTAAAGCCCTAGTAATAAGTGTGAATTATTGGTGAAATAAGGAAATTTTGGAGAAACCGAACCGATAGCCGAACAATGAGATAAACAAAAGGTTAAACCAAAGGGCAAACTTATCATTTGACAAGCCAAATCGATTTTTCAACACAAAAACCCCTCTTCCCAACACTTAAACGTTTTCTCCCTTTCTCTCTCGCGACCCTCCTTCTCCAGGCGACGAGCTCCAAGGTGCCTTCACCGTTTTCTTCTCCGATTAACCCGGTTCTTCACGTTTTCCTCTCCAATCACGATTCCAGGTAAGAATCTATGGTTTCCCGGCTTTAGTTCTCAACTTTTAGGTTATTTAACGGTTACGATTTTGTTGAAAATAGTCGGGTTTTGTTAATAATGGTTAGTTATGGTTGTATTTACGATTATTGAACGTTATTGGATGGAAAAATTGGTGTATTTGTCGTTTTGTTTTGAAAACTGGGTTTGGAGCTTAAGAAAATCTCCATTAATGGAGGTTTAAAATTTGTGAGCGTAAATTGTTCGATGAAATGCCCGAGATAGGTTAATTAGAGTTTTAGGAAATTTTCTTTAATTAGAAGTTTTGTAAATTTTTGAAGTTTGAATGTTGAGGCTCGTTTTTTATATTGAATGCTATGGATTGACTTAGGTGACGAAGCTCGAAACGAGGAGCTTGGTGTGCAACGGACACAAGGTGAGTTCTCGTGACTTACTTTGGCCGATTTGGCCTACACCATAAGATTATGTTGGTTCGAGGAATTTGGAGATGTTTGATTGTTTTGGGTAATAGGTCTGGTAGTTAGCTTTAGTTTAAATTGTAAATGTTTTCGTTCGTTGCTTATTTATGTTTTGATGTGGATTATAGTATCGCACGTGTTCATGCATCATTGTTTCTAAAAAGCACGAAAAGAAATTTCCATGTACGTTTTCATAAAAAAGGAAAAAGATAACGAAAAGGTAAAATGTATGAATGATGGTCATATCGGGGATGGTGGTTCAAACACAGCTGTCCTACAGGTGAAGCATGTTTTCCCCCCGGGTAGATAAAAGAGGCTCTCCAATCGCCGGATGTGCCATATTTGTCTACAAATAGTGAAGCCCCGGTGACTTATATGAAATGAAATGAATAGCGAAAAGATAGGACTCATGATTTACGAACCGTATATGCATAGCATTCACGTGCATCCACGTAGACTTACTGAGCCCCTAGCTCACAGTTTATTTCTATGGTGTAGGTGATTTAGAGCAAGGTGGGGACAATGTTCTTCCACCTGACGAGCCTACAGTTTGAAGGAGGATGCTCGTGGGAGCAGGTGGCGTAGTCGATGTGCATATGACCCGTGGGAGCATAGGTTAATCATTTTGTGTTTTTCTTTTTGGGTTTACACGGGTTGATGGGTGATATAATAGAATGAAATGTATAGAAATCATTTTAGGATGCTTGGTTGTCTGGATAGTGTAAAAATTTATGTTTTGATATGTTTTGATGACGTTGTTAGCTTCCGCTATGTATAGATGAATTTTGATGTATAGGTTGGAATTTTGATGAAATTGGTTCGATATTGATGTTTACATAGGTTTGAAAGAAATAGAATGGATTTCGGATGATTTAGAATTTGTTGTTGTTTGAGATGAATATGTCGTTTGGGTGACGGGATTGATGAGTTGAAGTTGAATGTTCGTTTTATGGAGATGAATTTTAGTTGGATTGTTGATGAATAATTTGAGGCTGGTATTTGAAATGTGTATTAGGTGGAAGTTTGAAGAAAAATGGCTAAAGATGGATTTTGGCTCGGAATGGTGTGCTAGGCGTGCAGCTAGCGCGCGTAGGTAGGCAAGCAAGGTGCGCGGGTGCGCGCTGCTCTACCCAGGCGATCGATCGCCAAAAAGGGGGCGATCGATCGCCAAACTCTCTGGTTTTCCAGAGAGTTACCGGATCGTTCGCCCGAAGAGTGGCGAACTATCGGCTACTAAAGGGCTAAGCGCTCTGGTTTTCAGGAGCACTGGCCGATCGATCGCTCGAAAGGAGGCGATTAGAGGACAAAGAAGTCGAGGAGAATGACACTGAGGACGAAGTCGTGCGTGCTCCTGAGGGACCCTTGTTGATGGTTAGGAGACGAGTCCTTGTGACTAAGAATTCAGGAGAAAATTGTCAACGTGAGAATATCTTTTATAGTAGATGTGTTATTAAGGATAAGATATGCTCTTTAATTATAGATGGAGGAAGTTGTGCCAACATGGCATCTGATGAGTTAGTTAAGAAGTTAGGATTAGAGGCAACTACGCATCCCCACCCTTATAAATTACGATGGTTAGAAGATAGGGATGATGTTAAGGTCTCTCAACAAGTGAGAGTCGATTTTGCTATGGGAAAATATCAAGATTCTGTTTTATGTGATGTCGTGCCCATGAGTGCTAGCCACTTACTTCTAGGACGACCCTGGCAATTTGATCGAAGAGTGAACCACGATGGATATTCTAACTACTATTCCCTTAAGTTTGGTGGTAAAACAATTAAGTTAGCACCTTTGACCCCCGAGGAAATATCCAAAGACGATGCCGTTAGAAAAGAAGCGGAGAATAAAGCAAATCTTTTTATGACTAGATCAAAGATAGAGGGATCAGTGCTTCGAGGAGATCCCATGATCCTTATACTATTTCGAGATAGAGTTATGGAGCTAGGAGTAATTCCTGACCCTTTAAAGAAATTGCTCAATCAATTCCAAGATGTGTTTCCTGAGGAACTGCCCCAAGGATTACCACCTCTACGTGGTATAGAACATCAAATTGACCTCATACCCGGGGCCACACTACCTAATAGACCAGCCTATAGAATGAACCCCGAAGAAACCAAGAAACTCCAAGATCAAGTTCAAGATTTATTGGATAAAGGATACATACGAGAGTCAATGAGCCCCTGTGCAGTTCTCTCCCTTTTGGTACCCAAGAAAGACGGCACAATGAGGATGTGCGTTGACAGTCGAGCCGTGAATCAAATCACCGTAAAGTATAGATACCCCATTCCTAGGCTCGAGGATATGTTGGTTGAGCTCAGTGGAGCCTCAATATTTTCTAAGGGGGACCTTAAGAGTAGTTACCACCAAATTAGAATGAAAAAAGGTGACGAGTGGAAGACGGCATTTAAGACTAAGTATGGGCTTTTTGAGTGGATGGTGACGCCCTTCGGGTTATCTAACGCGCCCAGTACCTTCATGAGACTTATGCACCATGTGCTGAAAGATTTCCTAGGGAAATTTAGTGTTGTCTATTTTGACGATATTTTGGTGTACAGTCTAGACTTACCACAACACCTCAACCATCTTAGTGTACTTTTCCAAACCTTACGAAAAGCTCAATTATTTGGGAATTTAAGCCAATGCTCATTCGCACAAGATAAAGTTTATTTCCTAGGGTTTGTCATTTCTAAAGATGGCATGGAAGCCGATGTTGACAAGATCAAGGCTATTAAGGATTGGCCTACCCCCAACTCTTTAACCAAATTACGTAGCTTCTATGGTCTGGCCTCTTTTTACCGGAGGTTCATAAAAGACTTTAGTTCAATAGTCTCATCGCTCACTGATTGCACTAAGAAGGGAAAAGAGTTTACTTGGACCCCGGTTTATCAAAAGGGCTTTGAGCTAATCAAGGAGAAGTTATGCCACTCGCTAGTGTTTGCACTCCCTGACTTTAACAATGTATTTGAAATTAAGAGTGATGCTTTCAGAGTTGGCATTGGAGCCGTACTCATGCAAGAGGGAAAACCCATTGCATACTTTAGTGAGAAACTAAAACGAGCCATGCTAAACTACTCCATGTACGATAAGGAATTTTATGCCGTTATTAGAGCATTAGAGCATTGGTAGCACTACCTTTTGTTAAAAGAATTTGTTATCAATACTGACCATCAATCTTTACGACACATTAAGAGTCAACATAAGTTGAACAAGATGCATGCTCAATGGGTAGAATATTTGGAGAGGTTCCCGTATATTCTGAAGTACGTGAAAGGAGAAAATAATGTAGTCGCCGATGCACTTTCGAGGAAACGCATTCTCCTTATCGAGCTAGGGACTCGATTCTTTGGATTTGAATGGATCAAACATAATTATGAATCTGACCCTGACTTTGGATCATATTACACCAAGTGTGAAGAAAAGGCTGAAGGAGAATATCGAATTATGGACGGCTATTTACTAAGGGCAAGAAAATTATGTATACCGCAAGAAAGCATGAGGCGAAGTCTTGTAAAAGAAGCCCATTGTGGAGGATTAGCGAGTCATTTCGGGGAGAAGAAGACCCTCGATATGCTTAAGGAACACTTCTTTTGGCCACATATGAAAAGAGACGTGCACCGCATGGTGGAGACATGCGTCGTGTGCAAGAAAGCCAAGAGTAAGGTTCTACCACAAGGCTTGTATATGCCCTTACCCATTCCTTCACACCCTTGTACTGAAGTTAGTATGGACTTCATTTTGGGATTGCCATGACCTGCTTGTAATAAGGATTCGATCATGGTGGTTGTGGATCGTTTCTCTAAGATGGCACATTTCATTCCTTGTGCAAAAACGGATGACGCCTTTTCTATAGCTGACCTATTTTTTCAAAGAAATTGTTCGCCTACATCGTATACCGCATTCCATAGTGTCGGACCGGAACACTAAATTTTTGAGCTCCTTCTGGACCACTTTGTGGAAGAAGTTGGGGACGAAGCTGCGTTTTAGTACATCTTTCCACCCCCAAACTGATGGGCAGACGGAAGTTGTTAATAGGACCTTAGGCTCCCTCTTACGCAGTATTGTAGGTAAGAAACTATCCAGTAGGGATGTAGTCCTTCCCGGATTAGAATTTTCCTACAATCGCACCCTTCATTCCACTACTGAGCAAACGCCCTTTGAGGTTGCCTATGGGTTTAACCCATGTACACCGTTGGACCTTGTTCCGTTACCCATTAATGAACTGGCCAACCCATCAGGAGCAAACTAGGCCGAACAAATTAAGAAATTACATGAGAACGTGCGTCAAGCCATCGAGAAGAGAAATGCGAGCATGGACAAACGAGTAAACAAAGGTCGAAAAGAGGTTATCTTCAATGAAGGAGACTTGGTTTGGTTGCACCTACGAAAAGATAGATTCCCCGACAAAAGAAAATCTAAACTTCTTCCTCGTGCGGATGGACCCTTCAAGGTGTTGCAGCAGATCAATAACAACGCTTATAAGATTGAACGGCCTGGAGATTATGGAGTATCGGCAACGTTCGATGTCATGGACCTATCACCCTATATAAGCGATGACGAAAACTCTGAGAGGCCTGACTTAAAGGATTTGAGGTCAAATCCTCAATCACCTAGGGAGGATGATGTGACCCATAGGCCCATTACACGATCCCAGACCCGAGTCCACAATTTTACTAACACACTTGTCTCTTTTGCAAGTCATGGTTCGTGTGAAGATTTGGAGGACATCGTGGACGACTTGAAGTGGGAGATTAAAGCTGGGGACGTTGACCAACCAAAGCATCTGAGGATTCTTCCGATTTTAGTTTGTCGGAGGATGGCATATTAAAGTTCAGGCATAGATGGTACATGCCAAATGACGAGGAGTTGAAGAAAGAAATATTGATGGAGGCACACTCTTCAACCTACTCTGTAACGACCGTTTCCCATCAAAATATTATCCGCTCTAGGGATTGGGTCGTAGCCCAATATCCTCCCCTCACGGCTTTGTTTGGTGAGAACTTCCTGGAAAATCACCCAACCTGGAATTGCTGTCGCCGAAGCACTTTTAACTTTGGAGTTCTTATGGGATCCATTGTCAATCGTGCTCCAAAACGCGTCTTGCTATGTTGGAAGGGTCTCTTTACATATGTTTCATTTTCACATACTTCCCCAAGCGATGTGGGATTGTGACGACCCCCTTTTTACAACCTGTCACCTTCCGGTTCTCCCGCGCGGACGTACCGCCATCCGGGTTCCGGTTCGTGCAGCCATCGTACCCATACGTGCATATTTGGGTCATCACAATCACCTCCCCTTGGGGGCCAACGTCCTCGTTGGCCACATTTCTGGTTGGGTACAGGCTCTGATACCATTTGTAACAACCCCGTTTCCCAGCAAGATATTGTCCGCTCTGGGGATTGGGCCGTAGCCCAATATCCTCCCCTCACGGCTTTGTTTGGTGAAAACTTCCTGGAAGGTCACCCAACCTGGAATTGCTCTCGCCGAAGCACTTTTAACTTCAGAGTTCTTATGGGATCCATTGCCAATCGTGCTCCAAAACGCGTCTTGCTATGTTAGAAGGGTCTCTTTACATATGTTTCATTTCCACATACTTCCCCAAGCGATGTGGGATTGTGACGACCCCCTTTTTATGACCTGTCACCTTCCGGTTCTCCCGCACAGACGTACCGCCATTTGGGTTCCGGTTCGTGCAGCCATCGTACCCATACGTGCATATTCAGGTCATCACATACTCAGTGCATCCAGGAAGCACCAAAATGTATCGGGAACTAAAACAACATTTCTGGTGGCCTAATATGAAGAGAGAGGTTGCCAGGTACGTAGAAACCTGTCTGGTTTGTCAGCAGGTCAAGGCAGAGCATCAGAGGCCGGCAGGAACTTTGCAACCCCTGCCTATCACGGAGTGGAAATGGGAACAGATTTCAATGAATTTTATTGTTGAACTCTCAAGGACGACGAAGGGGCATGACGGAATTTGGGTGATTGTTGACCGTTTAACAAAGTTGGCCCACTTTCTTCAAGTTAAAACAATGTTTTCCATAGATCAGCTCGCCGAAATCTATGTGCAGGAGATTGTTAGGCTGCACGGGGTGCCTGTTTCTATAGTTTCAAACCGAGATCCGAGGTTTACTTTGAGATTTTGGAAGAGCTTGCACAAGGCCATGGGAACTCAGTTGAACTTCAGCACGGCATTCCATCCTCAGACCGATGGTCAGACTGAGCGAACGAATCAGATTCTCGAGGATATGCTTAGAGCTTGTGTATTAGAGTTTCAAGGATCGTGGAGCAGGTATTTGCCATTGATCGAATTCTCGTATAATAATAGCTTTCAAGCTACGATTGGCATGGCTCCGTATGAAGCGATGTATGGACAGAAGTGCAGGTCACCGCTGTACTGGGATGAGGTTGGTGAGGCTAGTATTATTGGCCCTTATTTTCTACAGCAAACAGCAGAAAAGATCTCAATTATCAGACAGCGCATAGAGATAGCACAGAGCCGTCAGAAAAGCTATGCCGACAATAGACGAAGGGAATTAGAGTTTAATGAAGGCGATGAGATATATTTGAAGATTTCTCCATTCAAAGGTGTCATGAGATTCGGAAAAAAGAGGCAAGCTAAGCCCTCGTTATGTGGGGCCCTTCCATATTTTGAAGAGGATCGGGAAGATAGCCTATCGATTGCAGCTTTTGGCATCTATGGAGAGTATCCACAACGTCTTTCACGTATCCATGCTTAGGAAATGCGTGTGTGACCCATCGCATGTCGTAGAAGCACGGGAAATTTAGGTGCAACCAACCCTAACCTACGTGGAAAAGCCGGTACATTGAAACAAAGAAATTCTGCTTGTCAAGGTGTTATGGCGGAACTGCGGAGTAGAGGAAGCTACCTGGAAAAGGCAGCAGGCCATGATAGCTAAGTATCCAGAATAGTTTTGTGTAATCAATTTTGAGGACAAAATTTCAATTAAGGTGGATGGAAATGTAACACCCGATTTTACGGGTTTTTGAATTGTGCACGCAACGGCATTTTTGTAAATAATTGAAATATATCCATTTTGCGAATCGAGAGTTTTAATGAAACCCTCATGATTAATATGAATTTTAGGAGAAATATAGAAATTTAGAAGTCAAAATCGAAAGTATTATGCCCAAACTTCTGTTTTCGACCCTATAGTGGTTTAATTTGTAGAAATAGCAAATTAAATCCGTCTGACGAACGGAACGTTTTATTAGAGCCCTAGTAATAAGTGGGAATTATTGGTGAAATAAAGAAATTTTGGAGAAACCGAACCGATGGCCGAACAATGAGATCAACGAAAGGTTAAACCAAAGGGCAAACTTGTCATTTGACAAGCCAAATTGATTTTTAAACACAAAAACCCTCTTCCCCAACACTTAAATGTTTTCTTCCTTTCTCTCTCGCGACCCTCCTTCTTTAGGCGACGAGCTCCACGGTGCCTTCACTGTTTTCTTCTTCGATTAAGCCAGTTCTTCAAGTTTTCCTCTCCAATCACGATTCAAGGTAAGAATCTATGATTTCCTGACTTTAGTTCTCAACTTTTAGGTTATTTAACGGTTAGGATTTCATTAGGTTTCGTTGAAAATAGTCGGGTTTTGTTAATAATGGTTAGTTATGGTTGTATTTACGATTATTGAACATTATTGGATGGAATAATTGGTGTATTTGTCGTTTTGTTTGGAAAACCAGGTTTAGAGATCAAGATAATCTCCATTAATGGAGGTTTAGAATTTGTGAGCGTAAATTGCTCGATGAAATGCCCGAGAGAGGTTAATTAAAGTTTTAGAAAATTTCCTTTTGTTAGGAGTTTCGTAAATTTTTGAAGTTTGAATGTTGAGGCTCGTTTTTTATAATGAATGCTATGGATTGACTTAGGTGACGAAGCTCAAAACGAGGAGCTCAGTGTACAACGGACACGAGGTAAGTTCTCGTGAATTACTTTGGCCGATTTGGCCTACACCATAAGATTATGTTGGTTCGAGTAATTTGGAGATGTTTGATTATTTTGGGTAATAGGTCGGGTAGTTAGCTTTAGTTAGAATTGTGAATGTTTTCGTTCGTTGCTTATTTATGTTTTGATGTGGTTTATAGTATCGCACGTGTTCATACATCATTGTTTCCAAAAATCACAAAAATGAATTTCCATGCACGTTTTCATAAAAAGGAAAAAGAGAACGAAAAGGAAAAATGTATGAATGATGGTCATGTCGGGGATGGTGGTTCAAACACGGCTGTCCTACAGGTGAAGTGTGTTTTCCCCCTTGGTAGATAAAAGAGGCTATCCAATCGCCTGATGTGCCATTTTTATCTACCGAGAGTGAAGCCCCGGTGACTTATATGAAATGAAATGACTAGCGAAAAGGTAGGACGCATGATTTACGAACCGCATACACATAGCATTCACGTGCATTAACGTAGACTTACTGAGCCCCTAGCTCACAGTTTATTTCTATGGTGTAGGTGATTTAGAGCAAGGTGAGGACGATGTTCTTCCACCTGATGAGCCTACAGTTTGGAGCAGGATGCTCGTGGGAGCGGCTGGCGTAGTCGATGCGAATATGACCTGTGGGAGCATAAGTTAAGAATTTTGTCTTTTTCTTTTTGGGTTTACACGGGTTGATGGGTGATAGAATAGAATGAAATGTATAGAAATCATTTTAGGATGCTTGGTTGTCTGGATAGTGTAAAAAGTTATGTTTTGATATGTTTTGATGACGTTGTTAGCTTCCGCTAGGTATAGATGAATTTTGATGTATAGGTTAGCATTTTCATGAAATTGGTTCGATATTGATGTTTAGATATGTTTGAATGAAAAAGAATGGATTTCGGATGATTTAGAATTGGTTGTTGTTTGAGATGAATATGTTGTTTGGGTGACGGGATTTGATGAGTTGAAGTTGAATGTTCGGTTTGTGGAGATGCATTTTAGTTGGATTGTTGATAAATAATTTGAGGATGGCATTTGAAATGTGTATTAGGTGGAAGTTTGAAGAAAAATTGCTAAGGATGGATTTTGGTTCGGAATGGTTCGCTGGGCGTGCAGCTAGCACGCGCAGGCAGGCAAGCAGGGTGCGTCGGTGCACGCTGCCCTGCCCAGGCGATCGATCGCCAAAAAGGGGGCGATCGATCGCTAAACTCTCTGGTTTTCCAGAGAGTTACCCGATCGTTCGCCCAAAGAGGGGCGAACGATCGGCTACTAAAGGGCTAAGCACTCTGATTTTCTAGAGAGCAAGCCGATCGATCGCCCAAAAGGAGGCGATCGATCGGCTACTCAAGGGCCGATCGATCGGCTGTCACATGGCCGATCGATCGCCGCTTTTATTTTATGGTTTCTGACATTTTTGCCCTCGGTCCTTTACACTGTGATTTCCCTAAGTTTTGCATGTTCTTTTAAATAGTTTTCAATACGTTTTCAACGACTTAGATTGCGATTTAGAATTAAGAGGGAGTGGTTTTGGCCCTTTTGGTAAGTTCTAAATTAAAGCAAAAATGTCGAAAGATAGCGATTGATTGCCCGAGTCCGTTCTCTAACGAATGAATGAATGCATGATAAGGGAAATGCAATGAAGTGAACGAAAAGAAAAAAAAAATATGAGAGCGGGCGAGGGTAGCACATATGTATGTATGCACGCGCACGTCATAGGTCGTGGCGACACCGACATGGGTCGGGGTCGTCACAGAGACAATTGAAGAGGAAGCGCAAGACCGACTTGCCTAACAAATTTCCACCCAGAAATTTCATTGCTGACAAAACCACTTCCAAGAATGATGACAAGAGGCCATTTAACCGTAATTGGCCTCCGAAAGGAACTAGCAACACTCATAATCCCTCACCCTCAAACAAAAATCAAGAAAACCAACCTAAAGGACCAAGAGCACGCGATGTCCAATGCTTTAAATGCCTAGGAAAAGGACACTATGCTAACGAGTGCACCAACCGCCGTGTTATGGTCATTAAAGAATCCATGGGTGAATGGGCGTGAAGAAGATGAAGGACAATATAACAAGGCTGAAAAAGAAGTAGTAGTCGAAGAGAGCGATGAAGAAGCCGATGAATGCACGCCTCAAGATGGACCGCTACTATTGGTCATAACGCGAGCGTTAATATCGAAGAACGTGGACAATGACTATCAACATGAAAATCTTTTCCATAGTCATTGTGCGGTCAAAGATAAGGTCTGCTCATTGATAATTGACGGAGGAAGTTGCATCAATGCGGCCTCCCAAGACATGGTTAATAAATTAGGGCTAGAAACCCTTAATCACCCTACACCTTACAAGCTAAATTGGTTGGACGATAAAAACAAGCATGTGATAACCAAGCAAGTAACTATTGATTTCCTCATAGGAAAATACAAAGACTCGGTTATTTGTGACATTGTTCCAATGAGTGCCAGCCATATCCTATTAGGACGACCGTGGCATTATGACCAAAGAGTTCAATATGACAGATTCCTCAACCATTACACTTTTAACTGTGGAGAAAGAAAAATTAATTTACTACCTATGACGCCCGAACAAGTGGCTCGTGATGAGGCCACCCGTAGAGAAGGAAAAGTTAAGGAAAATCTTTTGTTATCAAACCACGGGTTCAATCCTTTATATGACGAAGATATGCCGTTGGAAGACGCATGCTTAAGGCATCAAGAAAAATGGGAGATTAGTAAGGAGAGTATTTTTTGGATTAGGTAGTATGGTTATTGCTCCATTTCTTTCCTTCCCAAAACTTGAGGAAATTTCCATACCCATCCCCATCGATTAGGAAGACATTAGTTTATGGCCTTGAGCCTACTTATTACCTTCCTACAAACTTTCTTAGAGCTACACAAACAAATAGGAATTTTATTCCCTGTGTAGACAACAAACGCTCTATCCTACAACTTGGTGAGTTACCAAAACCACATTCCCCACCATGTGATTACCACAAATTTTATCATAGGACTAAAGTCAAGGTTCAATTGGTTGGAAATTTGGCATTTATGATCTTGAGAGTACACAGATTATTTATTTGGTTGGAGGATTATATCATTTCCACGTCACTTCTTGTCGAATTCGACTACTTTGGAAACATTCACCCTGTCATTGAGCAATCGCCCTCCAAAGTAGTTATCGAATTCTATTTTTCCACCATTGCCAAAGAAAACTTTAGTAAGACCATCCAATTTCTAACTACACCCTTAGTCTCCACCTTTGGGGCTCAAGTGCTGAGTTCTTTTATTGATATTGGGACTCCTGGAGAGCTGGCTGAATCAATGGACTTGAGGTCAAATCCTCAGCCACCCGGAGGGGATGATGTGCCACTAAGGCCCATAACCCGATCACAACCCGAGGCCCATGAATTAATTAGCATTTTAACTAATAGAAATTATTTTCTTTTATTGTAGGTAGTTGTTGATCGTGATGGAAACTCCACTTGGAGCACTTGGAGGAAGCTATATCTCGGCCCATCAGAATTTGTCTTCCCGGCCCAATAAATTATTTAATTTTAACTGGCATAATTGTAACAACCCTTACACTATTCCTAATTTTTACCGTATTTATTTTTTTCTTTTTATCATCATACCCTTTTACTATCCTTGTAAATCTCGTGACTTTTGAGCGAAATTTAAATTGAAAACAAAATCGTTAAAGTCGTTTAGAAAACCATTCAAAACAAATTGAAACAATTAAAAGAAATTATATTTAAAACATAAAAATCTTTAAAACAATCGGCCAGCGAAACAAGACAAAACAGGGGTAAAAGCGTCCCAAAATAAGGGGCGATCGATCGCCCAAAACAGGCGATCGATTGCCAATGGCAATCGCCTGATTTTGCCTGGCGATCGCCACACCAGGCGATCGCCTGGCGTACCATGACCAAGGAGGGGCAATCGATCGCCAATCACTCTGGAATTTTTCCAGAGTGCTCGGCCTTCCCCCACCCCCCCCCCCCCCCCCCTCTTTCCTCTTTCTTTCTTTTCCCTTTTCCTTCTTCTTTCATTTTTCCTTTCTTTCTTCTTTCATCATATTTCTACAAATATAAACATAAATTCTACTTACACCACAACATACATTTCAACATCTAATCTCTCAGTACTCGTACATCAACCATTATCTCGCTCAAACCAACTCAAGTCACAATTCAAACAAAATACGTTTTCACAAAAACGAACCGCGTGGATCCGTTTAAAAACTAAACGTTTCCTCCTGTTTTAAAATCACCAAGCGGTTATAAAATAAGTTTCCAAAACATTTCAAAACTTCGAAACATAAACCTATTAACTACTCCAGATCCAAACATCCTATAATGTTCTATCTGTACAATATTTTACCTAACATTTTCTATCCAAAACAACCCAAAATACCAATATACGTCCCCACGGGTCATGAAACGCCTCGACTGCGCCAGCACAGCACCACGAGCCATCCTCCGTCAACTGCATCACTCCTTAGGTGGAGGGACCTCATCCTCACCTATATTCTGAGCACCTACACCATACAGACACACTATGAGCTAAAGGCTCAATAAGCTTCGCAAATGCAATGCATGCTGTGCGTATGAGTTTCAGAAATCATACAACATTTTCTTATCATTACGTCGCAGACATATTGTCACCGAGATATCAGCTCGCTAAAAGGAAAGGATTCATCCCGTGGTCGGACAACCCTTTCTATCTAGAGGAGGTGGGTACATGCTCACACAAACAACAGCCATGCCTGAGCCCCATCTCGCGTGACCAGATAACAGATTACGTAGATTCATTTAGTTCAGGCGATGTGATATTGTGATAGACCCCTTTGTGCCTACACAATAGATCGATAGCCCCCTTTCAGGCCACATTTCTTTTCATGAAAACATCGTGCGGAAGTTCACTTTCTATGCTCTTTTAAAAACCATGATGCATGAACACGTGCATAACATAACATTCAACATATATACCATCATGACAATTAAAAGCATAATCTATATTCTACATATGTACCATCAAGACAATAAAAAGGTATAACCTATAAAAGAACTAATCTTAACTTCCCAACCAAAGCATATAAACAAACAATTCACCAATGATCCTCGACGCGACATCGACGTACGGTGTAGGCCAATCGGCACTAGTAAGTCACGAGAACTTACCTGTCATCCGTAGCGCACTGAGCTCCGTCCACGAGCGTTGTTCACCTAAGACAATTTCACAATAATCGACATTAAAGCACGTTCAAACCTTTAAGCGTCAAATTAACGAAACACTTAACTAAAAATTTTTTTAAAACTCTAAAATACTTCATTGAGGCATTTCGTCGAGCATTTCACGTTCAAATTACCAAAACCTCCATTAACGAAGTTTCCTAACACTTCGAAAATCCATAACACCCAAACATTCCTCAACGAATCATTTAACTTCATCCAATAACGTCCAACACTTCCATTATCTTCACAACTACGGCAAACCTATCGATTTCTAACCCTAAATCACGTGTTTTACAAAATCCTAAAAGTAACCCTAACCGTCGAACGACCCGAAAAACTACGAATAAACTTTCCAAAACAATAGAAACTTACCTAGAATTGAGTTTAGGGAAGAAAACGTGAAGAACGGAGGATGAACGGAGGACTAATCGTTGACAGAGAGGAGAATGCCGTGAGGGAGATCGCCTGGAGAAATTACAGAGAAAGGAGTCGCGAATGAGGGAGAGGAGAAGAAGGAGATTTGTTATTTAATAAAATTTGACTTTGTAAATTACTATTTTGCCCTTTTCTTTGTTTTCCATTTGTTTCGTCGCTCGATTCGTTAATTGTCCAACGATTCAGTTTCTCCAAATATCCTTATTTCGCCAATGACTTCAACTTATTGTCAGGGTTCTTTTAAAATTGTTCGTTCACAAATCGGACCTCGTTTACTATTTCTATTAAAATGTCCTTTATATTACGATAAACGTAATTCTCGCAAAAATAGCGTTACAACTCCTAAAATTCTCAAAATTTTCTTAAAATCCATATTAATTATTAGGGTCGTAATAACGCTTTCTTTTTGAAAAACATATTTGATTTAACATATTTATCAAAAATGCCATTTATATTAATATTCTGTAAAGCCGGGTGTTATATTTTATCCTCCTTATTAAAATTTTTGTCCTCAAAATTTGTGCTGGCATATAGTCCTTGATATTAACGTCTCATTTCTTTCGACCTTATACTTCGATTTATCATCTGTACTTACTGTCATACCTCGTGATGCTAAACCAAAACTCTCTACTATACTCTCCAACATTGGCTTTAAATTAGTATTCCCTACTTTCGATTTGATCGTACACATCCTTACTCAAGTATTGAGCGTAATCAAATCTTCAAATCTCTAATCAACTAACACAATGACTTATGTGCAACTTTAATATTTGTACATGTCCCTTTAGGTCAAGGCTGTGCCTAAGTTTCCTAACACCAGCCCAAATTGAACACCTGCAATTTCATCAAATTTCTAGGCTGTAACCCAAACTTCAACATAATCCATCGACTCTGTCTGCAGTCGGGATGCACACCAACTCTATTTCTACATTATCCTCCTAACCGTATTCCTTACCTTCGATTGTCCTAAACACGTCCTCGCTTACGCATCAAGTCCTACCCAATCTCACCAATTGGTCTCTACTAAAATTGTCTCTTATCCTCAATCCTTGAAAAAACTTCAACTTCCTAACGTCATTTGAGTTGACTATCCTTCAGGGATTCCCAACAACACCAAGGTTGCAATCAAACTTCTACCACTTCGCGCCCTCAAAGCTTCCTCAAACTACTTAGTCCAACGCTAAATTTCAGTCACACTTCAACCTTATCCATCTATCGGGTATAACAATTTCCATATATATATATGGATATATCGGAGCTGCAAACTAAACTCGGGTATAAGTTCGTTGGCCTTAACCTTAGTCACTACCACAACCATCCGAGTCTACATTTCTCTAGTAACGCTCCTGTATAACTTCTTCGTCAACAGTACCGAATTATACTCTTCCTTGGACACTTCACGGGTCTTAATAACTATTTCCAGGTGAGCTTCTCAACTAGAATTTCCATTCTCTATATTTCGCAAGGTATCCATCAATAACATCCTACGTCACATACTTCCTCAAGTAACTCACCAACCTCGATCCCTGTTTCGATGCGATTCTCAAGACTTAACTCTTTCCATTGCTATTTTTCGCCAACTATTTCCCCGAAAATACATTCAAGGCCTCAACAGGTTTAACTAAGAGCTTAAGTTGCTACTATCTTAAGACCAATGCTCACTTGTAAATTAGATCCTATAAATCTCGCATTTCATTCTAAGTCGCGTTAAGGAATTCCTTCGTTATTTTCTAACCGAAACGTTTATACTATCTACAATGTGCTTATTCGTCTAACTTAACTCCCCGTTAACCTTGAGCACAGTCAAGTCCCTAAGTCTCGTTATGGATTTGTTCTAAACTATTCCTTCTAAATTTGAGTTATCTATGTATCCATTGGGCTCGACTTGTCAAATACGAGGCAAACCGCTGAAAATCATCATTTTACTTAAGTTTACTTAAATGGTTTCTATGAAAATTGTCCTTCTCTTTATTCTAGCTTCAAATCTTAATCTCTCTTTGAATCGAACAATCTCCTTCACTTATCCCTAATATTGCACGAGGATTACCTTGACATTAATGAATGACCCTACCCTTTTTCGTTCCTCCTAGTCGGCTCTGAATATTCTACTTTATTCCCTTGCAACGATTTATCCCACGATCTTCTTGTTAGCAAACTTGTTGTAGATAAGTTTACGCCCTTGATTCCACTCTCCTCTAACCCCAAATCTTACTCTTCTATTTTCCTCGTACACCGATGTTCCTAATTCCTTCTCGGAGGTAAGCCTCACACATCTATTTAAACCGTATCAACCATGACCTAACTATGATCATACTAATTACTTTAAACCTCGGTGCTAAACTTTTCTTTCAAATTGTTATCACTTTCGAGTTCCTAAGTCATTCTTAGTTCCTAGGCTTTTTGTTTCATAATCTCCACTCAACACTACCTTTACTACTCACCGATTACTCTTAACTTTACTACGTCTCCCACTTATAGTAAGTCAGTCGAAATCTTTTTCACGAATTAACAATCGTTCTCAATTGACTAGTCCTTTCATACAATACTTAAGGTCGGTCAAACTTCGTATCTCAAGTAGTACCTTTTGTATAACTTTAACCCGTTATTGTCTCTAATTTCGCTAATCTTCCAACCCCAAGTAAATACCCTTATCTTCTTGATCGATGTGGGTCAATACGAACACCCATACGTAATCGCGTCTTCAACTTTGAGTCGTTCTATCATCCCCTCAACAATCTACTTAAGCTAACTTTTGAGTGTCACCTAGTCTAGGTACTCCCAATTTCTCATGGATCTAAGTTATTTAAATTCCTGCTAAATTTTCTTATCTACTTGTACGCACTAACGCTATCTAGACAATCTAGAACATTCTCTAGCAAGTCTTACTTCTAAACTCCAAATTTCTCCTCTATTGATTTCATTCTAAATTCTAGAGGTATGTTTATTAGGGTCTAGTTCTCATTTATTTAAACCTCACATTCCATAAGTCATACCTCTCTTATGGAAATTGAATTTTAAGCGTTCAATTCTCACAATTATATCGGGTCATGGGTTTTAACGCACAACTCTATGCTTCTTTTATTCGAAGTCTACGTCATCCCCTCTCTATTCTTAAGCTTATTTCAACCTATTACTCAATTATCATCTCCAAACTTTTAACTCTATAAATTATCTCGACTCTAATATCCTTCACTCCACTAACTGTCAAAATAAAACTAAACCTGAAACAGTTGAAGGTTGGGCAGTTTCCTCTTCTCCAGTCAGGACTAGTATTTTCGGTGCAACATTTTCCTGATCCCCACCCGATCGGTCTCTGCCTTGCTTCGGGCAATCCTTGACATAGTGTCCAACCTCTCCACATCGAAAGCACTTACCTGTGCCTAATCTACACTTGCCACAGTGTTCCTTCTGACATTTAGGACACAGGGGTCCCCGAGAAGTTCCTCGTACGCGCTTTCGTCGACTTGATTTGATTTCTTCCTTGCCCACCCTCTTCGTGCCATGATTATTGGGAGCGACTAGTCCTTCGATCCTATGGTTTTTCGGGTTCGTCAACATCCCCAGCTGACGAGATTGCCTATCTATAAGCTGCGCTTGTCGGTCAATGAGTTGGAATTGTTGTGCAATGACACCCCTCAATAGGTCTATGGTGTCATCCCTAGCGTCTCTACCTCGGACCATTTTATGGGTCCTATAAAATCAATCAAATAATCATAAGAAAATTAAAATCAAATAAAGCAATTAAACGTACTTACAGTTGATGAAAGATGTCCGCGTAGTGGCTGTGCAGTCGAGCAGTTTACATAATCGATTTTAAATTTCAGGGGCTCTGATACCATAATTTGTAACAACTCTTACACTATTCCTAATTTTTACCGTATTTATTTTTTTCTTTTTATCATCATACCCTTTTACTATCCTTGTAAACCTCGTGACTTTTGAGCGAAATTTAAATTGAAAACAAAATCGTTAAAGTCGTTTAGAAAACCATTCAAAATAAATTGAAACAATTAAATAAAACAATTACAAGAAATTATATTTAAAACATAAAAATCTTTAAAACAATCAGCCAGCGAAACAAGACAAAACAGGGGCAAAAGCGTCCCAAAATCAGGGGCGATCGATCGCCCATGGAAATCGTGTGATTTCACATGGCGATCGCCACACCAGGCGATCGCCTGGCGTACCATGACCAAGGAGGGGCGATCGATCACCCCAAGCCAGCGATCGATTGCCAATCACTCTGGAATTCTTCCAGAGTGCTCGGCCTTCCCCCCCCCCCCCCCCCCCCCTTTTCTCTTTCTTTCTTTTCCCCTTTCCTTCTTATTTCATTTTTTCCTTTCTTTCTTCTTTCATCATATTTCTACAAATATAAACATAAATTCTACTTACACCACAACATACATTTCAACATCTAATCTCTCAGTACTCGTACATCAACCATTATCTCGCTCAAACCAACTCAAGTCACAATTCAAACAAAATACGTTTTCACGAAAACGAACCGCGTGAATCAATTTAAAAACTAAATGTCTCCTCCTGTTTTAAAATCACCAAGCGGTTATAAAATAAGTTTCCAAAACGTTTCAAAACTTCGAAACATAAACCTATTAACTACTCCAGATCCAAACATCCTATAATGTTCTATTTGTACAATATTTTACCTAACATTTTCTATCCAAAACAACCCAAAATACCTATATACATCTCCACGGGTCATGAAACGTCTCGATTACGCCAGCACACCACCACGAGCCATCCTCCGTCAACTACATCGCTCCTCGGGTGGAGGGACCTCATCCTCACCTATATCCTAAGCACCTACACCATACAGACATACTATGAGCTAAAGGCTCAATAAGCTTCGTAAATGCAATGCATGCTGTGCGTATGAGTTTGAGAAATCATGCAACATTTTCTTATCATTACGTCGCAGACATATTGTCACCGAGATATCAGCTCGCTAAAAGGAAAGGATTCATCTCGCGGTCGGACAACCTTTTCTATCTAGCGGAGGGGGGTACATGCTCACACAAACAACAGCCATGCCTGAGCCCCACCTCGCGGGACCAAATAAAAGATTACGTAGATTCATTTAGTTCAGGCGATGTGGTATTATGACAGACCCCTTTGTGCCTACACAATAGATCGATAGCCCCCTTTCAGGCCACATCTCTTTTCATGAAAACATCGTGCGGAAGTTCATTTTCTATGCTCTTTTAAAAACAATGATGCATGAACACGTGCATAACATAACATTCAACATATATACCATCAAGACAATAAAAAGCATAATCTATATTTTACATATGTACCATCAAGACAATAAAAAGGTATAAACTGTAAAAGAATTAATCTGAACTACCCAACCAAAGCATATAAACAAATAATTTACTAATGATCCTCGACGCGAAATCGACGTACGGTGTAGGCCAATCGGCCCTAGTAAGTCACGAGAACTTACATGTCGTCCGTAGCGCACTGAGCTCTATCCACGAGCGTTGTTCACCTAAGACAATTTCAGTATAATCGACGTTAGAGTACATATGTACCATCAAGACAATAAAAAGGTATAACCTATAAAAGAATTAATCTTAACTACCCAACCAAAGCATATAAACAAATAATTTACCAATGATCCTCGACGCGACATCGACGTACGGTGTAGGCCAATCGGCCCTAGTAAGTCACGAGAACTTACATGTCGTCCGTAGCGCACTGAGCTCTGTCCACGAGCGTTGTTCACCTAAGACAATTTCAGAATAATCGACGTTAGAGCACGTTCAAACCTTTAAGCGTCAAATTAACGAAACTCTTAACTAAAGAATTTCTTAAAACTCTAAAATACTTCATTGAGGCATTTCGTCGAGCATTTCACGTTCAACTTACCAAAACCTCCATTAACGGAGTTTCCTAAAACTTCAAAAATCCATAAAACCTGAACATTTCTCAACGAATCGTTTAACTTCGTCGAGTAACGTCCAACACTTCCATTATCTTCACAACTACGGCAAACCTATCGATTTCTAACCCTAAATCACATTTTTTACAAAACCCTATACGTAACCCTAACCGTGGAACGACCCGAAAACTACAAATAAACTTTTCAAAACCATAGAACCTTACCTAGAATCGAGTTTGGGGAAGAAAACGTGAAGAACGGAGGACGAACGGAGGACGAATCGTTGACGGAGAGGAGAACGCCGTGAGGGAGATTGCCTGGAGAAATTACAGAGAAAGGAGTCGCGAATGAGGGAGAGGAGAAAAAGGAGATTTGTTATTTAATAAAATTTGACTTTGTAAATTACTATTTTACCCTTTTATTTGTTTTCTATTTGTTTCGTCGCTCGATTAGTTAATTGTCCAACGATTCGGTTTCTCCAAATATCCTTATTTCGCCAATGACTTCAACTCATTGTCAGGGTCCTTTTAAAATTGTCTGTTTGCAAATCGGACCTCATTTACTATTTTTACTAAAACGTCCTTTATAATACGATAAACGTACTTCTCGCAAAATTAGCGTTACAACTCCTAAAATTCTCAAAATTTCCTTAAAATCCATATTAATTATTAGGATCATAATAACGCTTTTTTTCACAAAACAGAATTGATTTGACATAATTATAAATAATGCCATTTATATTAAAATATTAATATTCTGTAAAGCCGAGTGTTACAATAATCTAGCCTTTTTGTATGGATTATATATATTGCATCATGCATTAGATTTTGTGGTTAGGGTTAGATGTATATGGTGGATTATGGGTTGAACAAAAATCGGACAAAATTATTCAAAGAAAAGCCCAACAACAAATAGAGCCCAAAGGAAGATTTGGTCCAAAAAAGAGCCCACATCTAAAGGTAAGAAAATGCAGGTACACATGTGGGTGGTAAAATGGATCGATGACATGGTAAAAATCATAACCCTTGGTGAGATTTGGCGCGAGCTCAAAGTGAACCGTCCGATTTGTGCCCTCTAGCCTGCGCAGCAGCGCCATCTGGCTTGGATAGTAGCAGCGGCACCAACTGGCGCGGGCAGCAGCGAGAACTCCAACCGGGCGCGCGCGGGCTGCTCCTTATCCATTGATTAGGCGCGCGCCAGTGCCTCTTTACCCTTGATCGCGAGCACAGCTTGGATGCTCCTTGGCACTTGATTAATTTCTTCAATCCAATGGCCCTCCTTTACTCTTGCCAAACCCTAATCCACCCTAGGAATTCTATAAATTCATAGCATTGTTGCATGTTTAAGAACTTTTTACCAAATCAATAAAATCTCTATTTTCTCTCCAAGCTTTGTCCATTGGTCTTTCCTTGATTCTTTGAATCAAGTGGAGTAGCCATCCATTGTTAGCCTAGCCTTCGGGTTGCTAAGTTAACTCTTATCCATTCCCTCGCCTTTCCCATTGGGATTAGGAGTTGAGGAAGAAAATCGAGGCCTACGGTGGTCGATTTTCCACCAGGAAAATCGTTCACCCGAGAGCTTAAAACATTAGATAGCCCTTTGGGTCCGCCAAAGGTATTTCCATTTCTAGTATTTCCTGTAACGACCCCTGTTTCCAGCAAGATATTGTCCGCTCTGGGGATTGGGTCGCAGCCCAATATCCTCCCCTCACGACTTTGTTTGGTGAGAACTTCCCGGAAAGTCACCCAACCTGAAATTGCTCTCGCCGAAGCACCTTTAACTTCGGAGTTCTTATGGAATCCGTTGCCAATTGTGCTCCAAAACGCGTCTTGCTATATAGGGAGGGTCTCTTTACATATGTTTCATTTTCACATACATCCCCAAGCGATGTGGGATTGTGATGACCCCACTTTCAACGACCGAACTCTCCGGCCCAACCCTCTTGGATTTCGTGGAGAATTCGTTGAACCCTCCAACCCAACCCTCTAAGATCCGCGGAGTTTTAACCCATCTCCGACCTCAAACAATCGGGAAAGCCTCTGAGGCGGAGAATGGGTGGTTCTACCACATACGTGTCAAGTCGGGTCCTCACAATCACCCCCCCTCGGGGGCCCAACGTCCTCATTGGCCACATTTCCGGTTGGGTACAGGCTCTGATACCATTTGTAACGACCCCTGTTCCCAGCAAGATATTGTCCGCTCTGGGGATTGAGCCGCAGCCCAATATCCTCCCCTCACGGCTTTGTTTGGCGAGAACTTCCTAGAAGGTCACCTAACCTGGTATTGCTCTCGCCGAAGCACTTTTAACTTCGAAGTTCTTATGGGATCCGTTGCCAATTGTGCTCCAAAACGCGTCTTCCTATATAGGGAGGGTCTCTTTACATATGTTTCATTTCCACATACATCTCCAAGCGATGTGAGATTGTGACGACCCCATTTTCAACGACCGAACTCTCCGACCCAACCCTCCGGGATCCGTGGAGAATTCGTTGAATCCTCCGGCCCAACCCTCTGGGATCCACAGAGTTTTAACCCATCTCCGACCCCAAACAATCGGGAACGCCTCTGAGGCAGAGAATGGGTGGTTCTACCACATACGTGTCAAGTTGAGTCCTCACATTTCCATCACATCTTCACACAATTATTCATCTTTATTTCGGCCATACACCATTTCACACACTCACTTTTATTTTAATGCATTTTTCTCTCCATATACATCTCTCATTTCTTCACTCTTGCACACACCATCTTCTCCATCTTTTATTATATTTTCTTCTTACATTTCTTGCTTTCTAGGGCCCCTCTCATGTTCGGCCACCCTTAGCACACACTTTCACCTCATTTTTTTACATTTTATCAATCCATTTTCTTCCCTTATTTTCAGTTTTTGCAACACTTTTCACTCGAGCACTCTTTTGATTATTTTTGTGGGTTGCACGGCCCCTTCTATAAGGGCCACCGTGTCACCTAGTAATGCGTTTCAAGCAAATGAGGTTCACTGTTATATGACTTGTGGTTAGAACCTAAGTTATCCATTTTACATTAAAGGTTATAACTTGAAGTGATAAGAACGACGTGTATTGAGGACCCAATAACCTTCATGGATGGGAAATCAAGACTTATTAATGCTTTTGAAGAAGTATAAGAAACTTCACTTCAAACAATTTGTCCAAAAAGAATTGAACGTTTCAAGCAAATGAGGTTCACTGTTACATGACTTGTAATTAGAACCTAAGTTATCCATTATACCTTCAAGGTTTTAACTTAAAGTGATGAGAACGACGTGTATTGACGACCCAATAACCTTCATGGACCCAATACTTCTCCCTTTTCAAATTTTCTTCCACCTTGCACACTTAACAATTCTTTCTCATTCCACCGTCAACATCTATACTCCAATTAACATAATAAACACCTTAACATAACTCCACTATTTTCCTTATTCATTTGTCGCATCACCAATCACCAATCACCAATTAAGCAACTCAAACGTATCCTAAAACTCAATTAACCTGAGATAAACTCTACGAAATCCAACTGCGTGGATTGCTCTAAAACTCGAGCATATCCGTACTTAACCTAAAACGTCTCTAAACATTACTATAAAAAATCCAAATAAAAACTTATTAAATCGTTTAATAAAACAAGTTTACCAAAACATCAGAACGTCTTTTATCAACTATCCAGAACCAAACATCCTAAAATTTTTCTATCTATACAAATGTCCTATCTAATCCACCGTCAGCCCAAAGCACCTGAATATCCCAAAAACGCTTACTTACATTCCCCACGGGTCAAAATGCGCACCGACTGCCTAGCACAATCCCACGGACCATCATTCTTCAACTGTTCATTCCTCGGGTGGAGTGATCTCATCCTCACTTGTCTCAAAATCACCTACACCATACAGACAACTATGAGCTAAAGGCTCAGCAAGATTCGTAAATGCAGATGCATGCTGTGCATATGAGTTTCAGAAATCGTGCAGATTATTTAATAGAACAGATCATTACAGATAACAGATAACAGAGATGTCACCGAGGTCTACTCTCACCAGATGGAGAGGGCACGCCGGGCGGTTGGACAGTCCTTTTCATCTACCGGGGGGAAGACATGCTTACATCCGTAAACAGTCATGCCTGAACCCCACCTCGCCATGACCAGATAACAAATTACGTAGATTCGTTTTGTTAATTCGTTTCATTTTCATAAACTCGTGCAGAAATCCATTTTCATGCTATTTTAAAATACGTGATGCATGAACAGTTAAATGCATAAAGTAAACATACAACATATATACCATCAAGACGATAAAAAGCATAACCTACGTAAAGAACTAATCTTAACTACCCGACCAAAGCAATTAAACAACAAAATCAAATAATCCTCAACGCGACTTCGATGTACGGTGTAGGCCAATCGGCGATAGTAAGTCACGAGAACTTACATTGAGTCCGTTGCAATTCTAGCTCCGTCCCCAAGCCTTTTTTACCTAAGGCAAATTCACAACAATCGTCGTTAAAATGCATTTAAACCATTAAACGTCCAGACTAACGAAACCCTTAACTAAATAAATCTCCTAACATTCTAATCTAACTCACTTAGGCATTTTATCGAGCAATTTATGCTCGACACCTCAAAACCTCCTTTAATGGAGTTTTTCCAAAGCTCCAATTTTTTGAAATCCTAACATTCTTCAATAAACTAATTAACTTCGTCCAATAGCGGCCAATACGTCCATGGTACCCACAAATACAGTAAACCTATCGATTTTAAACTCTAAATCACGTTTTCAACAAAAACCCTAAATAAACCCTAATCGTTTAAACTCTAGAAATCGAAGTAAACATTCCAAAAACCATAGAATCGTACCTAGGGTTGGGTTTGGAGAAGAAAACATGAAGAAAACCGAGTCACCAGAGGAGTTCTCGTCGCCGAACGAAGGAACGCACGAGCGAAAAGCAAAATCACCGTCAGAAGGAGATTTCGCAGAGAGGAATCACGTGAAGTGTTCTGGAGGAAGCAGGAAATTGTGATTTTAATAAATTGTCTTGGAAAATTACATTTTTTTCCCTTCCTTTTGATTTTATATTTGTTTTGTTCTTTGTTTCGTTATTTAGCTAATGATTTGGTTTCTCCAAATTTTCTTATTTCACCAATAAATCCAATTTATCACTAGGGTTCTATTAAAACTCTCTGTTCGCAAATCAGACCTTGTTTAATATATTTACTACAATATCCTTTATATTACGAGAAACACAAAACTCGTAATTTAGCATTACACTTCCAAAAATTCCTGGATTTCTCCTAAAATCCATATTAGTTATTAGAATCTTAATAATGCTTTCTTTTAACAAAACGGACTTAATCTGACATATTTACAAAAATGTCATTATATATTGGAATATTAAAATCTCGTAAAACAGAGTGTTACAAAAAGAACTAAACGTATCGAGCAAATGAGGTTCACTGTTACATAACTTGTGATTAGAACCTAAATTATCCATTTCACCTTCAAAGTTTTAACTTGAAGTGATAAGAACGACGTGTATTGAGGACCCAATAACCTTCATGGGTGCGCAATTAAGCCTTAGTAATGTGTTTGAAGAAGTATAAGAAACTTCGTTTCAATCGATTTGTTCTAAAAGAACTGAACATATCAAGCAAATTAGGTTCACTGTTACATGTCTTGTTGTTAGAACATAAGTTATCCATTTCACCTTTAAGATTTTAACTTGAAGTGATAAGAACGACGTGTATTGAGGACCTAATAACCTTCATGGGTGCGCAATTAAGCCTTAGTAATGTGTTTGAAGAAGTATAAGAAACTTCACTTCAATCGATTTGTTCCAAAAGAACTAAACGTATCAAGCAAATGAACCTAAGTTATCCACTTCACCTTCAAGGTTGTAACTTGAATTGATGAGAACGACCTATATTAAGGACCCAATAACCCTCATGGATGAGTAATTAAGACTTAGTAATGCGTTTGAAGAAGTATAAGAAACTTCAATTCAATTGATTTGTTCCAAAAGAACTAAACCTATCAAGCAAATGAGGTTAACTGTTACATGACTTGTGGTTAACACCTAAGTTTTCCATTTCACCTTCAGGTTTTAGGTTGAAGTGATGAGAACGAACTGTATTGAGGGACCTAATAACCTTCATGGACGCGTAATCAGACTTAGTAATGCGTTTGAAGAAGTATAAGAAACTTCACTTAAATCGATTTGTTGCAAAAGAACTAAACGTATCAAGCAAATGAGGTTCACTGTTACATGACTTGTGGTTAGACACCTAAGTTATCCATTTCACATCAAGGTTTAACTTGAAGTGATAAGGACGACAGGTATTAAAGACCCCATAACTTTATTGACAGCGTAATTAAGACTTAGTAATGCGTTTGAAGAAGTATAAGAAACTTCAATTCAATTGATTTGTTCCAAAAGAACTGAACGTATCATGCAAATGAGGTTAACTGTTACATGACTTGTGGTTAACACCTAAGTTTTCCATTTCACCTTCAAGGTTTTAGGTTGAAGTGATGAGAACGAACTGTATTGAGGACCTAATAACCTTCATGGACGCGTAATCAAGACTTAGTAATGCGTTTGAAGAAGTATAAGAAACTTCACTTAAATCGATTTGTTGCAAAAGAACTAAACGTATCAAGCAAATGAGGTTCACTGTTACATGACTTGTGGTTAGAACCTAAGTTATCCATTTCACAATCAAGGTTTTAACTTGAAGTGATAAGGACGACAGGTATTAAAGACCCAATAATCTTTATTGACGCGTAATTAAGACTTATTAATGCTTTTAAAGAAGTATAAGAAACTTCACTTCAATCAATTTGTTCAAAAAGAATTGAACGTATCAAGCAAATGAGGTTCACTGTTACATAACTTGTGGTTAGAACCAAAGTTAACCATTTCACTTTCAAGGTTTTAACTTGAAGGGATGAGAACAACGTGTATTGAGGACCTAATAACCTTCATGGATGCGTAGTTAAGACTTAGTAATGTGTTTAAAGACGTTTAAGAAACTTCACTTGAAAACGACGTGTATTGAGTACCCAATAACCGTCATAGACACATAAATAAAACTTAGTATGCGTTTGAAGAAGTATAAGAAACTTCACTTCAATCGATTTGTTCCAAAATAAATGAACATATCAAGCAAATTAGATTCATTGTTACATGTCTTGTGGTTAGAACCTAAGTTATTCATTACACCTTCAAGGTTTTAACTTGAAGTGACGAGAACAACGAGTATTAAGGACTCAATAACCTTCATGGACGCGTAATTAAGATTAAGTAATGCTTTTGTAGAAGTATAAGAAACTTCTCTTCAATCAATTTGTTCCAAAAGAACTGAACGTGTTAAGCAAATTAGGTTCACTATTACATGACTTGTGGTTAACACCTAAGTTATGCATGTCACCTTCAAGGTTTTAACTTGAAGTGATGAGAACAACCTGTATTGACGACCTAATAACCTTCATGGACGTGTAATTAAGACTTAGTAATACGTTTGAAGAAGTATAAGAAACTTCACTTAAATCGATTTGTTCCAAAAGAACTGAACGTATCAAGTAAATGAGGTTCACTGTTACATGACTTGTAGTTAGAACCTAAGATATCCATTTCACCTTCAAGGTTTTAAGTTGAAGTGATGAGAACAACGTGTATTTAGGACCTAGTAACCTTCATGGACGCGTAATTAAGACTTAATAATGCGTTTGAAGAAGTATGAGTAACTTCACTTCAATCAATTTATTCCAAAAGAACTGAACGTATCAAGCAAATGACGTTCACTGTTACATGACTTGTGGTTAGAATCTAAGTTATCCATTTATTGAGGAATGTTACGGTTTGTGGATGTTGTAAGGTGTCGAGTATGAATTGCTTGATAAAATGCCTCAATGAGTTAAATTAGAGTTTTAGGAAATTCCTTTAGTTTAGGGTTTCGTTAGTTTGGATGTTTAATGGTTTAAACTCATTTTAACGACAAATGTTGTGAATTGCCTTAGGTGAACAATGCTCGTGGACGGAGCTTGAATTGCAACGGACGCGAGGTAAGTTCTCGTGACTTACTATGGCCGATTGGCGTACACCGTATGTCAAAGTTTCATTGAGGAATATTGGAGTTTGTTTGTTTAATTGCTTTGGTTGGGTAGTTAGGATTAGTTGCCTTTATAGATTATGTCTTTATCTTCTTAATGGTACACAAGCTGTATGGTTTTATTATGTATTTAATTGTTTATGCATCACATTTTTCAAAGGGCATGAAATCAAATTTCTGCACGTGTTTAAGAAAAGAAATGAACTAATGAAACGAATCTATGTAATCTGTTATCTAGTCAAGGTGAGGTGGGGTTCAGGCATAGCTATTTACGGATGTAAGTATGTTTCCCCCCAGTAGATGGAAACGGCTGTTTAACCGCCGGACGTGCCCTCTTCATCTGGTGGGTTTAGACCTTGATGACAATCTGTTTTGCGACGTAATGATTAAAATGTCTGCATGATTTACAAAACTCATATGCACAGCATGCATTTGCATTTACGAAGCTTACTCAGCCTTTAGCTCATAGTTGTCTATATGGTGTAGGTGATTTCGATATAGGTGAGGATGAGATCCCTTCACCCGAGGAATGAGCATGTTGAAGAAGAGTGGCCCGTGGGAGTGTGCTGGGCAGTCGGTGCGCATTTTGACCCGTGGGGATGTAAGTAAGCTTTTTGAGGGTATTCGGGTTATTTTTGGCTGATGGTGGATTAGATAAGATATTTGTATAGTTAGAAACATTTTTGGATGTTTGGTATCTGGATAGTTGATAAAAAGGCGTTTTGATGTTTTGGTAACCTTGTTTTTATAAATCGTTTTACTAAGCTTTTATTTTGATTTTTATGCCAATGTTTGAAGATGTTTTAGGTTAAGTATGGATATGCTCGAGTTTTTGAGCTATCCATGCAGTTGGATTTCATAGTTTCGGACTCGTTTTTTATTGGGTTTAGTATACGTTTTGAGTGGTTTTTGTTGAAGTGTTTTGATGAGTTTAATTGTTGTTGAAGTTAAAGGAAAGAATAGGTGAAATGTCGTTATGTGTAGGGAAAGAAGAAAGAAAAGAGGAAGAAGCATGCTCTCTTGAAATTTTGGATTTCCAGAGAGCATGTCGATCGATCACCTCCAATCAAGAGAGTGTGCTGATCGATCGCTTGAAGGGGACGATCGATCGGCTGGGGATCGATCGCAGGGGCGATCGATTGCCTGTTATGGGGGCTATCGATCGCCCCGCTATTTGTGTTCCAGCCGATTGATCAGTTGAAATGGCCGATCGATCAGCTATGATTTTTATGGGCGAATTGCCCCTTCTGCCCCTCAATTGCTTGGCCGATTCCTCTTCTGTTTTTAATGGTTTTATTTAAATGGTTTCTAAATGTATTTCAACGAATTACACTTTGATTTAATGATTTAACGAAAGGGGTTCACTTGAGAATATTTAAAAATAAAAATTTTATACGGGAAATTCTAGGAATAGTTTAAGGGTCCTTACAGTTATGGTATCAGAGCCCCCAGGTTTTAAAATCGGTTCTGTAGACTGCTCGACTGCACAGCCACTACACGGAGATCCTTCCTCAATTGTAAGTACGTTTAAATGCTTTCTTTGATTTTGATTTCTTATGATTACTTGTCTTTAACTTTTATAGGAATTATATGATAGTTCGAGGAAAGGACCCTAGGGATGAAGCTCTAGACAGACTCACGGATTTGCTGGACCGTTAGGCCCATCATATGGACAGGCAAGAACAACAAATCGAACGTTTAGTGAACCGTGAGGATCGTGAGGCCCAATAGGTGATTGTTCTAGACATCGTGGCATGGAGAGATTCCAAAAGCTACAACCTCTGGAATTCAATGGACAGTCATTGGACTCATCTTTAGCTGAAGAGTGGATCCGAGCTATGGAGGATATGCTAGGGTACGCGGAGATATAGAATTGGAGCAAGGTTGCCTACGTCACCTTTCGTTTTACGTTGGATGCCCATTTTTGTTGGGATTCGATTAAAACAACTACGGACGTGACAATTATGACGTGGGTGCAGTTTAGGACTGTGTTTTTCGATAAATACTTCAGCCGTACGGTGAGGGCGGCTAATAGGACAGAATTTACGCAGATGAAGCAGACTGGTTCAGTTGTAGAGTATATTAGAAAGTTCGATGCCTTGTCTCAGTTTGTGCCACGTTTGGTGAGTGACAATGATGACAAAGTGCACCAATTCATGGATGGGCTGAATCCAGAAATTCGGATGAATGTTATAGTGTCAGGGATTCTAGATGTGCCCTACTCAGAGATCGCAACGAGAGCTTTGGACTTTGAGGCTGCCAAGTCAACTTGTGTTAAACCAAGGGAGCCAGCTAAGGGCTTCTTTCGTGAGATCCACCCTCAACTCAGGAATAGAGGCTGGCAACAAAAGACACAACCCCAGCAACAACAGCAAAGAGGTGTCAAGAGACCTTCTGAGGGAGGCAATGATCGAGGGAAAGGAAAGCAGGTATAAGGGGCTCCTCAGATGCCTTGGTGCACTAAGTGCCAGAAAGAGCACAGTGGTGAATGCCGGGTAGGCACTAATAAGTGCTATGGATGTGGTGAAGTTGACCATTACTTCAAAGATTGTCCAAAGCCAGGTCGAGAACAGTCAGGCAGAGATCAAAGGAGGGTTATGCCGAGGATCTATGCCTTTATTGAGCCTGGTGATGTCGACGACGAGGCTCAGCCCTCAGTGATAGCAGGTACTATTTTGATTATGGGCGTAACTGTATTTTCCTTGATACACACAGGGGCTACGCATTCCTTTATTTCAACTACTTGTGTGTCTAGACTGAAGCTAGTACCTGAGTTAGCAGAATGTGAATATAGTGTGATGCTACATTAAGGAGAGCGTATGCAGTCAGGTCATGTTGTCCAAGGCAATGTTATCTCTGTGGGGAACAATACCCTCTATGCTCATCTGATAGTTATGGGTATAGAGTGATATTATCTTATTTTAGGCATGGACTGGCTGTCACGCCATTTTGCTACAATTGATTGCCGATCTGGGTTAGTGACTTTTCGGCCCCCAGATAAAGCTGAGTTTGCTTATCAGGCGATGAATAGGATGAGTGGGGTGCTTGCTTCCTATTCTATAAAGGTAAAGGAGCAGTTTAAAGGAGAATGCTCAATTTACCTGGCCACTGTGATCGACACTTAGTTGCTCAATGGAGTAAAGCCGAGTGATCTTCCTTTAGTCAGAGAATTCACTAAGATCTTCCTCGATGATCTTCCTGGATTACCGCCAGACAGGGAGATTGAGTTTACTATTGATGTATATCCAAGGTTCGCACCTGTGTCCAAGAATCCATACAGGTTGGCGCCGGTAGAATTGAAGGAATTGAAATCCCAGCTTGAGGAGTTGTTGGATAAGGGTTTCATTTGACCCAGTTTTTCTCCTTGGGGTGCACCCGTTCTGTTTGTTAAGAAAAAAGACGGGACTCTCAGGATGTATGTGGATTATAGAGAGCTGGATAAGCTGACAGTGAAGAATAAGTATCCACTACCATGAATAGATGATTTATTTGACCAACTGCAAGGTGCCCGAGTGTTTTCGAGGATTGACCTACGCTCGGGTTGTTATCAGTTTAAGGTCCGGAGAGAATACATTCAGAAAAAGGCATTTTGAATGAGGTATGCGCATTATGAGTTCATTGTTATGTCTTTTGGACTTACCAATGCCCCTGCAGCGTTTATGGACTTGATGAACTGTATTTTCAAGGAGTATTTGGACAAGTTTGTTGTTATTTTCATCGACAACATCTTGATCTATTCTAAGACAAAGGAAGAGCACGAGGAGCATCTACGGATTGTTTTGAGAATTCTGAGTCAGCACCAGCTTTTCCCAAAGTTTTCTAAGTGCGAGTTTTGGCTAGACAAGGTCGGAAGAATGAGAAATTTATATGGTCGGCTGCATGTGACAAGAGTTTTCTGGAGTTGAAACAGAAATTGACTACAGCTCAAGTTCTGACACTGCCCGTTGAAGGTGACAAGTTCAGCATTTATTACAATGCATTTGGAGTTGGGCTCGGGTGCGTATTGATGCAAGAAGGGAGAGTTATTGCTTATGCTTCTCGGCAGTTGAAGCCATATGAGCAGAATTATCCTACGCACGACCTGGAATTAGCAGCCGTGGTCTTCGCACTGAAAATCTAGAGACAGTATTTATACGGGCAACAATGCGAGATATTTTCAGACCACAAGAGCCTGAAGTATTTGTTTACGCAGAAAGAACTGAATATGCGACAGCGAAGGTGGCTGGAATTTGTTAAAGACTATGAGTTTGAAAAATCAAGTACCACCCAGGAAAGGCAAACAAAGTCGCAGATTCTTTGAGCAGAATGCCTACTATTAGTCAGCCTTCACTTGCAACAATGTCGGTGACATTGAGGTCTGAGATTGAGAGGTTCGATGTGGAGATTGTGGCTAAGTTGTCCATTATGCTCACCAATATTGTTGACTTATGGATTGTTTAAGTCATAATTTGTATTTGATTATATATTTGTATAATTAGTGTACAATTTGATTATGTGTATTTAAAGAGAATAATGAATATGAGTTTATTTGGAAATACCCTTAAAAAGGGTATTTTAGTTGTCTAATAAATCGGTTTGAGTATACAGAATTAAATAGCAAAACAGGCTTGCATATACCGATCGCTACACGACAAAGAAATGATGCATCTGCCGATAGCGTTTTTGAAGACATCTGCCGATGTTATGTCAAGGAGCATTTGCCGATAGCTGTTGAAGCTACTCCTGCCGATGCCGGTTCATGACGTGTTGAGATGCATATGCCGATAAAATTTACAAGTCTCATCTGCCCGTGAAGCTCTAAGCGAGCATCTACCGATGACGTGGTCAGTGCTTATATGTTTCATCTGCCGAAGCGTTTTTGAAGATATCTGCCGATGGCGTGTCAAGATGGATCTGCCGATAGCATTTGACGCTACTCATACCGATGATATTTAAGGACACATCTGCCGATGATGTTTTTAAGCAGCTCCTGCCGATTGACTAAACGACAAAAGGAGATGCTGACTAAAGCTTGCACCTACCGATCACGTTTGACAATGCCCCTGCCGATGGAGTTTAAAGCTGCTTCTGCCGATAAAAGTTGAAGATGCTTCTGCCGATGGAATTCAAGTATACACCTGCTGATGGATTTTTAGGATACATCTGCCGATGGCATTTCAAGCTGCATCCACCGATGACGTGTCTCTGCTCATAAGTTGCATCTGCCGGTGAACTTCCGCCAGAATTCAAAGTTAGCCGCGAAGCTACAGTGACGTCGTTTTCAGCATTAACTCCAGACCTTTAATGGCGACGACGAACAACATTTTCAGAAGCAACGGATAGCTGCTTCAGTACGGATGCTTTCCAACGGTAACATTTCTCCATTTTGAAGAAAGAAGCATTCAATTCTGTGAAGCAACTTCTTACAGAGTATATAAGCAGAAGAAAAGGCTCGAAGACTAACTTTTGCCAATTTGAATTCTGAGCCCTAACTGCGAAAGTTATTTTCACACTCTGTATTCTTCTCTACATCTCTCAATCCTAACTTGAGATTCATTTTTGTGAGATTGTAGTCTGAGCTTAATATTTTAAAAACTCAAACTTGTAACGGCAGTGGATTGACGCCCGTGAAGTTAAATCCAAATCTGTAAAGGCAGTTGATCGGAGCCCGGAATCCCGATCTGTTATTTCTCATGAGGAGAAGGGTAAGGATCTTCAAGGGGTGAGCCTTGGAGCGTGGACGTAGGCAGTTTGGCCGAACCACGTAAAAAGTACTGGTGTTGAATCTCTCTTACTCTCTCTTTATTTTTTATATTACCTAATTTGCTATTAAACTAATTAAGAGAGTAACACTAATTGATTATTAGATTAATTTTTTAAAAGTCTAATTCACCCCCCTCTTAGACAATTCCGGTCCTTCAAATATTTCTCTTAAGCCGATGATTCTAGACAAGATACGAGAAGCTCAACAGAAAGATTTGAAGTGTGAGGAGCATCGGTTTAGCATGACGTCTGAGGATTCGTCTGATTTCAACTTGACCGATGATGGAATATTGAAGTTCAGGCATAGGTGGTACGTGCCTAACGACGAAGAGTTGAAAAAGGAAATTTTGACTGAGGCACATTCATCGACTTACTCTGTACATCTAGGAAGCACAAAAATGTATAGAGACTTAAAACAACACTTCTGGTGGCCGAATATGAAGAGGGAGATCGCCAGGTTCGTGGAAACCTGTTTAGTTTGCCAACAGGTTTAGGCAGAACACCAAAGGCTGGCCGGAACATTACAACCACTGCCGGTTGCAGAGTGGAAATGGGAGCAGATCTCCATGGACTTTATGACGGGAGACTCAACCAAGTTTGCTGCTGTCAACAAGAAGAAAGGTAGTGTCACTTTTGGTGGAAACCAAAAGGGGAAAATCGTTGGCATCGGCAATATAGGTAATCCTTCTCATCCTACTATTGAAAATGTTTTACTTGTAGAAGGATTAAAGCATAATCTGCTAAGCATAAGTCAGTTGTGTGACAAGGGCTATAAAGTAACTTTCAAATCAAATGTCTGTGTGATCAAAGACATTTCAACTAATCATATTTTGTTTAAAGAATTTAGAAAAGAAAATGTCTATATTGTTGATCTGAATGTTTTTGAGCATGTTGATGAGAAGTGTTTTGTTGTTGATTCTCTTAATGACTGTTGGTCTTGGCATAGAAGATTAGGACACGTAGGAATAGATACCTTAGCTAAGATTACTAAGGAGAATTTAGTTAGAGGGATCCCTAAGATATCCTTCGAGAAGGATAAAGTCTGTGAAGCTTGTCAAATGGGCAAGCAGATCGAAAGCACTTTTGCATTAAAGAATGCAATCTCCACTTCTAAGCCTCTCCAACTTCTTCACATGGACCTCTTCGGTCCTTCCAATATAGCAAGCCTAGGCGGCAAATTCTATGCCTTTGTTATTGTAGATGATTTCTCTAGATTTACTTGGGTTTATTTTCTGAAGTCTAAGGATGAGACTTTTGATACTTTCTCTAGCTTTAGGAAAAGAGTACAAAATGAAAAAGAGCTCACCATTGTTGCTATTCGTAGTGATCATGGTGGAGAGTTTGAAAATGAGAAATTTGAACTCTTGTGTCTCAAATATGGAACTGAGCACAATTTCTCTTCTCCTAGGACCCCTCAGCAAAATGGTGTTATTGAGAGGAAGAATAGGTCCCTTCAAGAGCTTGCTAGGACTATGCTTAATGAAAACACCCTTCAAAAGTATTTCTGGGCTGAAGCTGTAGCAACAGCCTGTTATGTGCTTAATTGGGTCTCCATAAGACCTATTCTAGAGAAAACTCCCTATGAACTTTGGAATGGCAAGACTCCTACTGTTAAGTATTTTAGAGCTTTCGGTTGCAAATGTTTCATTCTTAATACTAAGGATAACTTAGAAAAATTCGACTCCAAATCCGATCTTGGAATTTTTCTAGGATATTCGTTGACCAGTAAAGCATACAGAGTTTTCAATAGGAGAACTCTTGTTGTAGAGGAATCTGTTCATGTCAATTTTGATGAGACTCCTCACCCATTAATCAATGTGGTTGAGGATGATCCCTTGGAAAAACAACTGGATTCCCTTTCCTTAGAAAAGCCTACAGATCCCATTCAAGTAGAAAAATCTTTAGAACCTTCTCCTATTCCTCATGATATAGTTTCTGTCAAGGATGAAAATCCTTCTCTTCCTAGAGATTGGAAATTCATCAAAGACCATCCATTAGATGAAGTCTTAGGTGATCCTTCTTTAGGGGTTAAGACTAGAGCCTCTCTTAGAAATCTCTGTGCCAATGTGGCATTTATCTCTCAAATAGAGCCTAAGAAATTTGAGGAGGCCGAGAATGATGAAAATTGGATTTTAGCTATGCAAGAGGAGCTAAATCAATTTGAAAGGAGCAAAGTATGGGAACTTGTTCCACGGCCAAAGGATTATCCTATTATTGGAACTAAGTGGGTCTTTAAGAATAAATTGGATGAGAATGGGATTGTTGTCAGAAATAAGGCTAGACTAGTTGCTAAGGGATACTCTCAGGAAGAGGGTATTGATTTTGAAGAATCTTTTGGCCCTGTAGCTCGTTTGGAATCTATTAGAATGCTTTTGGCTTTTGCCTGCTACATGAACTTCACACTCTTTCAAATGGATGTAAAGAGTGCCTTTTTAAATGGATATATCTTGGAAGAAGTTTATGTAGAGCAGCCCTTAGGATTTGAATCCTTTGATAAACCTGATCATGTATTTAAACTTAGGAAAGCTCTCTATGGTTTTAAGCAGACTCCTAGGGCTTGGTATGATAGGTTGAAGAATTTCCTTGAGGAAAGAAATTTCAAAAAGGGTAATTCTGATTCAACTCTATTTACCATGCAAAAGGATGCAGACATCTTGTTAGTTCAAATATATGTCGATGACATTATTTTTGGATCTACAAATGTCAGTTTGTGCAATGAGTTTTCCTCCCTCATGCAAAGTGAGTTTGAAATGAGTATGATGGGTGAGTTAAAGTTTTTCTTAGGATTCCAGATTAGTCAATCTCCTGATGGAATTTTCTTCTGTCAAGAAAAGTATATTAAGGAACTCCTTAAGAAGTTTGGTTTAGAATCTGTCAAATCCTCTAGAACTCCCATGAGTACCACTACTAAATTGGACAAGGATGAAAATGGTATAAGTGTGGATATCAAGAAATATCGTGGTATGATTGGTTCACTGTTATATCTGACTGCAAGTAGGCCAGATATACTCTTTAGTGTGTGCCTATGTGCTAGGTTTCAGGCTGCCCCTAAGGAATCTCATTTATCTGCAGTAAAAAGGATTTTCAAATATTTGAGTGGAACTTATGACTTAGGTTTATGGTATCCTAAGGGAACTTCCTTTGATCTGATAGGATATTCAGATTCTGACTATGCTGGTAGTCTAGTTGATAGGAAAAGCACCACAGGAACATGTCAATTTCTTGGTGAATCTCTAGTGTCTTGGTATTCTAAGAAACAGAATTCTGTTGCACTCTAAACTGCAGAAAGTGAATATATTGCTGCAGGCAGTTGTTGTGCACAAATGTTATAGATGAAACAAACACTAGAAGACTATAATCTGTTTTATGATAGGATTCCTATTCGGTGTGATAACACCAGTGCCATCAACATTTCTAAAAATCCTATTCAGCACTCTAGAACCAAACATATTGATGTTAGGTATCATTTCATTAGAGATCATGTTCAAAGAGGAGATATCACTCTAGAGTTTGTTAATTCTGTAAATCAACTTGCAGACATATTTACCAAGCCTTTGGATGAGAAGACCTTCAATAATATTAGAATCAGACTAGCACTCATTCGGGTTGAGAAAAACTAAGGGTATTCCTCTGTTATTAGATCATATGTAATTGAGTGTTTCTGTGTTGTGAAGCACCGGTAGATACTGTGTATTTCTCTAGTCATCGGCAGTTACATCTCTATCGGCAGATGCAGTGTTTTCTATCCCATCGGAAGCTGTACTGCTCAATCTGCCGACACGTGTAATCCATCGGGAGATGTATTCCCCAATCTGCCGACACGTATGTCTTCTTCGTCTGGCGATGAGCTATTTCTTTTAAATTCATTCTTCTTCGCCCAGACACTTTACTTTTCGCGCTCTTTCTGTAAACCCCTGCCCTACCAAATCTTCTCTGTCGAATCCTCTTCTAGAAATGGAATTTCAAGGTCAATCATCTCGCGCCGTTTCCAAACTGACCAAGAAGCAGGCCAAAGTTTCTGATCGTCCTTCCCGAGAGATTCCTCGAGGAACGGAGTGGCCAACCTTCTACTTTCTTACTCAAGCTGCTGAGGTAAAGTACCACAATGACTATCGGTTCAAATCGTTAATTCCTAGTAAGGGTATTTCTTTTGAAGAGTTAGCCGGAATGGACTTTATTGAACCCTTGACGGATCTCGGGCTAATAGGTCTCTTTGAGACCGAATCATTCTACTACCCGGAAGCGATTAGGATGTTTTATGCAAACCTTAGCTTTACCTCTGATTATCCTTCCATTAAGAGCTACGTATACAACACCCACATAGAAATTACTCCTAAATCCATAAATGCCCTTCTGGGAGCTCCTCATTTGGATAACTGACCTTACAAGTATGTGACAGGCCCTGAGCTACTTTTCTTTGGAACGCCTGAAGGACTACAGTTTCTAAGGGAAATTGTTGTGGACCCCAATTCATCACCTGATCAGTTAAAGGGCAAACATCTGACCCCTAGAGCTAGAGTTTTTCGTCATATGATTGATTTCAATATTGTTCCCAATGGTGGACATTATGACGAGGTGAGCGCAATGGAACTGTTTGTTCTGTTTGCAATCTATTTCAAGACATCCTTCAACATTGGCTATATAGTTGTTCGAAGGATGATTCTAGCTGTATCCTCCAGGGCTACTTCACTACCGTATAATCTGCTTCTCATGCGGTTATTTGCTCGTCTTGAGGTTGTCCTTCCTGAGGAGGAGGAGCCTGTGAGACTTATGCCCTCCAATTTCTATTCCTATTCCACTCTCAGCAGGATGGGATTCAAACAAATCGTAAAAGGAAAACCTGCTGTGGATAAGACTAAGAAAAAGGTTTCTTTGGCAGCACCTGTCAGGCGTGGAAAAAGGAAACTTATCCTTCCAGATGAATCAACTGCTGAAGGGGGAGATGAAACAGTATGTCCAGACCGTGGTATTTCTCAATCTCAAGATTCAAGCCCCCCACCTTCTCCTCTAGTGCGTAGGCGCAGGATTGCTCCTTCCTCCATAGCACCTATTTCAGAGGCCACCTCTGCCCCCTCATCTGTGTCTCTACCTATTCCTGAACACCCTCCTTCACCTCCACCTTCTCTCATACTACCTTCTCAGCCTGTTTTTCCTTCCATCTCTCCGGTGATACGAGCAATTTCCTCGATACTCACCCATGGTCCTCCAGCTCTACCATCTCCAGTTCCTCCACCTCCCTCTCCACCTACACTTCCCTTACCATCTTCAGCTCCTCCATCTCCAAACCCTGAACCTTCAGCCCCTCCATCTCCACTCCATGAACCTTCAGCTCCTCCATCTCCAATCCATGCACCTTCAGCTCCTCTTCACAGGAGCTTATTCCTTCACTGAGGCTCAGTATAATGAGATGCAAGCTCTATTACCAACCGTGGCACTGCCCTCAGTACCCTCCAAAGTAAAATTGATAAGAATCATCAGGGACATGGGCATTGCTTTGGGATACAGGTCTTGGCCTGCTGTCTACGAAAGTTGATGGTGATAGGCGAATGGTTGTCAGGGAATTTGAGAAACTCCAATCTTCCATTGCCGCGTTGACACCTGAACCTGACCCTGAACCCGAACCATCAAGTTCTGGTCTCAATGTTCCCGAGGCTTGCTATGAAGATTTGTTTCTTCCCCTCTCCAGGCCTGCTTATTGAAGATGTGCGCCTCATGTCCCTAGATATTCATGAGGAGCTGCAGCTCCTCCATCTCCAATCCATGCACCTTCAGCTCCTCCATCTCCAATCCATGCACCTTCAGCTCCTCCATCTCCAATCCATGCACCTTCAGCTCCTCCATCTCCAATCCATGCACCTTCAGCTCCTCCATCTCCAATCCATGCACCTTCAGCTCCTCCATCTCCAATCCATGCACCTTCAGCTCCTCCATCTCCAATCCATGCACCTTCAGCTCCTCCATCTCCAATCCATGCACCTTCAGCTCCTCCATCTCCAATCCATGCACCTTCAGCTCCTCCATCTCCAATCCATGCACCTTCAGCTCCTCCATCTCCAATCCATGCACCTTCAGCTCCTCCATCTCCAATCCATGCACCTTCAGCTCCTCCATCTCCAATCCATGCACCTTCAGCTCCTCCATCTCCAATCCATGCACCTTCAGCTCCTCCATCTCCAATCCATGCACCTTCAGCTCCTCCATCTCCAATCCATGCACCTTCAGCTCCTCCATCTCCAATCCATGGGCATTGCTTTGGATACAGGTCTTGGCCTGCTGTCTACGAAAGTTGATGGTGATAGGCGAATGGTTGTCAGGGAATTTGAGAAACTCCAATCTTCCATTGCCGCGTTGACACCTGAACCTGACCCTGAACCCGAACCATCAAGTTCTGGTCTCAATGTTCCCGAGGCTTGCTATGAAGATTTGTTTCTTCCCCTCTCCAGGCCTGCTGTTATTGAAGATGTGCGCCTCATGTCCCTAGATATTCATGAGGCTGAGCTCAAGTTCACACTTCCTACATCTTCCTCTGCTCCTGCATCTTCCTCTCCTCCAGCCTGTCCATTGGAAGCCTCTCCTTCGCCATGCATGGATGTGTGTTCTGGTCCTTCTGTCGAGTCTCCTCCTTGCTTGGACATGGAGGTGTCCCGAGAGCCTTCTCCACCTCCTGCTCCTTGTTTGGCAATGGTGGTCTATCAATCACCTCTCCCATGAGATCTTGCCTTTCTTCAAGCTATGGTGGATGCATTTTTCAATCCCCACCGTGACGTGCCCTCTTATGTTCAGAGAGCCTTTTGGAATCGTCATTTAGATCTCTTCAAATAGTGATTTTTAGTTATATACAATTTTTTTGTTAGTTGTTTCTTTTTAATGACAATTTTTTTTACTAAACATACTCTGATGTTGAATGCATTGTTTTTTTTTTTATAATGTCAATGGGGGAGAATACTATATTTGATTGAGTCTGATTAGATAATATTCTATGGATATATCATTCTATGGATATACTCTGTGATTTTGGAATTGCTCTGAATTGTTAATTGAATAAAATACATATACTATGGGGGAGCGGCTAGAATTATGGGGGAGTATCAAAGTTAATCAAATTTATATTGTCATAATGAAAAAGGGGGAGATTGTTGACTTATGGATTGTTTAAGTCATAATTTGTTTTTGATTATGTATTTGTATAATTAGTGTACAATTTGATTATGTGTATTTAAAGAAAATAATGAATATGAGTTTATTTGGAAATACCCTTAAAAAGGGTATTTTAGTTGTCTAATAAATCGGTTTGAGTATACAGAATTAAATAGCAAAACAGGCTTGCATATACCGATCGCTACACGACAAAGAAATGATGCATCTGCCGATAGCGTTTTTGAAGACATCTGCCGATGTTATGTCAAGGAGCATTTGCCGATAGCTGTTGAAGCTACTCCTGCCGATGCCGGTTCATGACGTGTTGAGATGCATATGCCGATAAAATTTACAAGTCTCATCTGCCCGTGAAGCTCTAAGCGAGCATCTACCGATGACGTGGTCAGTGCTTATATGTTTCATCTGCCGAAGCGTTTTTGAAGATATCTGCCGATGACGTGTCAAGATGGATCTGCCAATAGCATTTGACGCTACTCATACCGATGATATTTAAGGACACATCTGCCGATGATGTTTTTAAGCAGCTCCTGCCGATTGACTAAACGACAAAAGGAGATGCTGACTAAAGCTTGCACCTACCGATCACGTTTGACAATGCTCCTGCCGATGGAGTTTAAAGCTGCTTCTGCCGATAAAAGTTGAAGATGCTTCTGCCGATGGAATTCAAGTATACACCTGCCGATTGATTTTTAGGATACATCTGCCGATGGCATTTCAAGCTGCATCCACCGATGACGTGTCTCTGCTCATAAGTTGCATCTGCCGGTGAACTTCCGCCAGAATTCAAAGTTAGCCGCGAAGCTACAGTGACGTCGTTTTCAGCATTAACTCCAGACCTTTAATGGCGACGACGAACAACATTTTCAGAAGCAACGGATAACTGCTTTAGTACGGATGCTTTCCAACGGTAACATTTCTCCATTTTGAAGAAAGAAGCATTCAATTCTGTGAAGCAACTTCTTAAAGAGTATATAAGAAGAAGAAAAGGCTCGAAGACTAACATTTGCCAATTTGAATTCTGAGCCCTAACTGCGAAAGTTATTTTCACACTCTGTATTCTTCTCTACATCTCTCAATCCTAACTTGAGATTCATTTTTGTGAGATTGTAGTCTGAGCTTAATATTTTAAAAACTCAAACTTGTAACGGCAGTGGATTGACGCCCGTGAAGTTCAATCCAAATCTGTAAAGGCAGTTGATCGGAGCCCGGAATCCCGATCTATTATTTCTCGTGAGGAGAAGAGTAAGGATCTTCAAGGGGTGAGCCTTGGAGCGTGGACGTAGGCAGTTTGGCCGAACCACGTAAAAAGTACTGGTGTTGAATCTCTCTTACTCTCTCTTTATTTTTGATATTACCTTATTTGCTATTAAACTAATTAAGAGAGTAACACTAATTGATTATTAGATTAATTTTTTAAAAGTCTAATTCACCCCCCTCTTAGACAATTCCGGTCCTTCAAATATTTCTCTTAAGCCGATGATTCTAGACAAGATACGAGAAGCTCAACAGAAAGATTTGGAGTGTGAGGAGCATCGGTTGAGCATGACGTCTGAGGATTCGTCTGATTTCAACTTGACCGATGATGGAATATTGATGTTCAGGCATAGGTGGTACGTGCCTAACGACGAAGAGTTGAAAAAGGAAATTTTGACTGAGGCACATTCATCGACTTACTCTGTACATCTAGGAAGCACAAAAATGTATAGAGACTTAAAACAACACTTCTGGTGGCCGAATATGAAGAGGGAGATCGCCAGGTTCGTGGAAACCTGTTTAGTTTGCCAACAGGTTTAGGCAGAACACCAAAGGCTGGCCGGAACATTACAACCACTGCCGGTTGCAGAGTGGAAATGGGAGCAGATCTCCATGGACTTTATAGTGGGACTCCCGAGGACAACGAAAGGACATGATAGCATATGGGTTATTGAGGACCGGTTGACAAAGTCGGGCAACTTTCTATCAGTGAAGATGACCTATTCTATGGATCAGCTCGCCGAGCTTTATGTACAGGAAATTGTTAGACTACATGGAGTGCCAGTTTCGATAGTCTCAGACCGAGATCCGAGATTTACTTCAAAATTCTGGACGACTCGGCAGAAGGTCCCGAGAGTCTACAGCAAACGGCAGAGAGGATTGCTGTTATCAAACAACGTATCGAGATATCTCAGAGCCGACAGAAGAGCTATGCTGACACTAGACGGAGAGAATTGGAGTTCGATGAGGGAGATGATGTATATTTTAGGATTTCTCCATGTAAGGGTGTTATGCGGTTCAGAAGGAAGGGCAAGTTAAGCCCTCGATATGTGGGGCCCTTCCCTATTTTGAAGAAGATTAGGAAGATGGCGTATCGACTATAGCTTTCGGCTTCAATGGAAGGTATCCACAACGTATTTCACGTGTCTATGCTCAGGAAATGTGTACATGATCCGTCGCATATCGTGGAGGCAAGAGAGATCGAGGTACAATCAACACTGACTTATGTGGAGAAGCTAGTGCGAATTCTAGAGTCCTCCATCAAGATATTGCGAAATAAAGAAATTATGCTAGTAAAAGTCCTCTAGCGGAACCATGGCGTGGAGATAGCTACTTAGGAGAGACAGCAAGATATGATGTCTAAGTATCCTTAGTTGTTTGTGTAATCAAATTTTGAGAACAAAATTTTAAATAAGGTGGATGGAATGTAACACCCGGTTTTACGGGATTTTAATATTCCAATAAATAATGGCATTTTTGTAAATATGTCAAATTAGGTCCATTTTGTGATTAGAGAGCGTTATTAGAGTCCTAATGATTAATACGGATTTTAAGGGAAATATGAGAATTTTTGGAGTTGTAACGCTAAATTACGAGTTTTGTGTTTCTCGTAATAAAATGGGTATTTTGGTAAATGCTTTTATCGTCTTGATGGTACACAGGCGTATGCTTATGTTATGTATTTAATTGTTCATGCATCACGTTTTTCAAAGGGCATGAAAATGAATTTCTGCACGTGTTTAAGAAAAGAAATGAACTAAGAAATGAATCTACGTAATCTGTTATTTGGTCATGGCAAGGTGGGTTAAGGCATGGTTGTTTACGGATGTAAGTATGTTTCCCCCCCGATAGATGGAATGGGTGTCCAACCGCCTAACGTACCCTCTCCATCTGGTGGGTTTAGACCTCGGTGACAAACTGTTCTGTGACGTAATGATTAAAATGTCTGCATGATTTACAAAACTGATATGCACAGCATGCATTTGCATTTACAAAGGATACTGAGCCTTTAGCTCATAGTTATCTGTATGATGTAGGTGATTTCGATACAGGTTAGGATGAGATCCCTCCACCCGAGGAATGAGCATGTTGAAGAAGAGTTGCCCGTGGGAGTGTGCTGGGCAGTCGGTGCGCATTTTGACCCGTGGGGATGTAATTAAGCTTTTTGAGGGTATTCGGGTTATTTTGGGCTGATTGTGGATTAGATATATATTTGTATAGTTAGAAACATTTTTGGATGTTTGGTATCTGGATAGTTGATAAAAAGGCATTTTGATGTTTTGGTAAACTTGTTTTTATAAAACGTTTTACTAAGCTTTTATTTGGATTTTTATGCCAATGTTTGGAGATGTTTTAGGTTAAGTATGGATATGCTCGAGTTGTTCAGCTACCCATGCAGTTGGATTTCATAGTTTCGGTCTCGTTTTTTATTGGATTTAGGATACGTTTTGAGTGGTTTTTGTTGAAGTGTTTTGATAGGTTTAATTGATGTTGAAATAGAAGGAAAGAATAGGTGAAATGTCGTTATATGCAGGGAAACAAGAAAGAAAAGAGGAAGAAGCATGCTCTATGGGAAATTCGGATTTCCAGAGAGCATGTTGATCGATCGCCTAAGGAGGCGATCGATCGGCATTAATGGTCGGCACTCTAAGGAAAAATCTAGAGAGTTTGCCGATCGATCTCCCGAAGGGGGCGATCGATCGGCTGAGGATCAATCGCACGAGTGATCGATCGCCTGTTATGGGGGCGATCGATCGCACCCCTTATTTGAGTTCCAGCCGATTGATCGGCTAAGATTTTTACGGGCGAATTGCCCCTTCTGCCCCTCAATTGCTTGGCCGATTCCTCCTCTTTTTTTAATGGTTTTATTTAAATGTTTTCTAAATGTATTTCAACGAATACACATTGATTTAATGATTTAACTAAAGGGGTTCACTTGAGAATGTTTAAAAAGAAAAATTTTGTGCGTGAAATTCTAGGAATAGTTTAAGGGTCGCTACACCAATAACTTTCATGGATGCGTAACTAAGACTTAGTAATGCGTTTGAATAAGTATAAGAAACTTCATTTCAATTAATTGGTTACAAAAGAACTGAACGTATCAACCAAATGAGGTTCACTGTTACATGACTTGTGGTTAGAATCAAAGTTATCCATTTCAACTTCAAGATTTTAACTTAAAGTAATGAGAACGACTTGCATTGAGGACCTAATAACCTTCATGGACGCGTAATTAAGATTTAGTAATGCGTTTGAAGAAGTATAAGAAACTTCATTTCAATAGATTTTTTCCAAATCAACTGAACAGATAAAGCAAATGAGGTGCACTGTTACATGACTTGTGGTTAGAACTTAAGTTATCCATTTCACCTTCAAGATTTTAACTTGAAGTGATGAGAACGACCTGTATTGAGGACCGAATAACGTTCATGGATGCGTAATTAAGACTTAGTAATGCGTTTGAAGAAGTATAAAAACTTCACTTCAATCGATTTGTTCCAAAAGAACTAAACGTATTAAGCAAATGAGGTTCACTGTTACACGACTTGTGGTTAGAACCTAAGTTATCCATGTCACCATAAGGTTTTAACTTGAAGTGATGAGAACGACGTGTATTGAGGACCCAATACTCTTCAAGGACGCGTAATTAAGACTTAGTAATGACTTTGAAGAAGTATAAGCAACTTCATTTCAATCGATTTTTTCCAAAAGAACAGAACGTATAAACCAAATGAGGTTCACTGTTACATGACTTGTTGTTAGAACCTACGTTATCCATTTCACCTTCAAGATTTTAACTTGAAGTGATAAGAACGACCTTTATTGAGGACCTAATAACATTTATGGACGAGTAATTAAGACTTAGTATCGAGTTTGAAGTAGCATAAGAAACATCATTTCAATCGATTTGATCCAAAAGAACTAAACGTATCAAGAAAATGAGGTTCACTGTTACATGACTTGTTGTTAGAACATAAGTTATCCATTTCACATTCAAGATTTTAACTTGAAGTAATGAGAACGACCTGTATTGAGAACCTTATAACCTTCATGGACGTGTAATTAAGACTTAGTAATGCGTTTGAAGAAGTATAAGAAACTTCACTTCAATCGATCTGTTTGAAAAGAACTGAACGTATCTAGCAAATGAGGTTCACATTACATGACATGTGGTTAGAATCTAAGTTATTCATTTCACCTTCAAGGTTTTAACTAGAAGTGATGAGAACGACGTGTATTGAGGTACCAATAACCTTCATGGATGCGTAATTAAGACTTAGTATTTCTTTTGAAGAAGTATAAGAAACATTACTTCAATCGATTTGTTCCAAAAGAACTGATCGTATCAAGTAAATGAGGTTCGCTATTACATGTATTGTGGTTAGAATCTAAATTATTCATTTCACCATCAAGGTTTTAACTTGAAGTGATGAGAACGACGTGTATGACGACCCAATAACCTTCATGGATGCGTAATTAAGACTTAGTAATGCTTTGAAGAAGTATAAGAAACTTCACTTCAATCGATTTGTTCTAAAAGAACTGAACGTATCAAGCAAATGAGGTTCATTGTTACAAGACTTCTAGTTAAAACCTAAGTTATCCATTTCACCTTCAAGGTTTTAACTTTTAGTGATGAGAACGACCTGTATTGAGGACCCAATAAACTTCATGGACGCGTAATTAACACTTAGTAATGCTTTTGAAGAAGTATAAGAAACTTTACATCAATCGATTTGTTCCAGAAGAACTGAACGTGTCAAGCAAATGAGGTTCACTGTTACATGACTTGTTGTTAGAACATAAGTTATCCATTTCACTTCAAGATTTTAACTTGAAGTGATGAGAACGACCTGTATTGAGGACCGAATAACGTTCATGGATGCGTAATTAAGACTTAGTAATGACTTTGAAGAAGTATAAGAAACTTCACTTCAATCGATTTGTTCCAAAAGAACTAAACGTATTAAGCAAATGAGGTTCACTGTTACATGACTTGTTGTTAGAACATAAGTTATCCATTTCACTTCAAGATTTTAACTTGAAGTGATGAGAACGACGTGTATTAAGGACCTAATAATCTTCATGGACGCGTAATTAAAACTTAGTATATCGTTTGAAGAAGTATAAGAAACTTCACTTCAATCGATTTGTTCCAAAAGAACTGAACGTATCAAGCAAATGAGGTTCACTGTTAAATAACTTGTGGTTAGAACCTAAGTTATCCATTTCACCTTTATGGTTTTAACTTGAAGTGATTAGAAGGACCTGTGTTGAGGATCCAATAACCTCCATGGACGCGTAATTAAGACTTATAATGCTTTTGAAGAAGTATAAGAACCTTCATTCCAATCGATTTGTTCCAAAAGAACTTAACGTATCATGCGAATGAGGTTCACTGTGAGATGACTTGTGGTTAAAACCTAAGTTATCCATTTCACCTTCAAGGTTTCAACTTGAAGTGATGAGAACGACGTGTATTGAGGACCTAATAACCTTCATGGACGAATAATTTAAATTTAGTAATACGTTTGAAGAAGCATAAGAAACTTCATTTCAATCGATTTGTTCTAACAGAACTGAACGTATCAAGGAAATGAAGTTCACTGTAACATAACATGTGGTTAAAACCTAAGTTATCCATTTTACTTTCAAGGTTTGAACTTGAAGTGATAAGAACGACGTGTATTAAAGAACTAATAACCTTCATGGACGCGTAATTAAGATTTAGTAATGCGTTTGAAGAAGTATAAAAAACGTCATTTCAATCGATTAGTTCCTAAAGAACAGAACGTATCAAGCAATTGAGTTTACTGTTACATGACTTGTGGTTAGAACCTAAGTTATCCATTTCACCTTCAAGATTTTAACTTGAAGTGATGAGAACGACCTGTATTGAGAACCTTATAACCTTCATGGATGCGTAATTAAGACTTAGTAATGCGTTTGAAGAAGTATAAGAAACTTCACTTCAATCGATTTGTTCCAAAAGAACTGAACGTATCAAGCAAATGAGGTTCACTGTTACATGACTTGTTGTTAGAACATAAGTTATCCATTTCACTTCAATCGATTTGTTCCAAAAGAACTAAACGTATTAAGCAAATGAGGTTCACTGTTACATGACTTGTGGTTAGAACCTAAGTTATCCATTTCACCTTCAAGGTTTTAACTTGAAGTGATGAGAACGACGTGTATTGAGGACCCAATACTCTTCAAGGACGCGTAATTAAGACTTAGTAATGCTTTTGAAGAAGTATAAGAAACTTCATTTCAATCGATTTGTTCCAAAAGAACTGAACGTATCAAGCAAATGAGGTTCACTGTTACATGACTTGTGGTTAGAACCTAAGTTATCCATTTCACCTTCAAGATTTTAACTTGAAGTGATGAGAACGACCTGTATTGAGGACCTAATAACCTTCATGGATGCGTAATTAAGACTTAGTAATGACTTTGAAGAAGTATAAGAAACTTCATTTCAATCGATTTGTTCCAAAAGAACTGAACATATCAAGCAAATTAGGTTCACTGTTACATGTCTTGTTGTTAGAACATAAGTTATCCATTTCACCTTTAAGATTTTAACTTGAAGTGATGAGAACGACGTGTATTGAGGACCCAATAACCTTCATGGATGAGTAATTAAGACTTAGTAATGCGTTTGAAGAAGTATAAGAAACTTCACTTCAATCGATTTGTTCCAAAAGAACTGAACGTATCAAGCAAATGAGGTTCACTGTTACATGACTTGTGGTTAGAACCTAAGTTATCCATTTCACCTTCAAGGTTTTAACTTGAAGTGATGAGAACGACGTGTATTGAGGACCCAATAAACTTCATGGACGCGTAATTAACACTTAGTAATGCTTTTGAAGAAGTATAAGAAACTTTATTTCAATCGATTTGTTCCAAAAGAACTGAACGTATCAAGCAAATGAGGTTCACTGTTACATGACTTGTGGTTAGAACCTAAGTTATCCATTTCACCTTTAAGGTTTTAACTTGATGTGATGAGAACGACCTGTATTGAGTACCGAATAACCTTCATGGACGTGTAATTAAGACTTAGTAATGCGTTTGAGGAAGTATAAGAAACTTCACTTCAATCGATTTGTTCCAAAAGAACTGAACGTATCAAGCAAATGAGGTTCACTGTTACATGACTTGTGGTTAGAACCTAAGTTATCCATTTCACCTTCAAGGTTTTAACTTGAAGTGATGAGAACGACGTGTATTGAGGACCTAATAACCTTCATGGACGCGTAATTAAGACTTAGTAATGCGTTTGAAGAAGTATAAGAAACTTCACTTCAATCGATTTGTTCCAAAAGAACTGAACGTATCAAGCAAATGAGGTTCACTGTTACATGACTTGTGGTTAAAACCTAAGTTATCCATTTCACCTTCAAGGTTTTAACTTGAAGTGATGAGAACGACGTGTATTGAGGACCTAATAACCTTCATGGACGTGAATTAAGACTTAGTAATGCGTTTGAAGAAGTATAAGAAACTTCATTTCAATCGATTTGTTCTAACAGAACTGAACGTATCAAGCAATGAGGTTCACTGTTACATGAAGTGATGAGAACGACGTGTATTGAGGAGCCAATAACCTTCATGGACACGTAATTACGATTGAGTAATGCGTTTGAGGAAGTAAAAGAAACTTCATTTCAATCGATTTGTTCTAACAGAACTGAACGTATCAAGTAAATGAGGTTCACTGTTACATTACTTGTGGTTAGAACCTAAGTTATCCATTTCACCTTCATGGTTTAAACTTGAAGTGATGAGAAGGTCGTGTATTGAGGACCTAATAACCTTCATGGACGTGAATTAAGACTTAGTAATGCTTTTGAAGAAGTATAAGAACGACGTGTATTAAAGAACTAATAACCTTCATGGACGCGTAATTAAGATTTAGTAATGCATTTACAGAAATATAAGAAACTTCCCTTTAATCGATTTGTTCTAAAAGAACTTAACGTATCAAGAAAATGAGGTTCACTGTTACATGAAGTGATGAGAACGACCTATATTGAGAACCTAATAACCTTCATGGACAGGAAATTAAGACTTAGTAATGCGTTTGAAGAAGTATAAAAAACGTCATTTCAATCGATTAGTTCCTAAAGAACAGAACGTATCAAGCAATTGAGTTTACTGTTACATGACTTGTGGTTAGAACCTAAGTTATCTATTTCACCTTCAAAGTTTTAACTTGAAGTATTAAGAACGACGTGTATTAAAGACCCAATAACCTTCATGGACGCGTAATTAAGACTTAGTAATGCTTTTGAAGAAGTACACGAAACTTTATTTCAATCGATTTGTTCCAAAAGAACTGAACGTATCAAGCAAATGTGGTTCACTTTTACATGACTTGTGGTTAGAACCTAAGTTATCCATTTTACCTTAAAGGTTTGAACTTGAAGTAATAAGAACGACGTGTATTGAGGACCTAATAACCTTTATGGACGTGTAATTAAGACTTAGTAATTCATTTGAAGAACTATAAGAAACTTCACTTTAATCGATTTGTTCCAAAAGAACTGAACGTATCGAGCAAATGAGGTTCACTGTTACATGACTATTGGTTAGAACCTAAGTAATCCATTTCACCTTCATGGTTTTAACTTAAAGTCGTGAGAACGACCTGTATTGAGTACCGAATAACCTTCATGGACGTGTAATTAAGACTTAGTAATGCGTTTGAAGAAGTATATGAAACTTCACTTAAATCGATATGTTCCAAAAGAACTGAACCTATCAAGCAAATGAGGATCACTGTTACATGACTTGTGGTTAGAACCTAAGATATCCATTTCACCTTTAAGGTTTTAACTTGAAGTGATAAGAACGACGTGTATTGAGGATCGAATAACCTTCATGGACGCGTAATTAAGACTTAGTAATGCTTTTGAAGAAGTACAAGAAACTTAATTTCAATCGATTTGTTCAAAAAGAACTGAACGTATCAAGCAAATGAGGTTCACTGTTACATGACTATTGGTTAGAACCTAAGTAATCCATTTCACCTTCATGGTTTTAACTTAAAGTCGTGAGAACGACCTGTATTGAGTACATAATACCCTTCATGGACGCGTAATTATGACTTAGTAATGCGTTTGAAGAAGTATATGAAACTTCATTTCAATCGATTTGTTCTAAAAGAATTGAACGTATCAAGCAAATGAGGTTCACTGTTACATAGCTTGTGGTTAGAACCTAAGTTATCCATTTTACCTTCAAGGTTTGAACTTGAAGTGATAAGAACGACGTGTATTGAGGAACTAATAACCTTCATGGACGCATAATTAAGACTTAGTAATGCGTTTAAAGAAGTATAAGAAACTTCACTTTAATCGATTTGTTCCAAAAGAACTGAACGTATCAAGCAAATGAGGATCACTGTTACATGACTTGTGGTTAGAACCTAAGATATCCATTTCACCTTCAAGGTTTTAACTTGAAGTGATAAGAACGACGTGTATTGAGGAACTAATAACCTTCATGAACACGTAATTAAGACTTAGTAATGTGTTTGAAGACGTATAAGAAAATTCATTTCAATCGATTAGTTCTTAAAGAACTGAACGTATCAAGCAAATGAGGTTCACTGTTACATGACTTGTGGTTAGAACCTAAGTTATCTATTTCACCTTTAAAGTTTTAACTTGAAGTGATAAGAACGACGTGTATTGAGGAACTAATAACCTTCATGGACGCATAATTAAGACTTAGTATTGCGTTTAAAGAAGTATAAGAAACTTAACTTTAATCGATTTGTTCCAAAAGAACTGAACGTATCATGCAAATGAGGTTCACTTTTACATTGAGTGATGAGAACGACCTGTATTGAGGACCTAATAACCTTCATGAACACGTAATTAAGACTTAGTAATGTGTTTGAAGACGTATAAGAAAATTCATTTCAATCGATTAGTTCTTAAAGAACTGAACGTATCAAGCAAATGAGGTTCACTGTTACATGACTTGTGGTTAGAACCTAAGTTATCTATTTCACCTTTAAAGTTTTTACTTGAAGTATTAAGAACGACGTGTATTGAAGACCCAATAACCTTCATGGATGCGTAATTAAGACTTAGTAATGCTTTTGAAGAAGTACAAGAACTTAATTTCAATCGATTTGTTCAAAAGGAACTGAACGTATCCATCAAATGAGGTTCACTATTACATGACTTGTTGTTAGAACCTAAGTTATCCATTTCTCCTTCAAGGTTGTAACTTGAAGTGATGAGAACGACGTGTATTGAGGACCTAATAACCTTCATGGACGCGTAATTAAGACTTAGTAATGCGTTTGAAGAAGTATAAGAAACTTCATTTCAATCGATTTGTTCCAAAAGAACTGAACGTATCAAGCAAATGAGGTTCACTGTTACATGACTTGTGGTTAGAACCTAAGTTATCCATTTCACCTTCAAGGTTTTAACTTGAAGTGATAAGAACGACGTGTATTGAGGACCTAATAACCTTCATGGACGCGTAATTAAGACTTAGTAATGCGTTTGAAGAAGTATAAGAAACTTCACTTCAATCGATTTGTTCCAAAAGAACTGAACGTATCAAGCAAATGAGGTTCACTGTTACATGACTTGTGGTTAGAACCTAAGTTATCCATTTCACCTTCAAGGTTTTAACTTGAAGTGATAAGAACGACGTGTATTGAGGACCTAATAACCTTCATGGACGCGTAATTAAGACTTAGTAATGCGTTTGAAGAAGTATAAGAAACTTCACTTCAATCGATTTGTTCCAAAAGAACTGAACGTATCAAGCAAATGAGGTTCACTGTTACATGACTTGTGGTTAGAACCTAAGTTATCCATTTCACCTTCAAGGTTTTAACTTGAAGTGATAAGAACGACGTGTATTGAGGATCGAATAACCTTCATGGACGCGTATTTAAGACTTAGTAATGCGTTTGAAGAAGTATAAGAAACTTCACTTCAATCGATTTGTTCCAAAAGAACTGAACGTATCAAGCAAATGAGGTTCACTGTTACATGACTTGTGGTTAGAACCTAAGTTATCCATTTCACCTTCAAGGTTTTAACTTGAAGTGATAAGAACGACGTGTATTGAGGACCTAATAACCTTCATGGACGTGAATTAAGACTTAGTAATGCGTTTGAAGAAGTATAAGAAACTTCATTTCAATCGATTTGTTCTAAAAGAATTGAACGTATCAAGCAAATGAGGTTCACTGTTACATGACTTGTGGTTAGAACCTAAGTTATCCATTTCACTTCAATCGATTTGTTCCAAAAGAACTGAACGTATCAAGCAAATGAGGTTCACTGTTACATGACTTGTGGTTAGAACCTAAGTTATCCATTTCACTTCAATCGATTTGTTCCAAAAGAACTGAACGTATCAAGCAAATGAGGTTCACTGTTACATGACTTGTGGTTAGAACCTAAGTTATCCATTTCACTTCAATCGATTTGTTCCAAAAGAACTGAACGTATCAAGCAAATGAGGTTCACTGTTACATGACTTGTGGTTAGAACCTAAGTTATCCATTTCACTTCAATCGATTTGTTCCAAAAGAACTGAACGTATCAAGCAAATGAGGTTCACTGTTACATGACTTGTGGTTAGAACCTAAGTTATCCATTTCACTTCAATCGATTTGTTCCAAAAGAACTGAACGTATCAAGCAAATGAGGTTCACTGTTACATGACTTGTGGTTAGAACCTAAGTTATCCATTTCACTTCAATCGATTTGTTCCAAAAGAACTGAACGTATCAAGCAAATGAGGTTCACTGTTACATGACTTGTGGTTAGAACCTAAGTTATCCATTTCACCTTCAAGGTTTTAACTTGAAGTGATGAGAACGACGTGTATTGAGGACCTAATAACCTTCATGGACGCGTAATTAAGACTTAGTAATGCTTTTGAAGAAGTACAAGAAACTTAATTTCAATCGATTTGTTCAAAAGGAACTGAACGTATCAAGCAAATGAGGTTCACTGTTACATGACTTGTGGTTAGAACCTAAGTTATCCATTTCACTTCAATCGATTTGTTCCAAAAGAACTGAACGTATCAAGCAAATGAGGTTCACTGTTACATGACTTGTGGTTAGAACCTAAGTTATCCATTTCACTTCAATCGATTTGTTCCAAAAGAACTGAACGTAATAAAACTTAAAACGATTTGAAGCATGTGGAAACCGACAAAAACAGAGGCAGAAGGGGCAATCGCCCCCTAAAATGGAAGGGCAATCGCTGGTTTTGCCAGCGATCGCCTCACCAGGCGATCTATGATCGTGGCGTGACCAAAGACGGGCGATCAATCGCCCCCTATTGGCCGATCGATCGCCACACGCTCTGGAATTCTTCCAGAGCGTGGCGACCCATGGGCGATCGATCGCCATGTCCTCTGGATTTTCCAGAGGACAGGCGCTCCTCTTTCCTTCCTTCTTTCTTCTCCTGCATACCAATACTCCTAACACACTTTTTCACAATTCCTTTAACAAATTTTACCTACATCTCAACAATACATTCCAACATAATTCACTCAAATCTCATTACAAAACGACTCAACACACGTTTAAAAACACAGCCTAGTTTCATAAAAACAAACCGCGTGGATATGTTTAAAAACTAAACGTTTCCTCCTGTTTTAAAATTACCAAAATAAGTTTCCAAAATGTTTAAAAACCTCGAAACATAAACCTATGAACTAATCTAGATCCAAACACCCTATAATGGTCTATCTGTACAATATTTTACCTAACATTTTCTATCCAAAATACCTAAAATACCTATATACGTCCCCACGGGTCATGAAACGCCTCGACTGCGGTAGCACACCACTGCAAGCAATCCTCCGTCAACTGCATTGCATCACTCCTCGAGTGGAGGGACCTCATCCTCACCTACATCCTGATCACCTACACCATACAGACACACTATGTGCTAAAGGCTCAGTAAGTTTCATAAGTGCAATGCATGTTGTGCGTATGAGTTTCAGAAATCATGCAACATTTTCTTATCATTACATCGCAGACATATTGTCACTGAGATATCAGCCCGCTTAAAGGAAAGGATTCATCCCGCAGTCAGACGACCATTTCTATCTAGCGGAGGGGGGTACATGCTCACACAAACAACAGCCATGCCTGAGCCCCACCTCGCGTGACCAGATAACAGATTACGTAGATTCATTTAGTTCAGGCGATGTGGTATTGTGACAGACCCCTTTGTTCCTACACAATAGATCAATAGCCCCCTTTCAGGCCACATCTCTTTTCATGAAAACATCGTGCGGAAGTTCATTTTCTATGCTCTTTTAAAAACCATGATGCAGGCCACATCTCTTTTCATGAAAACATTGTGCGGAAGTTCATTTTCTATGCTCTTTTAAAAACCATGATGCATGAACACGTGCATAACATAGCATTCAACATATATACCATCAAGACAATAAAAAGCATAATCTATATTCTACATATATAACATCAAGACAATAAAAAGGTATAACCTATAAAAGAACTAATCTTAACTACCCAACCAAAGCTTATAAACAAACAATTCACCAAAACTCCTCGAGACGACATCGACTTACAGTGTAGGCCAATCGGCTAGAGTAAGTCACGAGAACTTACCTATCGTCCGTAGCGCAGTGAGCTCCGTCCACGAGCGTTGTTCACCTAAGGCAATTTCACAACAATCGACGTTAAAGCACGTTCAAACCTTTAAGCATCAAAACTAACGAAACTCTTAACTAAAGAATTTCTTAAAACTCTAGAATACTTTATTGAGGCAATTCGTCGAGTATTTCACGTTCAACTTACCAAAACCTCCGTTAAAGGATTTTCCTAAAACTTCAAAAATCCATAAAACCCGAACATTTCTCAACGAATCGTTTAACTTCATCCAATAACGTCTAACACTTCCATTATCTTTACAACTATGGCAAACCTATCGATTTCTAACCCTAAATCACGTTTTTTACAAAACCCTAAACGAAATCCTAACCGTTAAACTTCGTGAAAACCGAAATATAACGCTCTAAAACCATAGATTCATACCTAGGGTTGCGAGATAAGGAGAAAACACGAAGAACGGACGACGAACGGAGGGAGACGATCGTCGGAAATGGAGGTCGCCGTGAGGCTTCGTCGCCTGGGAGGTTCGCCAAAGAGAGGAGAGAAAATCGTGAATGAGGGAGAAGAGAAAAAAGGTATTTGTAATTTAATAAAATTTGACTTTGTAAATTACTATTTTGCCATTTTCTTTGTTTTCTATTTGTTTCGTCGCTCGTTTCGTTAATTGTCCAACGATTCGATTTCTCCAAATTTTCTTATTTCACCAATAACTTCATCTTTTATTAGGGTTCTATTAAAACTGTCTGTTTACAATTCGGACTCCGTTTACTATTTTTATCAAAGTATCCTTTATATTACGATAAACATAATTATCGTAAAATTAGCGTTACAACTCCTAAAATTTTCAAAATTTCCTTAAGATCCATATTAATTATTAGGATTGTAATAATGCTTTCTTTTCGTAAAACGGGTTTGATTCGACATATTTATCTAAATGTCATTTATATTAAAATATTAATATTATGTAAAGCCGGGTGTTACATAAAAATCTTCATGCACGCGTAACTAAGACTTAGTAATGCATTTGAAGAAGTATAAGAAACTTCACTTCAATCGATTTGTTCCTAAAGAACTGAATGTATCAAGCAAATGAGGTTCACTGTTACATGACTTGTGGTTAGAACCTAAGTTATCAATTTCACCTTCAAGGTTTTAACTTGAAGTGATAAGAACGACATGTATTGAGGACCCAATAACCTTCACGGACGCGTAATTAAGACTTAGTAATTCATTTAAAGAAGTATAAGAAACTTCACTTCAATCGATTTGTTTCAAAAGAATTGAATGAATCAAGCAAATGAGGTTCACTATTACATGACTTGTAGTTAGAATCTAAGTTATCAATTTCTCCTTCAAGGTTTTAACTTGAAGCGATAAGAACGACATGTATTGAGGACCCAATAACCTTCATGGACACGTAATTAAGACTTAGTAATGCTTTTGAAGAAATATAAGAAACTTCACATTAATCGATTTATTCTAAAAGAATTGAACGTATCAAGTAAATGAGGTTCACTGTTACATGACTTGTGGTTAGAACAAAGGTTATCTATTTCACCTGCAAGGTTTTAACTTGAAGTGGTGAAAACGACATGTATTGAGGACCCAATAACCTTCATGGACGCGTAATTAAGACTTAGTAATGCTTTTGAAGAAGTATCAAAAACTTTACTTCAATCGATTTGTTCCAAAAGAACTTAACGTATCAAGGAAATGAGGTTCAATGTTACATGACTTGTGGTTAGAACTTAAGTTATCCATTTAACCTTCAAGGTTTAAAACTTGAAGTGATGAGAACGACGCGTATTGAGGACCTAATAAACGTCATGGATGCGTAATTCAGACTTAGTAATGCGTTTGAAGAAGTATAAGAAACTTCACTTCAATCTATTTGTTCCAAAAGAAGTGAACGTTTCAAGCAAATGAGGTTCACTGTTACATGACTTGTAGTTAGAACCTAAGTTATCCATTTCACCTTCATGGTTTTAACTTGAAGTTATGAGAACTACCATTATTGAGGACCTAATAACCTTCATGGACACGTAATTAAGACTTAGTAACGCGTTTGAAGAAGTATAAGAAACTTCATTTCAATCGATTTGTTCCTAAAGAACTGAACGTATCAAGCAAATGAGGTTCACTTTTACTTGATTTGTGGGTAGAACCCAAGTTATTCATTTCACCTTCAAGGTTTTAACTTGAAGTGATAAGAACGACGTGTATTGAGGACCCAATAACCTTCATGGATGCGTAATTAAGACTTAGCAATGCTTTTGAAGAAATATAAGTAACTTCTCTTCAATCAATTTGTTCCAAAAGAATTGAACGTTTCAAGCAAATGAGGTTCACTGTTACATGACTTGTGGTTAGAACCTAAGTTATCCATCATTTCACCTTCAAGATTTTAACTTGAAGTGATGAGAACGACCTGTATTGAGTACATAATAACCTTCATTGACGCGAAATTAAGGAGGGGCGATCGATCGCCAAGCACTCTGGAATTCTTCCAGAGTGCTCGGCCTCCCCCCTTCCTCTTTCTTTCTTTTCCCCTTTCCTTCTTCTTTTATTTTTCCTTTCTTTCTTCTTTCATCATATTTCTACAAATATAAACATAAATTCTACTTACATCACAACATACATTTCAACATCTAATCTCTCAGTACTCGTATATCAACCATTATCTCGCTCAAACCAACTCAAGTCACAATTCAAACAAAATACGTTTTCACAAAAACGAATTGCGTGGATCCGTTTAAAAATTAAACATTTCATCCAGTTTTAAAATCACCAAGCGGTTATAAAATAGGTTTCCAAAACGTTTCAAAACTTCAAAACATAAACCTATTAACTACTCCAGATCCAAACATCCTATAATGTTCTATCTGTAAAATATTTTACCTAATATTTTCTATCCAAAACAACCCGAAATACCTATATACGTCCCCACGGGTCATGAAACGCTTCGACTGCGCCAGCACACCACCACGAGCCATCCTCCGTCAACTGCATCACTCCTCAGGTGGAGGGACCTCATCCTTACCTATATCCTGATCACCTACACCATACAGACACACTAAGAGCTAAAGGCTTAGTAAGTTTCGTAAAGGCAATGCATGCTGTGTGTATGAGTTTCAGAAATCATGCAACATTTTCTTATCATTACGTCGCAGACATATTGTCACCGAGATATCAGCCCGCTAAAAGGAAAAGATTCATCCCGCGGTCAGACAACCCTTTCTATCTAGCAGAGGGGGGGTACATGCTCACACAAACAACAGCGATGCCTGAGACCCACCTCTCGTGACCAGATAACAGATTACGTAGATTCTTTTATTTCAGGCGATGTGGTATTGTATAGACCCCTTTGTGCCTACACAATAGATCAATAGCCCTCTTTCTGGCCACATCTCTTTTCATGAAAACATCGTGCGGAAGTTCATTTTTTATGCTCTTTAAAAAAACCATGATGCATGAACACGTGCATAACATAACATTAAACATATATACCATCAAGACAACAAAAACATAATCTACATTCTACATATATACCATCAAGACAGTAAAAACACAAAACCTATAAAAGAACTAATCTTAACTACCCAACCAAAGCATATAAACAAACAATTCACCAATGATCCTCGATGCGACATCGACGTACAGTGTAGGCCAATCAGCCCTAGTATAAGAACGACCTGTATTGATGACCTAATAACCTTTATGGACATGTAATTAAGACTTAGTAATGCTTTTGTAGAAGTATAAGAAACTTCACCTCAATCGATTTGTTCCAAAAGAACTGAACGTATCAAGCAAATGAGGTTCACTGTTACATGACCTGTGGTTAGAACCTAAGTTATCAAATTCACCATCAATATTTTAACTTGAAGTGATGAGTACAACCTATATTGAGGACCTAATAACCTTCATAGACGCGTAATTAAGACTTAGTAATGCGTTTGAAGAAGTATAATAAACTTCATTTCAATCGATTTGTTCTAAAAGAACTGAACACATCGAGCAGATGAGGTTCACTGTTATATGACTTTTGGTTAGAACCTAAGTTATCCATTTCACCTTTAAGATTTTAACTTGAAGTAATGAGAACGACCTTTATTGAGGACCTAAAAACCTTAATGGACGTGTGATTAAGACTTGGTAATGCGTTTGAAGAAGTATAAGAAACTTCACTTCAATCGATTTGTTCTAAAAGAACTTTATGTATCAAGCAAATGAAATTCACTGTTACATGACTTGGGATTAGAACATTAGTTATCCATTTCACCTACAAGGTTTAAACATGAACTGATGAGAACGACCTGTATTGAGTACCTAATAACCTTCATGGACGTGTAACTAAGACTTAGTAATGCGTTTAAAGAAGTATAAGAAACTTCACTTCAATCGATTTGTTCCAAAACAACTAAACATATCAAGCAAATGAGGTTAACTGTTACATGACTTGTGGTTAGAACCAAATTTATCCATTTCACCTTCAAGATTTTAACTTGAAGTGATAAGAACGACCTGTATTGAGGACCTAATAACCTTCATGGACGCGAAATTAAGACTTAGTAATGCGTTTGAAGAAGTATAAGAAACTTCACTTCACTCGTTTTGTTAAAAAAGAACTGAACTTATCAAGCAAATGAGGTTCACTGTTACATGACTTGTCGTTAGAAACTAAGTTATCCATTTCACCTTCAAGGTTTCAACATGAAGTGATGAGAATGACCTATATTGTGTACCAAATAACCTTCATGGACGTGTAACTAAGACTAAGTAATGCGTTTAAAGAAGTATAGGAAACTTCACTTCAATCGATTTGTTCCAAAACAACTGAACGTATCAAGCAAATGAGGTTCACTGTTACATGACTTGTGGTTAGAACCTAAGTTATCTATTTCACCTTTAAGGTTTGAACATGAAGTGATGAGAACGACCTATATTGAGGACCTAATAACCTTCATGGACGTGTAATTAAGACTTAGTAATGCGTTTGAAGAAGTATAAGAAACTTCATTTCAATCAATTTTTCCAAAAGAATTAAACGTATTAAGCAAATGAGTTTCACTGTTACATGACTTGCGGTTAGAACCCAAGTTATCTTATTTACCTTCAAGTTCGAAACTTAAAGTTATAAGAACGACGTGTATTGAGGAACTAATAATCTTCATGGACGAGTAATTATGACTTAGTAATGTGTTTGAAGAAGCATAAGAAACTTCACTTTAATCAATTTGTTTCAAAAGAACTGAACGTATCAAGCAAATGACGTTCACTGTTACATGACTTGTGGTTAGAACCAAAGTTATCCATTTCACCTTCGAGGTTTTAACTTGAAGTGCTGAGAACGACGAGCATTGAGGACCCTATAATCTTCATGGATGCGTAATTCATAATTAGTAATGCTTTTGAAGAAATATAAGAAACTTTACTTTAATTGATTTGTTCCAAGAGAACTGAACTTATCAAGCAAATGTGGTTCACTATTACATGACTTTGTGGTTAGAACCTAAGTTATCCATCTCACCTTCAAGGTCTTAACTTGAAGTGAAGAGAAAGACCTATATTGAGGACCTAATAACCTTCATGGACGCGTAATTAGGAGTAAAAAGTATAAGAAACTTTATTTCAATCAATTTTTCTAAAAGAACTCAATGTATCAAGCAAATGAGGTTCACTGTTACTTGACCTGTTCTTAAAACCTAAGTTATCCTCTTTACCTTCATGGTTTAAACTTGAAGTGATAAGAACGACGTGTCTTGAAGAACTAATAACCGTCATGGACGCGTAATTATGACTTAGTAATGCGTTTGAAGCAGAATAAGAAACTTATTTTAATCATTTGTTTCAAAAGAACTGAACGTAACAGGGAAATGAGTTTCACTGTTACATGATTTGTGGTTAGAACCAAAGTTTTCCATTTCACCTACAAGGTTTTAACTTGAAGTGATGACCTAATAACCTTTATGGACGCGTAATTAAGACTTAGTAATGCTTTTGAAAAAATTATAAGAAACTTCACCATAATCGATTTGTTCCAAAAGAACTGAACGTATCAAGCAAATGAGGTTCACTGTTACATGACCAGTGGTTAGAACCTAAGTTATCAAATTCACCTTCAAGGTTTTAACTTGAAGTGATGAGTACGACCTATATTGAGGACCTAATAACCTTCATGGACGCCTAATTACGACTTAGTAATGCATTTGAAGAAGTATAAGAAACTTCACTTCACTCGTTTTGTTGCAAAAGAACTGAACGTATCAAGCAAATGAGGTTCACTGTTACATGACTTGTGGTTAGAACCTAAGTTATCCATTTCACCTTCAAGGTTTTAACTTGAAGTGATGAGAACGACCTATATTGAGGACCCAATAACCCTCATGGATGAGTAATTAAGACTTAGTAATGCGTTTGAAGAAGTATAAGAAACTTCACTTCAATCGATTTGTTCCAAAAGAACTGAACGTATCAAGCAAATGAGGTTCACTGTTACATGACTTGTGGTTAGAACCAAAGTTATCCATTTCACCTTCAAGATTTTAACTTGAAGTGATAAGAACGACGTGTATTGAGGACCTAATAACCTTCATGGACGCGTAATTAAGATTTAGTAATGCATTTAAAGAAGTATAAGAAACTTCACTTCAATCGATTTGTTCCAAAAGAACTGAACGTATCAAGCAAATGAGGTTCACTGTTACATGACTTGTGGTTAGAACCAAAGTTATCCATTTCACCTTCAAGGTTTTAACTTGAAGTGATAAGAACGACGTGTATTGAGGACCTAATAACCTTCATGGACGCGTAATTAAGACTTAGTAATGCTTTTGAAGAAATATAAGAAACTTTACTTTAATTGATTTGTTCCAAGAGAACTGAACTTATCAAGCAAATGTGGTTCACTATTACATGACTTTGTGGTTAGAACCTAAGTTATCCATCTCACCTTCAAGGTCTTAACTTGAAGTGAAGAGAAAGACCTATATTGAGGACCTAATAACCTTCATGGACGCGTAATTAGGAGTAAAAAGTATAAGAAACTTTATTTCAATCAATTTTTCTAAAAGAACTCAATGTATCAAGCAAATGAGGTTCACTGTTACTTGACCTGTTCTTAAAACCTAAGTTATCCTCTTTACCTTCATGGTTTAAACTTGAAGTGATAAGAACGACGTGTCTTGAAGAACTAATAACCGTCATGGACGCGTAATTATGACTTAGTAATGCGTTTGAAGCAGAATAAGAAACTTAATTTTAATCAATTTGTTTCAAAAGAACTGAACGTAACAGGGAAATGAGTTTCACTGTTACATGATTTGTGGTTAGAACCAAAGTTTTCCATTTCACCTACAAGGTTTTAACTTGAAGTGATGACCTAATAACCTTTATGGACGCGTAATTAAGACTTAGTAATGCTTTTGAAAAAATTATAAGAAACTTCACCATAATCGATTTGTTCCAAAAGAACTGAACGTATCAAGCAAATGAGGTTCACTGTTACATGACCAGTGGTTAGAACCTAAGTTATCAAATTCACCTTCAAGGTTTTAACTTGAAGTGATGAGTACGACCTATATTGAGGACCTAATAACCTTCATGGACGCCTAATTACGACTTAGTAATGCATTTGAAGAAGTATAAGAAACTTCACTTCACTCGTTTTGTTGCAAAAGAACTGAACGTATCAAGCAAATGAGGTTCACTGTTACATGACTTGTGGTTAGAACCTAAGTTATCCATTTCACCTTAATGGTTTTAAGTTGAAGTGATGGGAACGACGTGTATTGAGGACCCAATAACATTCATGGGTGCATAATTAAGACTTAGTAATGCGTTTGAATAAGTATAAGAAACTTCACTTCAATCAATTTGTTCCAAAAGAACTTAATGTATCTAGCAAATGACGTTCACTGTTACACGATTTGTGGTTAGAACCAAAGTTATCCATTTCACCTTCAAGATTTTAACTTGAAGTGATGAGAACGATGAGTATTGAGGACCCTATAACCTTCATGGATGCGTAATTAAGAATTAGTAATGCTTTTGAAGAAGTATAAGAAACATCACTTTAATTGATTTGTTCTAAGAGAACTGAACTTATCATGCAAATGAGTTCACTATTACATGACTTGTGGTTAGAACCTAAGTTATCCATCTCACCTTCAAGGTTTTAACTTGAAGTGAAGAGAACGACTTATATTGAGGACCTAATAACCTTCATGGACGCGTAATTAAGACTTAGTAATGCGTTTGGAGATGTATAAGAAACTTCATTTCAATCGATTAGTTCCGAAAGAACTGAACACAACAAGATAATGAGGTTCACTGTTATATGACTTGTGGTTAGAACCTAAGTTATCCATTTCACCTTCAAGATATTAACTTGAAGTGATAAAAACGACCTTTACTGAGGACCTAATAACCTTAATGGATGCGTAATTAAAACTTGGTATTGCGTTTGAAGAAGTAAAAGAAACTTCACTTCAATCGATTTGTTCCAAAAGAACTGAACGTATAAAGAAAATGAGGTTCACTGTTACATGACTTGTGGTTAGAACCTAAGTTATCTTCATTACCTTCAAGGTTTAAACTTGTAGTGATAAGAACGACGTGTATTGAGGAACTAATAACCTTCATGGATGCGTAATTATGACTTAGTAATGCGTTTGAATATGTATAAGAAACTTCATTTTAATCGATTTGTTTCAAAAGAACTGAACGTATCAAGCAAATGAGGTTCACTGTTACAGGACTTGGGGTTAGAACAAAAGTTATCCATTTCACGTACAAGGTTTTAACTCGAACTAATGAGAAGGACCTGTATTGAGGACCCAATAACCTTCATGGACGCGTAATTAAGAATTAGTAATGCGTTTGAAGAAGTATAAGAAACTTCACTTCAATCTTTTTGTTCCAAAAGAACTGAACTTATCAAGCAAATGAGGTTCACTGTTACATGACTTGTGGTTAGAACCTAAGTTATGCTATTTACCTTCAAGGTTTAAACCTGAAGTGGTAAGATTGACGTGTATTAAGGAACTAATAACCTTTATGTACGCGTAATTAAGACTTAGTAATGCGTTTGAAGAAGTATAAGAAACTTCTGTTTAATAAATTTATTTCGAAAGAACTGAACGTATCAAGAAAATGAGGTTCACTGTTACAAGACTTGGGGTTAGAACAAAAGTTATCCATTTCACCTACAAGGTTTTAACTTGAAGTGATGAAAACGACCTGTTTTGAGGACCCAATAACCTTCATGGATGCGTAATTTAGACTAAGTAATGCTTTTGAAGAACTATATAAAACTTCACTTCAATCGATTTGTTTCAAAAGAACTGAACGTATCAAGCAAATGAGGTTCACTGTTACATGACCTGTGGTTAGAACCTAAGTTATCCATTTCACCTTCAAGGTTTTAACTTGAAGTGATGAGAACGACCTGTATTGAGGACCCAACAACTTTCATGGACGCGTAATTAAGACTTAGTAATGCGTTTGAAGAATTATAAGAAACTTTACTTCAATCTATTTGTTCCAAAAGAACTGAATGTATCTAACAAATGAGGTTCACTTTTACATGACTTGTGGTTAGAACATAAGTTATCCATTTCACCTTCAAGATTTTAACTTGAAGTGATAACAACTGTAACACCCGACATTCTCAGTCAGGTGATTTTTCTTAACGGAATTAACGGTCACCTTTTTATTTGACCTTTTATTTAATAATTATATGCCAAAGTTTATTTGATCTCTATTGTAGTTGCAGAATTGTAATTAAGGAGGAATTTATTTGGTATATGTAGAAAATGGAAACTCTTAAACCTCACAAAATCCCCACTGTAGCCGACATTCTCTCCCGGCGATTCCCATCCTCCCAGAACTCTCTCTCTCTCGCAGCAGGTAGCCTTCTTCATCAACAATCGATTCTCCTTCGTTCTCGCCGATACTCAGCTTACCAGGTAAGACTTAATGAATGTAGTTACTGGTAGATACTTTGAGCTCTGTTTTCAGTTAGAACCTGAGGTTTCAGATTCTTTAATGGCAGGGTAATAATAGGATCATTTCTATTATGCGTTTAGTAAAGGCATTTCTGAGTTGATTCTGGACATTTAGATAGCTGTATGCGATTAGTTTCTAGGCTGAATTTGGTTATTTAGATTGTAGAAATTTAATCCACGCACACAAGGTGCTCGGCAGAAGAATATAGAAATACAAGTAGGTTAAGCATTAGGATGATTTTTGGTTAGCACTATTAGGATTTTATTTTTAACTTGGTAATGTGAAATGATTTAGGTGAAGAAGATTTGAAAGGAGTATTCCATTTGCAAAGGACACCAGGTAAGTGAATGTATTAAGACTTCTGGCCACTAGGGCCCTACATCTTAAGAGTACTAAATTAGTTATGTGCTTGATGTTTGTTTTAAGTTAGTAAGATGGTTGTACTTGGATGATTTACGGATGTTTGAGAACTATATAATGTGATGTTCTGTTGAGCCTGTGAAATCAACTGTCTAGAATGATAACTTCCATAGCTTGATGATTAAGAGCATTTATGTCATGTATCATGATTTACTTCTCAAGCATATGAAAATGATTTATGAGCATGTTTTTTCCCCATGAGCAAGATATGAGAATGAATATGAAACTTATGCAACCGGATTAAGTGAGGGTTGGGGACGGTTTGGCGTATGTCACTGTCTAAAGAGAAGGACCATGAATACGGCCCGAAAGGGACTATGTACACTTGCACTGTCATCCCCCCTTTATGGCACAAATCCTCCCTTAATCCATATGATGAAAGTGATGAACAAGAACACGAATAAGAACAAGAAAAGAGCATGAAACGAACATGATCATGATTTTTTTTGTAACTATGCATTCACGTATACATGTTAGTATTGCATTCCTTACTAAGCATTAGGCTTATAGTTTAAACCTTATGATGTAAGTGACGAGATTTCAGGTGAGGATTCCAAAGCTAATGAAGATGTCTAAGTTTGGTTGCTGGAAGTTGATAAGGGTGCAATTCTGTTGTTGGATGACGATTGAGACCCCTGGTTAATGCTCTATGATTTTGTTATGATTATGAATATGGTAGTTTAAGCAGGATGAGTTTACTTTTATAACATTGAGTTTTGAAACTGTCTGGTTGACTACTGAGTCTGGGAATGATTATAAGGATTATTAAATGATCTGTTGTTAAGTCTTCCACTATATGTATTCTAGATGAGTCTCTGATTTTCAATTATAAGAGTGATTAGTCAATGAAGTTAGAAGTCTGTGCATATCTATGTCCACCGATAGCTGTAATCTATCGGATGATGTTAGGAATTTGCATCCACCAATAGATGTTCTCTATCGGAAGATGTATGAGTTTGCATCAACCGATAGATATCCTCTATCGGAAGATGTATGAGCTTGCATCCACCGATAGATGTTCTCTATCAGAAGATGTCTTACAAGAGCACGTGGATTGCACATGTCTATCGGTAGATGCTGTGTATGTCAATTACCGGATGATGTAAGTGTTGTGTTATCGTCTAGTGACCGGTAGATGTTTTACCATCGGTAGAAGTAGCATAATATTTGTCGTTTGCTACCGGTCGATGTAAGTGATACTCTTTGTCACCTAGTGATCAGCACAAGTGAATAAGTCTTCTGCCGGATGATGTCTGCGAATCACGTGAGACGCTCGTGAACATCGGTCGACGTGAGTTTATGACTCTATCGGTAGATGCAGTTTAAGAGATGTTTAGAAACAGATGTGTCGCGTGGCGGGCACGTGACCATCAGTCGATGTGAGTCTATGACTCTATCGGTAGATGCAGTTTAGGAGATGTTTTTGAAGACAAAAATATATATATATAACACTAATAATGAACAAGGTGCATGAAGTAAGAACGGATTGATTAAGAGGTTAAGTTATGAATTTCGTGGCGACTCCAACTGGGGTTGTTACAACAACAACTAGTATTGAGGATCTAATAACCTTCATGGACGCGTAATTAAGACTTAGTAATGCATTTGAAGAAGTATAACACACTTCACTTCACACGTTTTGTTTCAAAAGAACTGAACGTATCAAGCAAATAGTGTTCATTGTTACATGACTCGTGGTTAAAACCTAAGTTATCCATTTAACCTACAAGGTTTTAACATGAAGTGATGAGAACGACCTATATTGAGTACCTAATAACCTTCATGGACGCGTAACTAACATTTAGTAATGCGTTTAAAGAAGTATAAGAAACTTCACTTCAATCGATTTGTTCCAAAACAACTGAACGTATCAAGCAAATAAGGTTCAATCACCTACACCATACAATACACTATGAGATAAAAATCTCAGCAAGACTCGTAAATGCAACTATATGCTATGCGTGTGAGTTCAGAAATCATGCAGCATTTTCTTTACTTTATTCTGTGGGTGTCACCGAGATCTCAACCTCCTAACCAGAGAGAGCACATCCAGCGGGTGGACTACTCTTTCCAGGTAGAAGATGGGGGTACACGCTTACAACACGTACAGCCTTGCCTGAGCCCCATTTCGCATGACCATACATATGAGTGCATAATAAATGTGGTATTGTGACAAGCCCCTGCGTGCCTCCACAATAGGTCAAGCCCCTCTCCAGGCCACGTTGCGAGTACATAATAGATGTAGTATTGTGACAAGCCCCTGCGTGCCTCCACAATAGGTCAAGCCCCTCTCTAGGCCACATCGCCATTTTAAAACATCGTGCGAAAATTCATTTTCATGCTCTTTCTTTAAAACACGTGATGCATGAACAGTTCATAACAGAATTTCAACACTCAGCATACGTACCATCAAGACTGTAAAACATAATCTACAAAACAATTAAACCCAACTATCCAACAAAAGCAATATAAACTAGTGCGTCTCCAAACTCCTCGAAACGACTTCGATGTACGGTGTAGGCCAATCGGCCAGAAAAGAATCACGAGAACTTACCTCGTGTCCAAAGCAGCTCAAGCTCCGTCCATGAGCGTTGTTTGTCTGAAACAAAACACAATAATGACGTTAAAACTAATTTAAACTATCGATCGTCCAATTTACAAAACCTTAACTAAGGAATTTCCTAACATTCCAACTTAACTTATCGAGGCATTAAATCCATTAATCTGCGTTCGATACCCCGAAATCCAATTTACGAGTTTTCCGAAAACTCGAAATTTACAAATTTAACATTTCTCCTAAATCGTCCTAACTTCTTCCAATAACATTTAATACATGCAATACGTTTGTAAACTATAACAATCTATCAATTTCGAGCCCTAAATCTCGATTTTTAACAAAACCTAAACGAAACCTAATTGTTTAAAACTCCATAAACATCGAAATAAAAGCTCTAAGATTGTAGGTTCATACCTAGAATGTCGATTGGAGGAGAAAACGTAAAGAAAACGGAACGAACGTAGGTCGGATTGGAGGAAAACGTCGACGGTTCGCGTGAGGGAGTAAGAGAGAAACTCTCTGGTGTTTCGTGAAGAACATAGTGAAAATGGAGAAGAAATAAAGAGGTTTGTCACTTTAAGTTAAAATTGATTTGGTAAATTACCAAATTGCCCTTTCCCTTGATTTTATATAAGTTTTGTCCATCGTTTCGTCAATCGGCTAGCAATTTGACTTCACCAAATTATCTTATTTCATCAATAAGTCCAATTTATTATTTGGGTTCTAACAGAACTATCCGTTCGCAAAACGGACCCCGTTTACTATTTTTACTAAAACATCATTCATATTACGAGAAACTTAATTACTCGGAATACAGCGTCAAAACTCCTAAAATTCCCCAAAATTCGTTAAAATTCCTATTAATCGTTAGGATCGAAATAAAGCTTTCCGTTTGCGAAACTGATTTGATTTGACATATTTACCAAAAATGCCACATATATAATAAAATATACTATATCCAAAAATCCGTACGAGCCGGGTATTACATTCAACCCACCTTATTTAGAATTTTTTCCACAAAATTTAACTATACAAATAACTCAGGATATTTAATCATCATATCCTGCTGTCTCTCCCATGTAGCTTCTTCCACCTCGTGGTTCCGCCATAGGACTTTGACTAGCGGAATCTCTTTGTTACGTAGCACCTTGATGGAAGACTCAAAAATACGTACCGGCCTCTCCTCATAAGTCAAGGTGGGCTGTACCTCGATCTCTCTAGCCTCCACAATATGCGACGGATCGCGCAAACACTTTCGAAGCATAGATACATGAAATACGTCGTGGATACCCTCCATAGAAGCCAGAAGCTGCAATCTGTAGGCCAACTTCCCGATCCTCTTCAGAATAGGAAAGGGCCCCACATAATGAGGGTTTAGCTTACCCCTCCTTCTAAATCTCGCAACACCTTTGAACGGAGAAACTTTAAGATAAACTTCATCACCTTCCTCGAACTCTAGCTCTCTCCGTCTAGTGTCAGCATAGCTCTTCTGTCTGCTCTGAGCTACCTCAATACGCTGTCGGATAATGGCAATCTTCTCTGCCGTTTGTTGTAGAATCTCCGGACCAACGATGCTGGCCTCGCCAACCTCGTCCCAATATAGTGGAGATCTACACTTTCGACCATATAAGGCTTCATACGGAGCCATGCCAATGGTAGCCTGGAAGCTGTTGTTATAGGAGAACTCGATCAGTGGAAAATACCTGCTCCACGATCCCTGAAACTCCAGCACGCATGCTCTAAGCATATCCTCCAAAATCTGATTCGTCCTCTCTGTCTGACCATCAGTCTGAGGATGAAATGTCGTGCTGAAATTAAGCTGAGTCCCCATAGCTTTGTGCAGACTCTTCTAGAACTTCGACGTGAACCTCGGATCTCTGTCTGAGATAATAGAAACTGGAACTCCGTGCAGTTTGACAATCTCCTGCACATAAAGCTCGGCGAGCTGATCCATTGAAGATGTCATCCTCACAGGTAAGAACTGGGCTAACTTTGTCAATCGGTCCACGATAACCCATACGCCGTCATGGCCCTTCGTCGTTCTCGGGAGCCCTACAATGAAATCCATGGAGATCTGCTCCCACTTCCACTCCAGAATCGGCAGTGGCAATAACGTTCCGGCCGGTCTCTCGTGCTCTGCCTTCACTTGTTGACACACTAAACAGGTCTCAACGTACTTGGCAACCTCTCTCTTCATGTTCGGCCACCAGAAGTGTTGTTTCAAATCCCGGTACATCTTGGTACTTCCCGGGTGCACAGAATATGCCGAAGAATGTGCCTCGGCCAATATATCCTTCTTCAGATCTTCATCGTTAGGCACGTACCACCTATGCCTGAACTTCAGAATACCATCCTCTGATAAATGGAAATCTGACGAGTCTCCCAATGTCATGCTCGATCGAAGCTCCTCACACTCCGTATCATTCTGCTGAGCCTCACGTATACGATCTAGAATAGTTGGCCTGAGAGAAATGTTGGTGAGCATACTGGACAACTCTGCCACTATCTCAACGTCGAACCTCTCAATCTCAGACCGCAGCGTAACTGACATCGCTGCTAATGAAGGCTGACTCGCAGAAGGCACTCTACTCAAGGCATCAGCAACCTTGTTCGCCTTTCCTGGATGGTACTTGATATCAAAATCGTAGTCCTTGACGAACTCAAGCCATCGTCTCTGACGCATATTCAGCTCCTTCTGCGTGAATAAATACTTCAGGCTCTTGTTATCGGAAAATATCTCGCACTACTGCCCATATAAATAATGTCTCCATATCTTCAGTGCGAAGACCACAGCTGCTAGCTCAAGATCGTGTGTAGGGTAATTCTGCTCATACGGCTTCAACTGCCGAGAAGCATAAGCAATAACTCTCCCCTCCTGCATCAACACACAACCTAGTCCAACTCCTGACGCATCACAATAAATACTGAACTTGTCACCTTCAACAGGTAACGCCAGTACTGGAGCGGTGGTCAATCTCTGCTTTAACTCTGCAAAACTATCATCACAAGCAGACGACCATATAAATCTCTCATTCTTCCGAGTCAATCTTGAAAGAGGAAGTGCGATCTTCAAAAATCCCTCTATGAACTTCCGATAATAGCCAGCCAACCCGAGAAATCCGCGCACCTCTCGTATGTTCTTCGGCTATGGCCAATCCCTGACTGCCTGAATTTTGCTCGGATCCATGGAAACCCCTTCTTCTGATATAATGTGGCCAAGAAAACTGACTCGATCCAGCCAGAACTCGCACTTAGAGAACTTTGGATACAACTGGTGCTGGCATAGAATCCTCAAAACTATTCTCAAGTGCTCCTCGTGTTCTTCCTTCGTCTTTGAATATATCAGAATGTCGTCGATGAAAACCACCACGGATTTGTCCAGATACTCCTTGAAGACACGGTTCATCAAATCCATAAACGCTGCAGGGGCATTAGTAAGTCCAAAAGACATGACAAGAAACTCATAATGCCCATACCTCGTTCGGAATGCCGTCTTCGGTATATCATCCTTCCGGACCTTCAGCTGATTGTAATCCGAGCGTAGATCAATTCTCGAAAATACTCGGGCACCTTGCAGCTGATCAAATAAATCATCAATCCGAGGCAACAAATATTTATTCTTCACCGTCAATTTGTTTAACTCTCTATAATCAATGCACATCCTGAGGGTCCCGTCTTTCTTCTTGACGAAAAGAACAGGCGCACCCCAGGGTGAAACACTGGGTCGAATAAATCCCTTCTCTAACAACTCATCAAGCTGAATCCTCAGTTCCCTCAACTCAGCTGGTGCCAACCGATACGGGTTCTTAAACCTCGGCGCTGAGTTTGGATAGACATCAATAGTGAATTCGATCTCCCGGTCTGGTGGTATCCCGGGAAGATCATCAAGAAAGATCCCAGAGAACTCTCTGACAATAGGAATGTCGCTCGGCTTTTCTCCGCTGAGCAACTGACAATCAAATACAGAGGCCAAATAAATAGAGCACGCACCTTTAAACTGCTCGTTGACCTTCATGGAATAAGAAATAGGCGAGCTACTCAATCTTCTCATCGCCTGATAAGAAAACTCGGCTTTACCCGGGGGTCGAAAGGTGACAATCCCGAATCGACAATCGATGGTGGCGAAGTGCTGTGACAGCCAGTCCATCCCTAAGATCAGATCATAGTGTTCTATACCCATAACAATGAGGCGAGCATAGAGGGTACGATCCCCAATCGAGATAATATTGCCCTGGACAACACGACCTGACTGCATACGCTCACCCGAAGGTAGCATCACACTGTATTCGCACTTTCCTAACTCCGGCGCAAGCCTCAGTCTAGACACACAAGCGGTGGAAACAAAAAAATGCGTAGCCCCCGTGTCTAATAAAGAAAATACAGGAACGCCAGTAACCAATATAGTACCTGCTATCACGGCAGGCTGATCCTCATCATCAACATCGCCAGGCTCAATAAATGCAAAGATCATAGGCACAACTCTCCTCTGATCACCGCCTGACTGGTCTCTACCCTGCTTCGGGCAGTCTCTAACAAAATGGCCTGCGTCACCACAACGATAACACACACCCATGGCAAATATGCACTGGCCACTGTGCTCCTTCTGACACTTTGGGCAAATAGGTATCTGAGAAGCCCCCTGTACTTGCTTCCCTTTATCCCGATCATTACCTCCCTCAAGAGGTCTCTTCACACCCCTCTGCTACTGCTGGGGCTGTGCTCTAGGCTGCCAACCTCGTGGCTCCCTCTGCTACTGCTGGGGCTGTGCTCTAGGCTGCCAACCTCGTGGCTCCATAAACTCAACCATCTTTGCCTCCCGTACGGTATGGCTGAAATACTTGTCATAAAATAACTCTCTGAATCGATCCCATCCCATAATCGTCACATCGGTGGTCGTCTTGATGGAATCCCACCAAAAGCGGGTGTCGAGTGCCAAATGATAGGTCACTAGTGCAACCTTCTCTCCATCCTCTATGCTAGCGTACGCCAGCATGTCCTCCATAGTGCGAACCCACTCCTCGGTTGAAGAGGGATCCGTAGACTGTCCGTTAAAAATAGGGGCTGGAGCTTCCGAAATCTCTCCATCCCACGGTTACCAGAAGCAGCTGTCTCACGAGCTCTAATGCCCTCTCGGTCTATAAGGGTACCCAGGTGTTAGGACTGTCTCTCCATTTGCTAAGCCTGTCTCTCCATATGCTGAGACTGCTGGGCGATAAAATTCTTGAGAGTGTCAATCGTGTCATCTCGGTCGTCTCGGTCATTTCATGGACGCACCATATCTATATAACTCCTATAAAATTTAAAAGCAAACATCTCTAAGAAACTGAAATCAAATAATGCTATAAACATACTTACAGTTGATGAAGAATGTCCGCGTAGTGGCTGTGCAGTCGAGCAGTCTACAGAATCGGTTTTAAAACCCGGGGGCTCTAATACCATAAGTTGTCACGCCCCTAATACTGTACCCGATTTTTCGTACTATTTTTTTTTAAACTTTAACTATACTCTAGCCGAAACCTAAACTGAAATCGAAATCGGAATTGAAATCGAGGTTCGTTAGGAAAATCGTTTAAAACGAATCTTGGAACAATTTTAAATAACAAGTAAAACAAATATGTAAAATAGTTTAAGAACATTTAAAAACAATTAAGTTAAATCGAGGGACAAAAGGGGCAATCGCCCCTTTCAGGCAGGGGCGATTATTCGCCCAAAAGATAGGGCGAATAGTCGCCCTTTGGCGATTGCAACAGGCGATTATTCTCCTGTTTCATATCGCCTATGGCGATCAGTCGCCACAATTTGTGGCGACTAATTGCCACACTCCCTGGAAATTTTCCAGGGAGTGGCAATTGCAATCGCCCCATGGCGATTCGTCGCCATCTCCTCTGCTTACTTCCCCTTTTTCCTTCCTTCTCCCGCGTTCACATATATAAACACACAACACACACCTCTCTTTTCTCTTCCCTACATCATACATTCACAATTCACGTATCCTCCGAACCCTCAAAACCCACATAATTCACTTACCCCACGTTAACAACTCCAAACGCATTTTAAAACCAAGTACATTTTGTGAAAATAAACTGCGTGGATATGTTTAAAAAACGAACATATCCTCCTGTTTTAAAATCACTAAACAATTACAAAACATTTAAAAACATTAAAAATGTAAACCTATCAACTATCCAGGATGAAACAACCTAAATATTTCTATACAAACATCAGCCCAAAATGTCTCAAACCCTCAAAATCTATACATACTGTCCCCACTAGTCGGTAAGCCTCGACTGCGCTAGCACACCACCGCAGCCATCTCTCGTCAACTGGACTCATGCCTCAGGAGGAGGAATCTCATCCTCACCTGTATCCTCGAAATCACCTACACCATACAATACACTATGAGATAAAAATCTCAGCAAGACTCGTAAATAGAACTATATGCTATGTGTGTGAGTTCAGAAATCATGCAGCATTTTCTTTACTTTATTCTGTGGGTGTCACCGAGATCTCAACCTCCTAACCAGAGAGAGCACATCCAGCGGGCGGACTACTCTTTCCAGCTAGAAGAGGGGGGTACACGCTTACAACACGTATAGCCGTGCCTGAGCCCCATCTAGCATGACCATACATATGAGTGCATAATAAATGTGGTATTGTGACAAGCCCCTGCGTGCCTCCACAATAGGTCAAGCCCCTCTCCGGGCCACATTGCGAGTACATAATAGATGTGGTATTGTGACAAGCCCCTGCGTGCTTGCACAATAGGTCAAGCCCCTCTCTAGGCCACATCACCATTTTAAAACATCGTGCGGAAATTCATTTTCATGCTCTTTCTGTAAAACACGTGATGCATGAACAGTTCATAACAGAATTTAAACACTCAGCATACGTACCATCAAGACTGTAAAACATAATCTACAAAATAATTAAACCCAACTACCCAACCAAAGCAATATAAACTAGTGCATCTCCAAACTCCTCGAAACGACTTCGATGTACGTGTAGGATCGGTATTGTCTAAGAGGGGGGTGAATTAGACCTTTTTAAATTTTAATTACTAGTCAACTTAATCTCTCTCCTAGATTGAACTTATAGATTTATCACAAGTGATCAGATAATGTAAAGAGAGAGAGAGAGAAATTCGACACCAGTATTTTTACGTGGTTCGGCCAAACTGCCTACGTCCACGCTCCAAGGCTCCTCCTTGAAGATTCCTTACTTCTCCTCAACGAGAAATCCTGATCGAGCTTTCAGGCGTCGATCCAAAGCCTTTTACACAATACAGGATTGAACTTTACGGGCGTCAATCCACTGCCTTAAACAAATTTAGAGTTTGTAAAGTTTTGCACAAAAACTACTCTCTCACAGGATCTGAATCTCAAGTTCGAATGTAAGAGGAGAGTACTATGATTTACAGAGTATGAATATTTTCGCAAGTTAGGGCTCAGGAATTCAAATCGCAAAAGTAGTTCCTTTGTGCTAAAAGCTCGGCTTTTATACTCTGTCCATTTTCTGCTTGACTTCAATGCTTTTAAACCAATAATAGAAACTTTGTTACCATTGGGTAGCATCCGTACAAGTTCAGGTAGCCGTTGCCGTTTGTAGTTGTAAATCGTCGTCGCCATTAATGTTCTGGAGTTATGGCTGAAAACGACTTCACTGTAGCTTCGCGGCTAATTTGAATTCTGGCGGAAGTTCACCGGCAGATGCAACTAATGAGCGGAGACACGTCTGTAATATCCGGCCTGTACGGAATTTTGGATTTAATATATTATATCAATATATTATAATATAATGGCATTTTTGTAAATATGTCAAATCATGTCCGGTTTACGAAAGGAAAGTGTCATTACGATCCTAATGAATAATAGAAATTTTAAGGAAATTATGGGAATTTTCGGAGATTAAACGCTATATTTCGAGTAAATACGCTTCTCGTACTATAATGGACGTTTTAGTAAAAATAGTAAACAAGGTCCGATTTGCGAACGGACAGTTTTAATAGAACCCAGATAATAAGTTGGATTTATTGGCGAAATAAGAAAATTCGAATAGTCGAGAACACGAGAGGGCAAAAATTAATGTTTTAGTTTTATTATTATTATTATTATTATTATTATTATTTTATTTTAAATTAAACACAAAAACAACGAAATCGTTGTTTTTGGTTGAGCTCGAGCCCGAGCTTCGCGAGCGAAGAGCAGCCCGACGACAGAGCCGAGCCCGAGCGACGTTCGTGCTCTGTTCACCGGCGACTTCCGACTCCCTCCGGCCAGACGACGGCGACAGGAGAACTCCGGCTTGTCTCGCGCACAAACCGAACCGGTAAGTGGTTTTCGCCCTGTTTTCGGTTCGATTTAGGGCCGTGAAGATTGAGCTCGATTGAGCTCTGATTTCCGGCGGTTTTTGGCCGTTCTTGGCGTCAATTGACCGGGCTTAGGCCGGCGAAGGTCGCCTGGCCGTGTTGTGCTCGAATTGAGCAAAAATTCGGAATGCCCTATTTTGGCATTTCGGTTTTTGGTGTAAATGTCTCGGGATTTCGATTAGTTTAGGCTAATTGAGGCTAAATGTAGTTGATTGAGGAAGAAATGAGTGGAATTCGATGAAAAATTGAAAAGGGGGAAATTTCCGATTAAGGGCAGTTTCAGGTTTTTGAATTTTTGACCTAGCTCCGGTCGTTTGTTTTAAAATTCCTTTTGGCAGATTAAAATAGGTTATTAGAGGAGTACGTGGCCGCTGGAATCGTTCGATTCCGATAACCGACGCAAAAGTTACGCGCGTTTGAAGTTTCGGGTCGGTTTTACCAAACCCGAATTAGTGGCCCGTTTAGTTAGGTTTTAATTGGATTATACTAGAAATAGTAGTTTGGGAGTAAATTGGTGAGTGTAAGCTTGATTTAATGAAGTGTGAATGTTTGTCATAGGTCAAGCCATTGGCGACGGGTTGTGCCAAAATCAGCGAACTACGGACGACAGGTAAGTTCTCGTGATCTTTTCTGGCCGATTGGCCTACACCGTACGTCGATGTCGCGTCGAGGATCATTGGTGAATTGTTTGTTTATATGCTTTGGTTGGGTAGTTAAGATTAGTTCTTTTATAGGTTATACATTTTTATTGTCTTGATGGTATATATGTAGAATATAGATTATGTTTCTTTTATTGTCTTGATGGTATATATGTAGAATATAGATTATGTTTCTTTTATTGTCTTGATGGTATATATGTTGAATGTTATATTGTGCACGTGTTCATGCATCATGGTTTTTAAAAGAACATAGAAAATGAACTTATGCACGATGTTTTCATGCAAAGAGATGTGGCCAGAAGGTGGGGCTATTGATCTATTGTGTAGGCCAAAAGGGGTCGGGCACAATACCACATCGCGGTGTGGCCGGAAGGTGGGGCTATTGATCTATTGTGAAGGCACGACAGGGGCTTGTCACAGTACCGCACCGTTACAGAGAAAAAATGAATTTCCACGTTTCATTAGCATGCATTAGCATTTACGAAACTTGCTGAGCCTTTAGCTCATAGATTGTCTGTATGGTGTAGGTGATCCTGATGTAGGTGAGGACGAGATCCTTCCACCTGAGGAGTGATGCAGTTGACGGAGGATGGCTCGCGGGGTGTGCTGGCGCAGTCGATGCTTACCTGACTCGTGGGGACAGTATGTATAGATTTTGAGAGTGTGGGACACGTTGTATAGAAATTATAGGATGCTTGGATCTGGTTAGGTATTAGATTCGTATTTGATGTTTTAAACGTTTTCATTGGAACCTGTTTTATAAACTGTTTTGTAAAGTTTTATGGGACTGTTTGATGATAGTTGATAGGTTGGTATTGAGATATTCTGGGTGAATGATGGATTAGTTAGATAAATTTGTATAGTCAAATACATTAGGATGCTTGGTTCTGGTTAGGTGTTAGATTTGTTTTATAAAACGTTTGTTAAGGTTTTTATTTGGATTTTATGAACTGCTTGGTGATTTTGTAAACAGGAGGATATGTCACACTTTTAAACGGAACCATGCAGTTTGTTTTCGTGAAAATGTACTTCATTTTAATCGTGTTTAGAGTCGGATTTGGGCAGAGTTACGAGAACGTATGGATGTTTGGAAAGGTTACGTAAAATGTATAATTGAAATATAGATAGAAATGATATTGTGAAGATGTGGTGAAGTGATAAATTGAGGAATGGTAGAAGGTTAAGTGGTTTTATGTAAACTGTTTTCCTATGATAAATGAATTTTCTTTAATAGTTTTTCGAGGATGTTTTTAATTGGTTTAGAGACTTAAAAAGAAAAATTTTATACGGGAAGTTAGGAATAGCTTGAGGGTCGTTACAACGTCATCGGTGAATGCTGCTTGAAATGCCATCGGCAGATATATCCTTGAATTCCATCGGCAGAAGCATCTTCAACTTCGATCGGCAGAAGCAATTCGTAAAACTTCATCGGCACATTCTATCTTCAAAGCCATCGGCAGATGTTTCTTTAAAAGCGTCATCGGCATAAGTCTCTTTAAAAACCATCGGCAGATGAACTCATGAAACTTGTCGTCTAGTGATCGGCATGAGCAAGCTTAAAAGCTATCGGCAGGTGTAGGCGTTGAATTCCATCGGCAGACGCATCCTTAAATTTCACTGGCATGTGCATGCTTTGGTTATTATCTCCTTTTGTCGTTTAGTCAATCGGCAGGAGTAGCTTCAAACATCATCGGCATACGTGTTCACATAACATCGGCAGATGAATCAAATAAGTACTTTGACACATCATCGGCATCTGTCTTCAGAAACAGCTATCGGCAGAGAAAGCATGTACTGACTTGACACGTCATCGGCATATGTCATCAAAGACGCTATCGGCAGATGATAACTTCTAAACGGCGTCTTCTTCTGCTTAGCAATCGGCAGAGGCTTCCATTTTTTTGATGTATAGTCATCGGTAGAAGCACGCGTTTTACAGCCCTGTTTTTCTGTTCTGCTCTGTATACTCAAACCGATTTATTAGACAACTAAAATACCCTTTTCAAGGGTATTTCTATATAAACTCATATTCATTATTTTCTTTAAATACACATAATCAAATTGTACATTATTTATACAAATACATAATCAAAAACAAATTATGACTTAAACAATCTATAAGTCAACAATCTCCCCCTTTTTGATTATGACAACATAAATTTGATTAACTTTGATACTCCCCCATAATTCTAGCCGCTCCCCATAGTATGTGCATTTTATTAAAATAACCATTTATAGCAGTTCCAGAAACACAGAGTATATACAAAGAATGTTATCCAATCAAACTCAATCAAATATAATATTCTCCCCCATTGACATTATCAAAAAAAAATGCATTCAACATCAGAGTATGTTTAGAAAAAAAATAGCCATTAAAAAGAAACAACTAAACAAAAAAATTGATATAACTAAAAATCGCTATTTGAAAAGATCTAAATGACGATTCCAAAAAGCTCTCTAGACATAAGAGGGCACGTCACGGTGGGGATTGAAAAAACCATCCACCAGAGCTTGAAGGAAAGCACGATCTCTTGGGAGAGGCGATTGATAGACCACCATTGCCAGACAGGGAGCAGGAGGTGGAGAAGGCTCTCGGGACAACTCCACGTCCATGCAGGAAGGAGACTCGACAGAAGGACCAGAGCACACATCCATACAAGGTGGAGGAGAAGCTTCCATTGGACAGGCTGAAGGAGAGGAAGATTCAGGAGCTGAGGAAGATGTAGGAAGAGTGAACTTGAGCTCAGCCTCATGAATATCTAGGGGCATGAGACGCACATCTTCAAAAACAGCAGGCCTGGAAAGGGGAAGAAACAAATCTTCAAAGCAGGCCTCGGGAGTATTGAGACCAGAGCATGATGGTTCGGGTTCAGGCTCAGGTTCAGGTGTCAACGCGGCAATGGACAATTGGAGTTTCTCAAGTTCTCTGACAACCATTCGCCTATCACTATCAATCTTTGTAGACAGCAGGCCAAGACCAGTATCCAGAGCAACGCCCATGTCCTGATGATTCTTATCAATTTTACTTTGGAGAGTACTGAGGGCAGAGCCAAGGTTGGTAATAGAGGCTTGCATCTCATTGTACTGAGCCTCTGTTAAGGAAAATCTCCTGTGATATGTTATGGGAGTTGCAGGAGTTGCAGGAGTATTGGAGAGAAGGGGTTGGACTGGCAGAGCAATTGGAGCAGGTTGGACAGGTGATGGAGGGTGCACCTCTTGCTGATCGGGAGATGGATGAGGTGAAGGTGCATGAGTGGGAGATGGAGGTGCTGAAGGTTCATGGTTTGGAGATGCTGAAGGTGGTTGAACTGGAACTGGAGGAGCCGTAGGTGGTAAGGAAAGAGTAGGTGGAGAGGGAGTTGGAGGAACTGGAGATGGTAGAGCTGGAGGACCATGAGTGAAAATGGAAGAAATAGCTCGAATTACCGGAGAGATGGAAGGAAAAACAGGCTGAGAAGGTAATACGAGAGAAGGTGGAGGAGAAGGAGGCTGTTCAGGAATAGGAAGAGATACAGATGAGGGAGCAGAGGTGGCCTCGGAAATGGGTGCCATGGAGGAGGGAGCAATCCTACGCCTACGCACTAAAGGAGAAGGTGGGGGGCTTGAATCCTGAATTGACATACAGTGTCATCTCCTCCTTCAGCAGTTGACTCCTCAGGCAGGATAAGCTTGCGTTTACCGCGCCTAACAGGAACTGCCTTAGAAACCTTTTGCTTAGCCTTATTCAAGGAAGGCTCTCCTTTTCCGATTCTTTTTAGTCCCATCTTGTTGAGAGTGGCTTGGGAATAACAATTGGAGGGCAGAAGTCGCACAGGATCTTCCTCCTCAGGAAGGACAACCTCAAGATGAGCAAATAACCGCATAAGAAGCAAATTATACGGTAAGGATGTAGCCTTAGAGGATACTGCCAAAATCATCCTTCGAACCACAATGTATCCTACATTGAAAGGAGTCTTGAAATAGAGAGCAAACAGAACAAATAGCTCCATTGCGCTCACCTCATCATAATGTCCACCCTTGGGAACAATATTGAAATCTATCATATGACGAAAAACTTTGGCCCTCGGAGTCAAATGTCTGCCCTTTAACTGATCAGGAGAAGCATTAGGGTCCAAAGCAATTTCCCTGAGAAACTGTAGACCATCAGAAGTTCCAAAGAAAGGTAGCTCATGGCCTGTCACATATTTATAGGGGCAGCTATCCAAATGAGGAGCTCCCAGAAGAGCATTTATGGACTGAGGGGATATTTCTATGCATTTGTTATATACATAGCTTTTAATTGAAGGGGGGTCAGCAGTAAAGCTAAGATTGGCATAGAACATCCGGATAGCTTCCGGATAGAAGAAGGATTCGGTTTCAAACAATCCTATTAACCCAAGATCCGTCAAGGGTTCTACAATGTTCATCCCAGCTAAACTTTCAAAATCAATACCTTTACTGGGAATTAATGACCGGAACTGGTAATCGGCATGAAACTTGTTCTCGGCAGCTTTAGTGAGAAAGTGGAAGGATGGAAACGCATTTGCCCTTGGAATCTCACGAGGAGGGCGATCAGAAACCTTAGCCTTTTTCTTGGCCTGAACGGAGATGGCTTGATCTGAAGAACCGATATGCTCCATTGAAAGATTAGGAATCGAGAAAGAGGGTTGGTAGGGCAGGGGGGATTTTCTCACAGAAAGAGCGCGAAATGAAATGTCTTCGAGAAGACACATAGTTTAAACAAAGAAGGGGCATCGCTCGACGCGAGGGAGACACACGTGTAGAACTGATAGGCATGATGAACCACACGTGTCGGCAGATTAACAATACATCTTCCGATGCCTACAGATACTATGCATCTGCCGATACCTACCGGTATCAAGACATCTGCCGATGACAAAAGAGAGGTACAGCATCTACCGATGCTATCACAGAAGGAGAAGCTCTAACACTTAAGAAATTTTTTTTTTCATAACAGAGACAGAATCTCATTTTCTCTCAACCCGAATGAGACCTAACCTTATTCTAATACTATTGAATGTCTTCTCATCCAAAGGCTTGGTAAAGATGTCTGCAAGTTGATCTACAGAATTGACAAACTCTAAAGAAACATCTCCTCTTTGAACATGATCTCTAATGAAATGATATCTGACATCTATATGCTTTGTTCTAGAGTGTTGAATAGGATTTTTATAGATGTTTATGGCACTGGTTGTAACGACCCCGGCCAGGAGCCGTCACGTGTTCATATCCTTTCATTAATCGTTTGCTTGACTTTTACTATTATTACATTCACTTACTATCTCTCAACAGACTTTCACATTTTACATATATATTTATTTTTTTCTAAACTGGTAATAGAGACGCAGAACCATTAAGGAAGACGAACCCTCTCATGCCCGACTTCCCACGCCTCGTCGGCTCAAACTTTCACAGAGTCGAGCGACTGGACTCGGTCATCGGTTTCTTGACAATTTCGGGAAAAGAGGAAGTGCCCTCAATTCTCTTAACAAAATACCACTCGGGTTTGCATGGGTTGCATGCGTTGACAACCCTCAGAAACTTAGTCGTCCGGTCATCACGTGCATTACGCGTGACTCGCTTAACATCACCTAAAAGGAGACATCTTCCGGTGGGCACGTGGGCCTCGCGTGCTAAATTAAAACATCATCCGGTCACTAAATGACAAAAACACATTTTATATCTTCTGGTCGCTAAACGACAAAACACATTTTACATCTTCCGGTCGCTAAACGACAAAACACATTTTACATCTTCCGGTCGCTAAACGACAAAACACATTTTACATCTTCCGGTCGCTAAACGACAAAACACATTTTACATCTTCCGGTGACGTCATCCGGAAGACTAAACCATCATACAACTATCCTTCGGCATCTGCCGATGACGTCAGCCGGAAGACTAAACCAACAAACAACTACCCTTCGGCATCTGCCGATGACGTCAGCCGGAAGACTAAACCATCAAACAATTAACTCTCGGCATCTGCCGATGACGTCAGCCGGAAGACTAAACCATCATACAACTATCCTTCGGCATCTGCCGATGACGTCAGCCGGAAGACTAAACCATCAAACAATTAACTCTCGGCATCTGCCGATGACGTCAGCCGGAAGACTAAACCATCAAACAATTAACTCTCGGCATCTGCCGATGACGTCAGCCGGAAGACTAAACCATCAAACAATTAACTCTCGGCATCTGCCGATGACGTCAGCCGGAAGACTAAACCATCAAACAATTAACTCTCGGCATCTGCCGATGACGTCAGCCGGAAGACTAAACCATCAAACAATTAACTCTCGGCATCTGCCGATGACGTCAGCCGGAAGACTAAACCATCATACAACTATCCTTCGGCATCTGCCGATGACGTCAGCCGGAAGACTAAACCATCAAACAATTAACTCTCGGCATCTGCCGATGACGTCAGCCGGAAGACTAAACCAACAAACAACTACCCTTCGGCATCTGCCGATGACGTCAGCCGGAAGACTAAACCATCAAACAATTAACTCTCGGCATCTGCCGATGACGTCAGCCGGAAGACTAAACCATCAAACAATTAACTCTCGGCATCTGCCGATGACGTCAGCCGGAAGACTAAACCAACAAACAACTACCCTTCGGCATCTGCCGATGACGTCAGCCGGAAGACTAAACCATCAAACAATTAACTCTCGGCATCTGCCGATGACGCGCCGATGACGTCAGCCGGAAGACTAAACCAACAAACAACTACCCTTCGGCATCTGCCGATGACGTCAGCCGGAAGACTAAACCATCAAACAATTAACTCTCGGCATCTGCCGATGACGTCAACCGGAAGATTGCCTCATCCAGCTTCCGTCTTACGGTAGAGAACACTAAATCATCAAGGGACTCCTTCCAACTGGAAGAAAACACAACTTATCCAAATGCATATAACGGAAGACTTAAGCAACAGATCATTTATAATCTATATAATCATTCCCTGACTCAGTTATCCACTAGACAGTTTCAAAGCTCAACGTTTTAAAATAATCTCATCCTACTTAAACTACCATATCCTTTAACATACTGTAACATAAGAGTCTTAACCAGGGTCATAAATCGCCTCTCCAGTCCCGCACTGTCACCTTGAGCATCCTCCAGCAACCAGCCTTAAGCATCCTCTTTGAACATAACATCCTCACCTGAACCTTCTTCACCTACACCATAAGGTTTAACTATAAGCCTAATGCTTAGTAAGGAATGCATGCTGACAGAATATACATGAGTACACAATTTAAAGAGACATAAGTTCATAAACCATTCTCATTCATGTTCATCTTTATCATTTACATAACATGTATTAAGGCAGGAGAACGAGGGAGGAAGACAGGGGTACATAGTCATTTGCCTATCGCGGCAGTCATACATAATCATTGCCTATTCGCGGCAACATGATACATCACTCGGCCCTCCCCAGTGGGAGAATTTCGCGAGCCATACATATCATTAACTCGGCCTCCACCAGTGGGAGATTTCGCGAGTCGTACATATCATTAACTCGGCCTCCACCAGTGGGAGATTTCGCGAGTCATACATATCATTAACTCGGCCTCCACCAGTGGGAGATTTGGCGAGTCATACATATCATTAACTCGGCCTCCACCAGTGGGAGAATTCGCGAGTCATACATAACATAGTCTTTCCCCGCTCTGCACTTAATCTTGGTTACATTTGCTTTTCATATTCTCAACTTAATCATAACAGGGACACTGTGCATAGACATAAAGTTCATTGAGAGAAGTCATATCATGAGGACAAGTAAAACATCCTGTAACTTTACATTTACTTACACAACTTCTTCATATCGTGGAAATAACAAATCATAGTCAATAAGCTAACATCTCAGTGATTTCCTAATACCCTTGCGGTGTAGGGCCCTAGTGGCCGGAAATCTTAATACATTCACTTACCTGGATTCCTTAGCAATCCGAGCTTCTTTCCTTTAAACTTCTTCACCTAAAACATGTACATTACAGTAGTTAAAACAAAGTCCTAATAGTCCTAATCATAAACCATCCTAGGATCTAATAGCTAAAGTCATTCCGATTCCTCTGTTTGACACACTGCAGTCTGAAATCCGAAACTAGGTGGACAGGTTTTACCATTGATTAAATCCGAGTTGGTTACTTAAAATGCTCAGAATCGATTCGGGATGACATTTCTACTCTCAGATTTTAAAAAGTCTTAAACTACTCGGCCACTGCTAAAAATCCGAACTCAGTGCCGAGCTGAAAACAGAGCTCTATTTACGAATGAATGACTACATTGTCCATTTCATACCTCGGGTGTGGATTTGCAGAGAAGAGCAAGCTCGAAACCAGCCGTCGGTAAAGGGAAGTTCTGGTAGCCGAGAGCAAGAACTTGGGAAAGAAGGAATCGCCGAGAGGGAATGTCAGCTACAGTGGTAATAAATGAGGTTTAAGGTTTCCATTTCCTATTTATACTAAATCCATCGATTTTAATTACAAAACTGCCACCCAACCTAGTTTCACACAACTTGTAATAAATTTGTCTTAACATTAAATTTTAAATCATAAAGGTTAAATAAGAGGGTGACAATGAAAAATGGTCAGAAAATCACCTGGCCGAAATGTCGGGTGTTACATCCACCCCTCCTTAAACAAAATTTTCGTCCTCGAAATCTGCTCAAGCAAACAACTCAGGATATTTGTCCAACATCTCCTGCTGTCCTTCCCATGTGGCTTCTTCAATGCCGTGATTTGTCCATAAAACTTTCACCAATGGGATCTCTTTGTTCCTCAGAGTCTTGACTGCATATTCCAATATCTGTATCGGTTTCTCCTCATATTCCAGTGTCGGCTCTAAACTAATATCCGATGGCTGGATGACCTGCATCGGGTCACGCATGCACTTCCTTAACATTGACACATGGAAGACATTATGAACTTTATCCAACGATGGGGGCAGTTGCAGTCTGTAAGCCGTACTCCCGATTTTTACCAAGACAGGGAAGGGTCCAATAAATCTATGATTAAGTTTTCCCTTCTTGCCAAATCTTAAGACTCCTTTAAATGGTGACACCTTTAAGAATACTTCATCTCCTACTGAAAACTCGAGTTCCCTTCTCCTTTGATCTGCATAACACTTCTGCCGGCTTTGTGCAGTCATCATTCTTTTCCGAATAGTGGTAATCTTATCCGACATTTGCTGCAGAATATCAGGTCCAAGAAGTTTTGTTTCACCAACCTCGTCCCAGTAAAGGGGTGACCTACATTTCCTACCATACAGTGCTTCATAAGGTGCCATACCAATGGTGGACTGATAACTGTTATTGTAGGAGAACTCAACCAGAGGTAATTGTCTGCTCCAAGTTGTCTGAAAGTCAAGTACACATGCTCTCAACATATCTTCGAGTATTTGAATCGTCCTTTCTGATTGGCCATCGGTCTGTGGGTGAAAAGCTGTGCTGAAAGATAACTTTGTACCTAATGTACCTTGCAAACTTTTCCAGAATCGAGAGGTGAACCTGGGGTCACGGTCAGAGACAATGGATACAGGGATCCCATGCAACCTAATAATTTCCTGAACATAAAGATCAGCAAATTGGTCCATCGTATAGGTGGTCCTTACAGGTAAGAAATGGGCTGATTTCGTCAGTCTATCCACCACAACCCAAATACAATCATGCCCTTTTGTCGTCTTAGGTAGTCCTACAACAAAATCCATAGCTATATGTTCCCACTTCCATTCGGGAATAGGCAACGGCTGAAGAGTACCTCCTGGACGTTGGTGCTCGGCTTTGACTTGTTGGCATACTAAACAGGACTCTACATACTTAGCAACATCCCTTTTTAGGTTAGGCCACCAGTACTGTAACTTCAGGTCTCGGTACATCTTGGTGCAGCCAGGATGTACAGAAAAGGAAGAGGAGTGCGCCTCAGCCAAGATCAACTTACGCAATTCCACATCATTAGGAATGCACCACCGATTTCTAAACCTCAGGATCCCATCCTTGGAGAGACTGAACTCGGAGGTGGTGTCCTTCAACTTATCCATCATGCTGATATTTTCCACTGAATCCTTCTGTTGTGCATCCTTGATCTTTTCCAAAATTGTTGGTTGAATAGTTAACTCGGCGAGCAAGACTGATAACTCTGGAACTATCTACAAGTCAAATTTCTGAACTTCTGTTCTTAAGGGTATAGACATGGTTGAAACCACGGGCTGCATTGTTGTTGACATCCTACTCAACGCATCAGCTACAGAGTTAGCCTTCCCGGGGTGATACTTGATCTCAAAATCGTAGTCCTTGACAAATTCCTACCAACGTCTCTGTCTCATGTTCAATTCCTTCTGTGTGAAGAGGTACTTTAGACTTTTATGGTCAGAAAACACCTCACAATGCTGTCCATATAAATAGTGTCTCCAAATTTTCAAGGCAAAAACAACAGCAGCTAATTCTAGATCATGAGTGGGGTAATTTTGCTCGTAACTTTTTAGCTGCCTGGACGCATACGCTATAACTTTACCCTCTTGCATCAGAACACAACCTAATCTGACTTTAGAAGCATCACAGTAAACACTAAATTTTCCTTCTTCGGTTGGGAGGGTCAATACAGGAGCTGTTGTTAACTTCAGTTTTAACGTCTGGAAGCTGTCTTCACAGGCTTCAGTCCAAGAATACTTAATGTCCTTCTTTGTCAAACCTGTCAGGGGTTTAGCTATCATGGAAAATCCCTTGATGAACTTCCTGTAATAGCCTGCCAATCCAAAGAAGCTGCGGACTTCGCTGGCATTCTTAGGTTGAGGCCAATCCTTTACCGCCTGAATTTTGGTCGGGTCCACAGATATGCCATTAGCAGAAACTACATGGCCAAGGAAATTAACCTTATCTAACCAAAACTCACACTTAGACAGTTTGGCGTAAAGTTGATGCTCCTTCAATGTCGTCAAAACTACTTTCAAATGTTCTTCATGGTCAGCCACAGTTCGGGAATATATCAAGATATCATCTATGAATACAATCACAAACTTATCTAAATACTCACGAAACACCCGGTTCATTAAATCCATGAAAGCTGCAGGGGCGTTTGTCAACCCAAACGACATGACTAAGAATTCATAATGTCCATAGCGGGTTCTGAAGGCTGTCTTTGGTATATCTCCTTCTTTAACCTTCAGTTGGTAATAACCCGAACGTAAATCTATCTTTGAAAATACCTTAGCTCCTTGCAATTGGTCAAACAAATCGTCAATCCTGGGTAAGGGGTACCTATTCTTGATTGTCAACTTATTTAGTTCCCTGTAGTCTATGCACATTCTAAGAGAACCATCCTTCTTCCTTACAAATAAGACTGGTGCACCCCAAGGAGAACTGCTGGGGCGAATAAATCCCTTGTCAACCAATTCCTGCAGTTGAACCTTCAATTCTTTCAACTCAACAGGTGCCATACGGTAAGGATTCTTAGATACAGGTGATGCCTCGGGGTATGTATCAATTACAAACTCTATCTCTCTATCGGGTGGTATACCCGGTAAATCATCTAAGAATGCCTCGGGAAACTCTCGGACTATAGGAATATCCTGTAGCTCAATTTTATTCTTCACCCGGTCATCTATTACACTAGCCAGGTAGCTCTCACAACCACCTCTCAGCATTCGGTATATTTCTAGTGAGGATATAATTGGTATCTTACTTATTTTAGGAATAGCTTGGAAGGAATAATGGTTATCATTTGGGGGTCTAAAATCAACTATTCCAGATCTACAACTTATCGTGGCATGATGTCTAAATAACCAATCCATCCCTAATATCACCTCATACCCCTTTATGTCAATGACAATTAACTCCGCATAGAGATCCTTATCCCCTAAGGACACGACGTCACCCTTAACAATCTGTTCTGAATGTAGGGACTTCCCTGATGGCAACACAACACTATATGACCTTTCAGCTGGTAAGGGTCCTATGTTATGTTTGCATACAAACAAGGTTGATATAAACGAGTGTGTGGCCCCTGTATCAATAAGTGTATAAGCAGCAAAACCGCAGATCATGATGGTACCTGATATGACTGTATGTTGATCAGCTCCCACATCTTCCATCAACGCATACACTCTGGGTACAACCCTTGCACGGTTCGGGTCTGGTGGCATAGGGACAATCTCTGACCATGTGTCCGGTCTTATCACACCTGAAACACCGGCCAGAAAGCAGCTTGCACTCACCAGGGTGGTTCCTCTGACATGTAGGGCATAGAGGCGCCAGAGGTCTCTTTCCTTTTCCCTGGTCATCATTCTGGTTGAGGGGCCTCTTCATTCCATGCTGTTGTTGCTGTGGTCCCCTGTTCTGTCGTGGCTGCCAACCTTTGTTCTGACGTGGTGGCGGCTGAGTGTCCTTCATGAGTTTCTTTGGCTGTTCGCGCTGTGCATATGCTGTCATTTCTGCCTCTTCTAGCTCCAAGGCCTTAGCCGTCACTTCACCATAAGGTACATTATGTATCCCGGCAGTCTTCACTTTCATGTACAGACTTGGCTTCAGTCCTTGAACAAACTGGTAAATCTTATCTTCCTCATCCTCAATCATACGGGGAGCAAACCGTGATAAAGCATCAAATTCACATATATAATCTGTCACAGAGCCAGTTTGTCGTAGATTCATGAACTCCTTCTTCTTGTTGGCCCGAACAGTCCTATTAAAGTACTTGTCAAAGAAGGCGGTCTTGAACATCCCCCAGGTCATAGCTTCGGCATTAGCGGTGCTTCTGGATCGAGTCCCACCAATGCCTTGCACTTAACTCCAAATGAAAGACAGCATAGGTGACCTTATCCCCTTCGTCAACCTTTGCATACTTAAACATGTCTTCAATCTTTCGGATCCACTCCTCAGCATGAATAGGATCTGAAACATACCCATTAAACACCGGGGGTCGAAGCCGGTGAAAGCGCTCACCCCCATGGTCATGAGTTGCGTTAGTACTGGAGTTGCCTTGTTCTTCTCTAGCTGTCATCAGTCGTTCTATCTGGTGAGATTGGCGCATGACCAACTCAGTCAACTGAGCGATAGCATTGCTATCCTCATTGGCTCTCTCTCTGTTGACCTCTAACCATCTTGGGATTCCTAGACAAATCATTACAGGCATAACTTAACTTAATGACATACATGAAATCATAAATACTTACAGTTGCTGAGGTGTGCTCAAGTGACAGTCAGTGCTGGAAGGCAGTCTGCAGAATCGGTTTTAGAACCTGGTTTTGCTCTGATACCACAATTGTAACGACCCCGGCCAGGAGCCGTCACGTGTTCATATCCTTTCATTAATCGTTTGCTTGACTTTTACTATTATTACATTCACTTACTATCTCTCAACAGACTTTCACATTTTACATATATATTTTTTTTTCTAAACTGGTAATAGAGACGCAGAACCATTAAGGAAGACGAACCCTCTCATGCCCGACTTCCCACGCCTCGTCGGCTCAAACTTTCACAGAGTCGAGCGACTGGACTCGGTCATCGGTTTCTTGACAATTTCGGGAAAAGAGGAAGTGCCCTCAATTCTCTTAACAAAATACCACTCGGGTTTGCATGGGTTGCATGCGTTGACAACCCTCAGAAACTTAGTCGTCCGGTCATCACGTGCATTACGCGTGACTCGCTTAACATCACCTAAAAGGAGACATCTTCCGGTGGGCACGTGGGCCTCGCGTGCTAAATTAAAACATCATCCGGTCACTAAATGACAAAAACACATTTTATATCTTCTGGTCGCTAAACGACAAAACACATTTTACATCTTCCGGTCGCTAAACGACAAAACACATTTTACATCTTCCGGTCGCTAAACGACAAAACACATTTTACATCTTCCGGTCGCTAAACGACAAAACACATTTTACATCTTCCGGTGACGTCATCCGGAAGACTAAACCATCATACAACTATCCTTCGGCATCTACCGATGACGTCAGCCGGAAGACTAAACCAACAAACAACTACCCTTCGGCATCTGCCGATGACGTCAGCCGGAAGACTAAACCATCAAACAATTAACTCTCGGCATCTGCCGATGACGTCAACCGGAAGATTGCCTCATCCAGCTTCCGTCTTACGGTAGAGAACACTAAATCATCAAGGACTCCTTCCAACTGGAAGAAAACACAACTCATCCAAATGCATATAACGGAAGACTTAAGCAACAGATCATTTATAATCTATATAATCATTCCCTGACTCAGTGATCCACTAGACAGTTTCAAAGCTCAACGTTTTAAAATAATCTCATCCTACTTAAACTACCATATCTTTAACATACTGTAACATAAGAGTCTTAACCAGGGGTCATAAATCGCCTCTCCAGTCCCGCACTGTCACCTTGAGCATCCTCCAGCAACCAGCCTTAAGCATCCTCTTTGAACATAACATCCTCACCTGAACCTTCTTCACCTACACCATAAGGTTTAACTATAAGCCTAATGCTTAGTAAGGAATGCATGCTGACAGATATACATGAGTACACAATTTAAAGAGACATAAGTTCATAAACCATTCATCATTCAGTGTTCATCTTTATCATTTACATAACATGTATTAAGGCAGGGAACGAGGGAGGAAGACAGGGGTACATAGTCATTTGCCTATCGCGGCAGTCGTACATAATCATTTGCCTATCGCGGCAATCATGATACATCACTCGGCCTCCCCAGTGGGAGAATTCGCGAGCCATACATATCATTAACTCGGCCTCCACCAGTGGGAGATTTCGCGAGTCGTACATATCATTAACTCGGCCTCCACCAGTGGGAGATTTCGCGAGTCATACATATCATTAACTCGGCCTCCACCAGTGGGAGAATTCGCGAGTCATACATAACATAGTCTTTCCCCGCTCTGCACTTAATCTTGGTTACATTTGCTTTTCATATTCTCAACTTAATCATAACAGGGACACAGTGCATAGACATAAAGTTCATAGAGAGAAGTCATATCATGAGGACAAGTAAAACATCCTGTAACTTTACATTTACTTACACAACTTCTTCATATCGTGGAAATAACAAATCATAGTCAATAAGCTAACATCTCAGTGATTTCCTAATACCCTTGCGGTGTAGGGCCCTAGTGGCCGGAAATCTTAATACATTCACTTACCTGGATTCCTTAGCAATCCGAGCTTCTTTCCTTTAAACTTCTTCACCTAAAACATGTACATTACAGTAGTTAAAACAAAGTCCTAATAGTCCTAATCATAAACCATCCTAGGATCTAATAGCTAAAGTCATTCCGATTCCTCTGTTTGACACACTGCAGTCTGAAATCCGAAACTAGGTGGACAGGTTTTACCATTGATTAAATCCGAGTTGGTTACTTAAAATGCTCAGAATCGATTCGGGATGACATTTCTACTCTCAGATTTTAAAAAGTCTTAAACTACTCGGCCACTGCTAAAAATCCGAACTCAGTGCCGAGCTGAAAACAGAGCTCTATTTACGAATGAATGACTACATTGTCCATTTCATACCTCGGGTGTGGATTTGCAGAGAAGAGCAAGCTCGAAACCAGCCGTCGGTAAAGGGAAGTTCTGGTAGCCGAGAGCAAGAACTTGGGAAAGAAGGAATCGCCGAGAGGGAATGTCGGCTACAGTGGTAATAAATGAGGTTAAAGGTTTCCATTTCCTATTTATACTAAATCCATCGATTTTAATTACAAAACTGCCACCCAACCTAGTTTCACACAACTTGTAATAAATTTGTCTTAACATTAAATTTTAAATCATAAAGGTTAAATAAGAGGGTGACAATGAAAAATGGTCAGAAAATCACCTGGCCGAAACTGCCTACGTCCACGCTCCAAGGCTCCTCCTTGAAGATTCCTTACTTCTCCTCAACGAGAAATCCTGATCGAGCTTTCGGGCGTCGATCCAAAGCCTTTTACACAATACAGGATTGAACTTTACGGGCGTCAATCCACTGCCTTAAACAAATTTAGAGTTTGTAAAGTTTTGCACAAAAACTACTCTCTCACAGGATCTGAATCTCAAGTTCGAATGTAAGAGGAGGGTAGTACGATTTACAGAGTATGAATATTTTCGCAAGTTAGGGCTCAGGAATTCAAATCGCAAAAGTAGTTCCTTTGTGCTAAAAGCTCGGCTTTTATACTCTGTCCATTTTCTGCTTGACTTCAATGCATTTAAACCAATAATAGAAACTTTGTTACCGTTGGGAAGCATCCGTACAAGTTCAGGTAGCCGTTGCCGTTTGTAGTTGTAAATCGTCGTCGCCATTAATGTTCTGGAGTTATGGCTGAAAACGACTTCACTGTAGCTTCGCGGCTAATTTGAATTCTGGCAGAAGTTCACCGGCAGATGCAACTAATGAGCGGAGACACGTCATCGGTGAATGCTGCTTGAAATGCCATCGGCAGATATATCCTTGAATTCCATCGGCAGAAGCATCTTCAACTTTGATCGGCAGAAGCAATTCGTAAAACTTCATCGGCACATTCTATCTTCAAAGCCATCGGCAGATGTTTCTTTAAAAGGGCCATCGGCATAAGTCTCTTTAAAAACCATCGGCAGATGAACTCATGAAACTTGTCGTCTAGTGATCGGCATGAGCAAGCTTAAAAGCTATCGGCAGGTGTAGGCGTTGAATTCCATCGGCAGACGCATCCTTAAATTTCACTGGCATGTGCATGCTTTGGTTATTATCTCCTTTTGTCGTTTAGTCAATCGGCAGGAGTAGCTTCAAACATCATCGGCATACGTGTTCACATAACATCGGCAGATGAAACAAATAAGTACTTTGACACATCATCGACATCTGTCTTCAGAAACAGCTATCGGCAGAGAAAGCATGTACTGACTTGACACGTCATCGGCATATGTCATCAAAGACGCTATCGGCAGATGATAACTTCTAAACGGCGTCTTCTTCTGCTTAGCAATCGGCAGAGGCTTCCATTTTTTTGATGTATAGTCATCGGTAGAAGCACGCGTTTTACAGCCCTGTTTTTCTGTTCTGCTCTGTATACTCAAACCGATTTATTAGACAACTAAAATACCCTTTTCAAGGGTATTTCCATATAAACTCATATTCATTATTTTCTTTAAATACACATAATCAAATTGTACATTATTTATACAAATACATAATCAAAAACAAATTATGACTTAAACAATCTATAAGTCAACAGTACGGTGTAGGCCAATCGGCCAGAAAAGAATCACGAGAACTTACCTCGTGTCCAAAGTAGCTCAAGCTCCGTCCACGAGCGTTGTTTGTCTGAAACAAAACACAATAATGATGTTAAAACTAATTTAAACTATCGACCGTCCAATTTACAAAACCTTAACTAAGGAATTTCCTAACATTCCAACTTAACTTATCGAGGCATTAAATCAAATAATCTGCGTTCGATACCCCGAAATCCAATTTACGAGTTTTTCGAAAACCAGAAATTTACAAATTTAACATTTCTCCTAAATCGTCCTAACGTCTTCCAATAACATTTAATACGTGCAATACGGTTGTAAACTATAACAATCTATCAATTTCGAGCCCTAAATCTCGATTTTTAACAAAACCTAAACGAAACCTAATTGTTTAAAACTCCATAAACATCAAAATAAAAGCTCTATGATTGTAGGTTCATACATAGAACGTCGATTGGAGGAGAAAACGTAGAGAAAACAGAACGAACGGAGGTCGGATTGGAGGAATATGTCGACGGTTCGCGTGAGGGAGGAAGAGAGAAACTCTCTGGTGTTTCGTGAAGAACAGGGTGAAAATGGAGAAGAAATAAAGGGGTTTGTCACTTTAAGTTAAAATTGATTTGGTAAATTACCAAATTGCCCTTTCCCTTGATTTTATATAAGTTTCGTCCATTGTTTCGTCAATCGGCTAGCAATTTGGCTTCACCAAATTATCTTATTTCACCAATAAGTCCAATTTATTATTTGGGTTCTAACAAAACTATCCGTTCGCAAAACGGACCCCGTTTACTATTTTTACTAAAACATCATTCATATTACGAGAAACTTAATTACTCGGAATACAGCGTCAAAACTCCTAAAATTCCCCAAAATTCGTTAAAATTTCTATTAATCGTTAGGATCGAAATAAAGCTTTCCGTTTGTGAAACTGATTTGATTTGATATATTTACCAAAAATGCCACATATATAATAAAATATACTATATCCAAAAATCCGTACGAGCCGGGTATTACACGATCAATCGCCAGTTTTTTGGCGATTGATCGCCACTTGTTCTGCCTTTTCTTGGCATAACATATAAAAAAAATGTTTTAATTTAATTGTTTTTCTTTTATTACTTAATTGATTAATTGTTGGTTTTAAGTTTATTTTGAATAGATTTCAAAGTAGTTTTCATACACCGTTAATAATTTTCCAATCCGACTTTAAAAGTTTTATTTCCGCACGAAAGTCAGATTTAGAGTTTTACGTATAAAAAAAAAGAAAAAAAAAATTTGTTAGGTTACGGGTAAGGGTCGTCACACAATAACCTTATGGACGCGTAATTAATACTTAGTAATGCTTTTGAAGAAGTATAAGAAACTTCACTTTAATCAATTTGTTCCAAAAGAACTGAACGTATCAAGCAAATGACGTTCACTGTTACATGACTTGTGGTTAGAACCAAAGTTATCCATTTCACCTTTAAGTTTTTAACTTGAAGTGATGAGAACGACGAGTACTGAGGACACTATAACCATCATGGATGCGTAATTAAGAATTAGTAATGCTTTGGAATAAGTATAAGAAACTTCACTTTAATTGATTTGTTCAAATAGAACTGAACACTCAAATGAGGTTCACTAGACTTGTGGTTAGAACCTAAGTTATCCATTTCACCATCATGGTTTTAACTTAAAGTTATGAGAACGACCTGTATTGAGTACCTAATAACCTTCATGGATGCGTAACTAAGACTTAATAATGCGTTTTGAAAAGTATAAGAAACTTCATTTCAATCGATTAGTTCCTAAAGAATTGAACACATCAAGATAATGAGGTTCACTGTTATATGACTTGTGGTTAAAACCTAAGTTTCCATTTCACCATCAAGAATTTAACTTGAAGTGATGAGAACAACCTTTATTGAGGACCTAATAACCTTAATGGACACGTAATTAAGAATTGGTATTGCGTTTGAAGAAGTATAAGAAACTCCACTTGAATCAATTTGTTCCAAAAGATCTGAACTTATCAAGCAAATGTCACTGTTACATGACTTGTGGTTAGAACCTAAGTTATCCATTTCACCTTTAAGTTTTTAACTTGAAGTGATGAGAACAACCTTTATTGAGGACCTAATAACCTTCATGGATGCGTAACTAAGACTTAATAATGCGTTTGAAGAAGTATAAGAAACTTCACTTTAATCAATTTGTTCCAAAAGAACTGAACGTATCAAGAAAATGAGGTTCACTGTTACATGACTTGTGGTTAGAACCTAAGTTATCCATTTCACCTTCAAGATTTTAACTTGAAGTGATGAGAATGACGTGTATTGAGGACCCAATAACCCTCATGGACGCGTTATTAAAACTTAGTAATGTGTTTGAAGAAGTATAAGAAACTTCACTTTAATCAATTTGTTCCAAAAGAACTGAACGTATCAAGAAAATGAGGTTCACTGTTACATGACTTGTGGTTAGAACCAAAGTTATCCATTTCACCTTTAAGTTTTTAACTTGAAGTGATGAGAACGACGAGTACTGAGGACACTATAACCATCATGGATGCGTAATTAAGAATTAGTAATGCTTTGGAATAAGTATAAGAAACTTCACTTTAATTGATTTGTTCAAATAGAACTGAACTTATCAATCAAATGAGGTTCACTAGACTTGTGGTTAGAACCTAAGTTATCCATTTCACCATCATGGTTTTAACTTAAAGTTATGAGAACGACCTGTATTGAGTACCTAATAACCTTCATGGATGCGTAACTAAGACTTAATAATGCGTTTTGAAAAGTATAAGAAACTTCATTTCAATCGATTAGTTCCTAAAGAATTGAACACATCAAGATAATGAGGTTCACTGTTATATGACTTGTGGTTAAAACCTAAGTTTCCATTTCACCATCAAGAATTTAACTTGAAGTGATGAGAACAACCTTTATTGAGGACCTAATAACCTTAATGGACACGTAATTAAGAATTGGTATTGCGTTTGAAGAAGTATAAGAAACTCCACTTGAATCAATTTGTTCCAAAAGATCTGAACTTATCAAGCAAATGAGGTTCACTGTTACATGACTTGTGGTTAGAACCTAAGTTATCCATTTCACCTTCAAAGTTTTAACTTGAAGTGATGAGAATGACGTGTATTGAGGACCCAATAACCCTCATGGACGCGTTATTAAAACTTAGTAATGTGTTTGAAGAAGTATAAGAAACTTCAGTTTAATCAATTTGTTTCAAAAGAACTGAACGTATCAAGAAAATGAGGTTCACTGTTACAGGACTTGGGGTTAGAACAAAAGTTATCCATTTCACCTTCAAGATTTTAACTTGAAGTGATGGGAACGACCTGTTTTGAGGACTTAATAACCTTCATGGATCGGTAAGTAAGATTTAGTAATGCTTTTGAAGAAGTATAAGAAACTTTACTTCAATCGATTTGTTCCAAAAGAACTGAACGTATCAAGAAAATGAGGTTCACTTTTACTACCCGATTTTTCCCGTACTATATTTATTATTATTTTTTGTGCTTATCATTATAAAAACCTTAAGCGGAGATTAAATCGAAATCAGAGTTTATTTAGTAAGTCGTTTAAAACAAATACTAAAACAATTGAAATTAAAACAATTTAAATCAATTAAAACAATTGAATAAATAAATTAAAAATCGTATAATTGGCCGAGGGACAGAAGGGGAAAATCCCCACTCAAAATGAGGGGCGCTCAAACGCCAAATGATAGGCGTTCGGGCGCCTCCCTCCTAACCGCACGGTCGGCCATCGCTTGGCCGATCGTGCGCCCCTCTTTTCTCCACCCGCGCCCGATCGCAGCTGTACCCGCGCCTGATCGCTGAACTCTCTGGAAAACCAGAGAGTTCTGTGTTCGAGCGCCTGCATTAAGGCATTTGATCGCCCCCTACTCTTTTTCTTCTTCTTTCCTTTTTCTCCTTCATACGCCTACACATTTCACAATATTCACTCAACACTTCATCACCAATATCACTATCACATACTTTAACATAAACACCCGATATCCATACGTCTTCCGAAATACCACCCCGAAATCTACTCGAAACGAAATTAAAACAAAGTACGTTTTCATGAAAATAAATCGCGTGGTTCCGTTTGAAAGTCTAACATATCCTCCTGTTTTAAAATCACTAAACAGTTACAAAATACTTTCAATAAAAGGTTTTCAAACAATTATAAATCAGTTTCCAAAACGCTTAAAACATTAAACCTATCCACTATCAGATCCAACATCCTAAAATGTCTATACAACTATTCATTTCAAAACATCCCAAAAACCCTCAAAATCTATACATACTTCCCCACGGGTCGGTTAAGCGTCGACTGCGCCAGCACACCACCGCAGCCATCATCCATCAACTGTGTCACTCCTCAGGTGGAGGGATCTCCTCCTCACCTGTTTCCTCGTAATCACCTACACCATACATACACTCTATGAGATGAAATCCCAGTAAGCTCTACGTAAATGCAATGCATGCTGTGCGTATGAGTTCGATAAATCATGCTTTATTTTCTTTACGATGCAATGCACGATAAGTGTCACCGAGATCCTATCCCTCTAACCGGAGAGAGCTCATCCAGCGGGCGGACTACTCTTTCCAACTAGAGGTGGGGGGTACACGCTTACAACACGTACAGCCGTGCCTGAGCCCCACCTCGCGTGACCGATAAGCCTTTCGGCCGATGCACGATATGTCTTGCGGCCAATGAACGATAAGTCTTTCGGCCGATGCACGATATGCCTTGCGGCCAATGAACGATAAGCCTTTCAGCCGATGCATTACTTCCGTTATCTTTAAAACCCGGTGCGGAAATTCACTTTCATGCTTTTCTTTAAAACACGTGATGCATGAACAGTTCAGTATCTCAAAAGTAAACAAGCAATAATGTGTACCATCAAGACTGTAAAATATAAACTATAAAGTTAAACAACCTAACTACCCAACCAAAGCAAGATAAACAGACACATCTCTGAAACTCCTCGAGACGACTACGACGTATGGTGTAGGCCAATCGGCCAAAGAAGATCACAAGAACTTACCTCGTGTCCAAAGCAGCTCAAGCTCCGTCCACGAGCGCTGTTCACCTATGCAATTTACAAGGATTGACGTTAAAACGAGTTTAAGTTAATAAACGTCCAATTGTAAAAACCTTAACTAAAGGAATTTCCTAACATTCCAACTTAATTTATCGAAGTATTAATCCATTAATCTACGCTCGATACCCCGAAATCCAATTTACGAGTTTTCCGAAAACTCGAAATTTACAAATTTAACATTTCTCCTAGATCGTCCTAACTTCTTCCAATAACGTTTAATACGTGCAATACGTTCGTAAACTATAACAATCTATCAATTTCGAGCCCTAAATCGCGTTTTTAGCGAAAACCTAAACGAAACCCTAATCGTTTAAACTCCGTAAAACTAAGAACTAAAGCTAGGAAACGTTAGAGACTTACTAGGAATCGGGTTTGGGAAAGGAAACGTGAAGAACGGAAGTCGCCGGAGCAGAGTTCCAACGCTGGAAGGAGAAATCGCCGTTGAACACCAAAGGAGAAGGACGAGGAGCCGCAGAAGAAAAAGTGTCATGCCTGAGCCCCACCTCGCGTGACTTTGCAAATTATGATTTTGTCCTTAGCACTTAATGCTATTTGTTTCGTCCTTTGTTTCCTTAATTGATTAACAATTCGGGCTCTCCGAATTTTTCTTATTTCTCCATTAGGTCCAACTTATTATTTGAGATTTATTAAAACTGTCCGTTCACAAATCGGACCTCGTTTGCTATTTTTACTAATACGGCAGCTATATTACGAGAAATGTAATTACTCGGAATATAGCGCTATTACTCCGAAAAATCCAGTAAATTTCCTAAAATTTCTATTAATCGTTAGGATCAAAATGACGCTTTCTTTTCATAAAAATGGATCTGATTTGACGTATTTACGAAAATGCCAACATATATATTATAATATAAAATCCGTACAATCCGGATATTACATGACTTGTGGTTAGAACCTAAGTTATCCATTTCACCTTCAAGGTTTTAACTTGAAGTGATGAGAACGACCTGTATTGAGGACCCAATAACATTCATGGACGCGTAATTAAGACTTAGTAACGCGTTTGAAGAATTATAAGAAAATTTACTTCAATCGATTTATTTCAAAAGAACTGAACGTATCGAGCAAATGAGGTTCATTGCTACATGACTTGTGGTTAGAACATAAGTTATCAATTTCACCTTCAAGATTTTAACTTGAAGTGATAACGACGACCAGTATTGAGGATCTAGTAACCTTCATGGACGCGTAATTAAGACTTAGTAATGCATTTGAAGAAGTATAAGAAACTTCACTTCACTCGTTTTGTTCCAAAAGAACTGCACGTATCAAGCAAATGAGGTTCACTGTTACATGACTCGTGGTTAGAACCTATGTTATCCATCTCACCTATAATGTTTTAACATGAAGTGATGAGAACGAACTGTATTGAGTACCTAACAACCTTCATTGACGCGTAACTAAGACTTAGTAATGCGTTTAAAGAAGTATAAAAAACTTCACTTCAATCGATTTGTTCCAAAACAACTGAACGTATCAAGCAAATCAGTTTCACTGTTGCATGACTTGTGGTTACTACCTAACTTATCTATTTAACCTTCAAGGTTTTAACTTGAAGTGATGAGAATGACCTGTAATTAGGAGCCAATAACTTTCATGGACCAGTAATTAAGACTTAGTAATGCATTTGAAGAAGTATAAGAAACTTCACTTCAATCGATTTGTTCCAAAAGAACTAAACGTATCAAGCAAATAAGGTTCAATGTTACATGACTTGTTGTTAGAACCTAAGTTATCCATTTCACCTTCAAGGTTTTAACTTCAAGTGATAAGAACGACGTGTTTTAAGGACCCAATAACCCTCATGGACGCGTAATTGAGACTTAGTAATGCGTTTGATGAAGTATAAGAAACTTCACTTCAATCGATTTGTTTCAAAATAACTGAATGTATCAAGCAAATGAGGTTCACTGTTATATGACTTGTGGTTAGAACCCAAGTTATCCATTTCACCTTCAAGGTTTTAACTTAAAGAGATGAGAATGAACTGTATTGAGGACCTAATAACTTTCATAGACGCGTAATTAAGACTTAGTAATTCTTTTGAAGAAGTATAAGGAACTTTACTTCAATCGATTTGTTCTAAAAGAACTGAACCTATCAGGCAAATGAGGTTCACTGCTACATGACTTGTGGTTAGAATCTAAGTTAACCATTTCACCTTCAAGGTTTTAACTTGAAGTGATGAGAACGATGTGTATTGAGGACCCAATAACCCTGAACTGAACCTATCAGGCAAATGAGGTTCACTGTTACATGACTTGTGGTTAGAACCTAAGTTATCCATTTCACCTTCAAGGTTTTAACTTGAAGTGATGAGAACGACCTATATTGAGGACCGAATAACCTTTATGGACGCGTAATTAAGACTTAGTAATGCGTAACTAAGACTTAGTAATGCGTTTGAAGAAGTATAAGAAACTTCACTTCAATCGATTTGTTCCAAAAAAATCGAACGTATCAAGCAAATGAGGTTCACTGTTACATGACTTGTGGTTAGAACCTAAGTTATCCATTTCACCTTCAGGTTTTAACTTGAAGTGATGAGAACGACCTATATTGAGGACCGAATAACCTTTATGGACGCGTAATTAAGACTTAGTAATGCATTTGAAGAAGTATAAGAAACTTCACTTCAATCGATTTGTTCCAAAAAAATCGAACGTATCAAGCAAATGAGGTTCACTGTTACATGACTTGTGGTTAGAACCCAAGTTATCCATTTCACCTTCAAGGTTTTAACTTGAAGTGATGAGAACGATGTGTATTGAGGACCCAATAACCCTCATGGACGCGTAATTAAGACTTAGTAATGCGTTTGAAGAAGTATGAGAAACTTCACTTTAATCGATTTGTTCCAAAAAAATCGAACGTATCAAGCAAATGAGGTTCACTGTTACATGACTTGTGGTTAGAACCTAAGTTATCCATTTCACCTTCAAGGTTTTAACTTGAAGTGATGAAATGACGTGTATTGAGGACCCAATAACCCTCATGGACGCGTAATTAAGACTTAGTAATGCGTTTGAAGAAGTATGAGAAACTTCACTTTAATCGATTTGTTCCAAAAAAATCGAACGTATCAAGCAAATGAGGTTCACTGTTACATGACTTGTGGTTAGAATCTAAGTTAACCATTTCACCTTCAAGGTTTTAACTTGAAGTGATGAGAACGATGTGTATTGAGGACCCAATAACCCTCTTGGATGCGTAAATAAGACTTAGTAATTCTTTTGAAGAAGTATAAGGACCTTTACTTCAATCGATTTGTTCTAAAAGAACTGAACCTATCAGGCAAATGAGGTTCATGCTACATGACTTGGGTTAGAATCTAAGTAACCCATTTCACCTTCAAGGTTTTAACTTGAAGTGATGAGAACGATGTGTATTGAGGACCCAATAACCCTCTTGGATGCGTAAATAAGACTTAGTAATGCGTTTGAAGAAGTATAAGAAACTTCACTTCAATCGATTTGTTCCAAAAGAACAGAACGTATCAAACAAATAAGGTTCACTGTTACATGACTTGTGGTTAGAAACTAAGTGATCTATTTCACCTTCAAAGTTTTAACTTGAAGTGATGAAATGACGTGTATTGAGGACCCAATAACCCTCATGGACGCGTTATTAAAACTTAGTAATGCGTTTAAATAAGTATGAGAAACTTCACTTTAATCGATTTGTTCCTAAAGAACGGAACGTATCAAGTAAAATAGGTTCACTGTTATATGACTTATGGTTAGAACCTAAGTTATCGATTTCACCTTCATGGTTTTAACTTGAAGTGATGAGAATGACTTGTATTGTGGACCTAATAACCTTCATGGATACGTAATTAAGACTTAGTAATGCGTTTGAAGAAGTATGAGAAACTTCACTTCAATCTATTTGTTCCAAAAAAATCGAACGTATCAAGCATATGAGGTTCACTGTTACATGACTTGTGGTTAGAACCTAAGTTATTTATTTGACCTTTAAGATTTTGACTTGAAGTGATGAAAATGAAGTGTATTAGGACCCAATAACCCTCATGGACGCATAATTAAGACTTAGTAATGCTTTTGAAGAAGTATAGGAAACTTCACTTTAATCGATTTGTTCCAAAAGAACTTAATGTATCAAGCAAATGAGGTTCATTATTACATGACTTGTGGTTAGAACCTAAGTTATCCATTTTACCTTCAAGGTTTTAACTTGAAGTGATGAGAACGACCTATATTGAGGACCGAATAACCTTTATGGACGCGTAATTAAGACTTAGTAATGCGGTTGAAGAAGTATAAGAAACTTCACTTCAGTCGATTTTGTCACGACCCTTAACCGTACCCGTACTATTTTTTTTTTTATTTTTCACAAAACTTTTAACTTTAACTGTACCTAAGGCGAAATCTCATTCAAAATCGAAATCAGAATTGAAACCGAAGTTTGTTTAGTAAATCGTTTAAAACAAATACTAAAACAATTAAAACATTTAAAAACAAATAAATCAATAAACCATTAACTAAATAAATAAAACACCCTTTTTTTTAAATAGACAGAACAAGTGGCGATGAATCGCCAAAAAACTGGCGATTGATCGCCCCTTTGGCGATTGCTCCTGGCGAGCAATCGCCCCTTGGCGATTGCTTACCTCGCCTGGCAATCGTCTCTCCAGCGACTGCCAGTGGGGAGAGGTGATTGCTCGCCTCCAAGAGGCGAGCAATTGGAGGCGAGCAATCACCATGCTCTCTGGATTTTCTCCAGAGAGCTTGGCTTTTCTCCCCCATTCTCCTTTCTTCTTTCCTTCTTCACTCGCCCTGCACTTCACATTTTCAACACAAAACACACATTACATTACTCTTCACTTTTCTCACTACTTCTTCAACCAATCTTTACATACCCCCACAAAACACACTCAAAACATGACATTTACTCAAACATTCAAAACCGACACAATTCACGTTAAACGTAATTAAATTTCATAAAAACAAGCCGCGTGGTTCCGTTTAAAAGTTTAATATTTCCTTCTTGTTTGAAAAACATCAAAACATTACAAAACGCAGTATATAGTCTATTCAGTCGCCAAACATCCTAAAACTTATCTAATCATACTAAAAGTCCATCCAATTCCACCATTACCCCAAACATCACCAAAAACTCTCAAAAATCTGTCTAACCATGAGTCATCCAGCGTAGCCAAAACACGCTCCGCCGCCACGAGCTCCGCCCATCGACCATCTACACTTGATCATCATAAAGAGGTTCCTCACCTTCGTTTTCGTCACCTACATCATACGATAAATACATTAAGCCTAATGCTTAGTAAAGAGTGTGCTATAAACATAACATTACATATATGCATGACATTTGTAAAACAATTTCGTTTCGTTTCATTAAATTTTTTTCTTGCCCCGTGAGAATCATAACTTGCCCCGTGAGAAACACATGACCTGCCCCATTAGAACCATGTCTTACGTTGTGAGAACCATATTTTACCCCGTGAGAACACATATTATCATTAACTCGTTATCGTTCTGTTTATCATAAAACATGCTCATAAATAGTTCGTATGCACTTTAATAAAACATGATGCATGAGGAACGGCATACGTAAAAATACCTATCGAACGATCACTAACCAATCGCTAAGGCACTACTTTAAGCTACCTGTCTTACCACTTACCCCTGTAACTACCTAAATTCATCACAACCCACATTATCAACATCGTTACGACGTAGGGCCTTAGTGGCCGGAAAACCTAACACTCACTTACCAGGCGTCCTAGATATGCCGAGCACCGTCCTTGAGCTTGAGATACCTAAGGCATTTCATAACACATCATTAGTTTTAACTCTAATTCATACATTTTGAAGCTAAATGAAATCTCGAGCTAAGGTAATTTCCCAAAAACTCTAATCCATTTCATTTTGGCATTTCATCGAGCACTTGGTGCTCACTAACTTCAAAACTTCATTAATGGTGTTTTACCAACCTCCAACAACCAACATTTAACCCTAATCTACTACCAAACATCAATAATTCCCTCAATCCACTCAATCAACAACCATAGCACTATTAATAAACGAAATCTAGCAATCCAAAACAATTCCTAACGAAACCCCTAAATTTTCTTCACAAACCCTAAACCAAAATCACTTCAAAAACGACTACTAACTTGACTAAAGCATAGAGCTTACTTGGAGGGTTGATTTGTTGAAGAAACTTGAAGGAAGAATCGCCAAATGGAGGAGTTGGTCGATCGTTTGAGATGGCGATGAAGGAGAAGAAAAATCGTGAGAGAGAGAGATCGTGGAGGAGAGGAAAAGTGAGGGAAATAAAGAGTTTTCCTAATTTAAGTAAAATTTGACTTAACAATTACCTAAATGCCCTTTTATTATTTCTTTGCTTAAACTCTTTAATTAACCTATCAATTTAGTTTCTCCAAATTCTTTTATTTCACCAAATATTCCTATTTATTCCTAGGGTTCTTACGAAACTTTCTGTTCGCCATTTGGACTTAATTTATTATTCCTACGAATTAAAACTCTATAGCACTTAAACAATAAAATTGAAACTATAGGCTCAAAATCCATAGTCAAAGTTTCCGGGCATTACATCCTACCCTCCTTATTTAGAATTTTGTCCCCAAAATTTCGTACCTAAACAAATCTTGATATCTGTCCATCATGTCCTGTTGTCGCTCTCACGTTGCTTCCTCTATGTTTTGGTTTCTCCACAGTACCTTAACAAGAGGGATTGACTTATTACGCAGGACCTTAACCGAAGAGTCCAAAATCTTTATCGGCTTCTCTTCAGAGGTCAAGGTTGGCCGTATCTCAAGATCAACTGGTTCTACCACGTGCGTAGGATCCCGTATGTACTTCCTCAACATCGACACGTGGAATACGTTATGTACACCCTCCATACACAACGGCAATTGAAGCCTATACGTAGTAGCTCCAATCCTTTCTGTAATCTGGAACGGTCCAACAAACCGTGGATTCAACTTCCCTCTCTTACCAAAGCGAACCACGCCTTTGAATGGTGAAATCTTCAAAAACACTTCATCACCAATTACAAATTCCAATTCTTGTCTTCTTCGATCAGCATAGCTCTTTTGGCGACTCTGTGCGGTCTCCATCCTCTGCCTGATCAAAGTAGCCTTCTCAGACAACTGTTGTAAAATTTCAGGGCCGATCAACTTAGCTTCGCCCACTTCATCCCAATACAGCGGCGACCTACACTTTCTGCCATATAGTGCTTCGTACGGAGCCATACCAATCATGGACTGATAACTGTTATTATAAGCAAACTCAACCAAAGGCAAATATCGGCTCCACGACGCCTGAAACTCTAGCACGTATGCTCTCAGCATATCCTCGAGTATCTGAATCGTCCTCTCAAACTGTCCGTCGGTCTGTGGGTGGAATGTCGTGCTAAAAGTCAATTTGGTACCCATAGCGCTTTGCAAACTTTTTCAAAACCTCGAGGCAAACCTGGGATCCCGATCTGAAACAATCGACATAGGGACTCCGTGTAATCTAATAATCTCTTGGACATAAAGTTCTGCAAACTCATTCATCGTGTAAGTCATCTTTACAGGCAAGAAATGAGCCACTTTCGTCAATCTATCCACCATGACCCATATACCGTCATGCCCTTTTACTGTCCTCGGTAATCCAACCACAAAGTCCATTGCAATCTGATCCCACTTCCATTCAGGAATCGGTAGTGGTTGCAACATCCCACCTGGTCTCTGGTGTTCTGCCTTAACTTGTTGGTAGACAAGACAGGATCGTACATAACTGGCCACAACACGCTTCATATTCGGCCACCAATAGCGCACCTTCAGATCTCGGTACATCTTGGTGTTACCTGGATGTACTGAGAACAACGAAGAATGTGCCTCCGACATAACCAACTTCCTCAACTCCTCGTCCTTTGGAACGTACCAGTGGTCCCGAAACCTCAAAATGCCCTCCATCGAGTAATTGAATTCGGAAGGCACAATTGATAATTTTGATACAATAGCCACCTTTTCTTCCGTATCTAACTGTTGAGCCTCTTTTATTTTATCCAACAGAGTGGGCCGTATTGTCAAGTCAGCAAGTAGGGCCAAAAGTTCTGGAACTAATTCGAGTTCAAACCCTTGTATCTCCTTTCTCAATGAGGCTTACATACAGAAAGCAACTGACTCCTCTGTCCTAGGCATCCTACTCAAAGCATCCGCCACTGTATTTGCCTTTCCAGGATGATACTTGATTTCGAAGTCGTAGTCTTTCACGAATTCTAACCATCTCCTCTGCCTCATATTTAAATCTTTCTATGTAAACAGGTATTTTAAACTCTTATGGTCCGAAAACACTTCACACTTCTGTCCGTAGAGGTAGTGTCTCCATATCTTTAACGCGAATACCATCGCTGCCAGTTCTAAATCGTGCGTCGGGTAATTTTCCTCATAACTTTTCAATTGCCTGGAAGCATAGGCAATGACTTTTCCTTCCTGCATCAACACGCATCCCAATCCAACCTTGGACGCGTCACAATAAATACAGTACACCCCATTCTCCACTAGTAGAGTCAGTAAAGGTGCTGTGGTCAACCTTTGCTTTAAGGTCTGAAAGCTTTCTTCACATGCCTTGGTCCACTGGTACTTCACTTCCTTCTTCGTTAAGTTCGTCAAAGATTTGGCTATTACTAAAAACCCTTAGATAAACTTTCGATAATACCCTGCTAGGCCTACGAAACTCCGTACATCACTTGCATTTCTCGGTCGAGGTCACTCCCTTACCACTTGAATCTTGCCCGGATCCACATAAACGCCTTCTTTCGAAATCACGTGGCCTAAGAAATTCACCTGACTCAGCCATAATTCGCAATTAGAAAGTTTAGCATACAACTGGTGTCGCTTAAACGTAGTCATAACAGCCCTTAAGTGCTCTGCATGTTCTTTGTCGTTCCGGGAATAAACCAAAATGTCGTCTATGAACACTATAACAAACTTATCCAAGAATTCCCGAAACACTCTGTTCATGAGGTCCATAAATGCTGCTGGAGCATTGGTCAATCCGAAGGACATAACCATAAACTCGTAGTGCCCATAACGTGTTCTGAAGGCAGTCTTTGGTACATCCTCAGCTCTAATTTTTAACTGATAGTACCCAGAACGTAAATCAATTTTAGAAAACACAGCAGCCCCTTGCAACTGGTCAAATAGATCATCTATCCTCGGTAATGAGTATTTATTCTTTATGGTCAGCTTGTTCAACTCACGGTAGTCCACGCACATTCTTAAGGAGCCATCCTTCTTCTTTACAAATAAAACCGGAGCGCCCAAAGGAGAAACGCTCGGCCGAACAAAACCCTTGTCTATTAGCTCTTTCAGCTGGACTTGTAATTCCCTCAATTCAACTGGAGCCATTCTATAAGGATTCTTGGACACTGGCGCCGAACCTGGAATAATCTCAATTGTGAACTCCATTTCCCGATCCGGAGGCAAGCCAGGCAACTCATCCAGGAATACCTCCGTAAAATCCCTAACCACTGGTATGTCACATAACTTTAACTTCTCTCGCATGCTTACTTCCTCAACACTCGCTATAAACCCAAAGCATCCATGCTTCCTCGAGTATAAGGCACCTACAGGCAAGCTGGGTAAATCGTCTAGGAACACTTCAGCAATATTTTCCTCCACCGAAATGTTATTCAACCTTAGCTTATCTCGTTTCCTTACATCCACAATGCTTGCTACGAAATTGAAACATTGAGGTTTTGTGGAATACCGGGCACTCATTGACAATACAAGAGGCATTTCACTTGAACGGAGGGTCGCTGGAAAATCGTAATTCTCCCCACTCGGGTCTAAAATCTACTACTCCCGACCTGCAATTGATTGAGGTATAGTGCCTGAACAACCAATCCATGCCCAAGATTACATCGTACCCCTTCATACATATGACAATCATGTTCGCATACAACTGCCTACTACCAACAGATATAACTTCTCCATGTATCGCCCGATCTGAGTGCAAATACTCTCCGGAAGGCAACATAACACTATAACTATGATCAGCTTGGACGACATCTAAATTCCATTTATCTGTATACTTCCGTGCTACGAAGGAATGGGTTGCCCCAGTGTCAATTAGAACATGAGCCATGTTTCCACAGACTAAGATAGTACCTGTAACAACTGAAGGCTGAGCAGTTTCCTCGTCTTCAATCAGAGAAAAGATCCGGGAAGGAGCGCCTGGTGGCCGCTTACTCGGCTCTAGGAAATCAACGGCCTTGTGGCCCACCTTATCACAACGAAAACATCGTCCACTATGCAGTTTGCACTCCCCATGATGATTCTTTAGGCAAGTGGGGCAAAAAGGAGCTTGCGACGCCCCTTGCGGACGTTTACCCTTATCCTGGAATCTAGGCGTCTCATTAGCCCATTTGACACACGTTGTGATTGTGGCTGCCAACCCTGGTTTTGTTGTTACGGATGCCCATCCCTAACAAACCTTCTTGACGCTTCTCTCTGTCGCTGAAGCTTCATCTCGATGTCATCAAGACCAAGAGCTCTTTCTACTATCTTATGATAAGGCACATCCTCATCATCCACCGTCATCACCCCTTTTCTGAATTTCTAATTTCAAACCTTGTACGAATTGGTGAATTTTGTCCTCCTCCTCATAGATCATATACCCTGCATATCGAGATAGCGAATCAAACCTTCGTACATATTCAGCCACCGTCCCCGTTTGGCGTAGTTGCGTGAACTCCACTTTCTTACTGGCCCGAAGTGTGCGACTGAAATACTTGTTGTAGAACACCGTTTTGAACCTTTCCCACCTCATAACTCCCACATCAGTAGTAGCTTTAACCGTATCCCACCAAAATATAGCATCCTTCTCTAAATTAAATGTGGCACACGTCACTTTGTCGGCCTCCTCTACTTTTGCATAGGCAAACATACTCTCAATCTTACGAATCCATTGTTTAGCACTCGTAGGATCCGAAGACTGACCATCGAAGGTAGGGGGCCTAAGTCTCCTGAATCTTTCCCCACCTTGATCCTGTAAGGTATTTCCTTGTCCATTTCCACTCCCATTCCCTTCTCGGTTTAATAAAATCCCAATCTGTTCCGACTGTTGTTGCAATATATCCATGAATTGATCCATGGGATTTCCTGGAGTTGGTCTAGGTGCTCTCGGCATATTTTGTTCCTAAACACATTAGACAATACGAACAATATAAATATCAAGGAATCGTACTTAAATTGAAACACTTATAGTCGATGGAGAGTTCCCGTACGGCAGTGTGTTTGGCAGGAAATTCACAAAATCAATTTTTAAAACTCCGTCCCTCTGATACCATAACTGTCACGACCCTTAACCGTACCCGTACTATTTTTTTTTTTTACAAAACTTTTAACTTTAACTGTACCTAAGGCGAAATCTCATTCAAAATCGAAATCGGAATTGAAATCGAAGTTCGTTTAGTAAATCGTTTAAAACAAATGCTAAAACAATTAAAACATTTAAAAACAATTAAATCAAAAAACCATTAACTAAATAAATAAACCCCCCCCCCCCCCCTTTTTTTTTTAAAATCGATAGAACAAGTGGCGATTGCTCCTAGCGAGCAATCGCCCCTTGGCGATTGCTTACCTCGCCTGGCAATCGCCTCTCCAGCGATTGCCAGGGGGGAGAGGCGAGCAATCGCCATGCTCTCTGGATTTTCTCCAAAGACCACGGCTTTTCTCTCCCCCGCCCCCCTTCTCCTTTCTTCTTTTCTTCTTCACTCACCCTACACTTCACATTTTCAACACAAAACACACAACACATTACTCTTCACTTTTCTCACTACTTCTTCAACCAATCTTTACATACCCCCACAAAACACACTCCAAACATGACATTTACTCAAACACTCAAAACCGACACAATTCACGTTAAACGTAATTAAATTTCATAAAAACGAACCGCGTGGTTTCGTTTAAAAGTTTAACATTTCCTTCCTGTTTGAAAAACATCAAAACATTACAAAATGCAGTATATAGTCTATTCAGTCGCCAAACATCCTAAAACTTATCTAATCATACTAAAAATCCATCCAATTCCACCATTACACCAAAATCACCAAAAACTCTCAAAAATCTGTCTAACCATGAGTCATCCAGCCTAGCCAAAACACGCTCCGCCGCCACGAGCTCCGCCCATCGACCATCTACACTTGATCATCATAAAGAGGTTCCTCACCTTCGTTTTCGTCACCTACATCATACGATAAATACATTAAGCCTAATGCTTAGTAAAGAGTGTGCTAAACATAACATTACATATATGCATGACATTTGTAAAACAATTTCGTTTCGTTTCATTAAATCTTTTTCTTGCCCCGTGAGAATCATAACTTGCCCCGTGAGAAACACATGACTTGCCCCGTGAGAACCATGTCTTACCCAGTGAGAACCATATTTTACACCGTGAGAACACATATCATCATTAACTCGTTATCGTTCTGTTTATCATAAAACATGCTCATAAATAGTTCGTATGCACTTTAATAAAACATGATGCATGAGGAACGGCATACGTAAAAATACCTATCGAACGATCACTAACCAATCGCTAGGGCACTACTTTAAGCTACCTGTCTTACCACTTACCCCTGTAATTACCTAATTTCATCACAACCCACATTATCAACATCGTTACGACGTAGGCCCTTAGTGGCCAGAAAACCTAACACTCACTTACCAGGCGTCCTAGATATGCCGAGCACCGTCCTTGAGCTTGAGTTACCCAAGGCATTTCATAACACATCATTAGTTTTAACTCTAATTCATAAATTTCGAAGCTAAACGAAATTTCGAGCTAAGGTAATTTCCCAAAAACTCTAATCCATTTCATTTGGGCATTTCATCGAGCACTTGGTGCTCACTAACTTCAAAACTCCATTAATGGTGTTTTACCAACCTCCAACAACCAACATTTAACCCTAATCCACTACCAAACATCAATAATTCCCTCAATCCACTCAATCAACAACCATAGCACCATTAATAAACGAAATCTAGCAATCCAAAACAATTCCTAACGAAACCCCTAAATTTTCTTCACAAACCTTAAACCAAAACCACTTCAAAAACGACTACTAACTTGACTAAAGCATAGAGCTTACTTGGAGGGTTGATTTGTTGAAGAAACTTGAAGGAAGAATCGCCAAATGGAGGAGTTGGTCGATCGTTTGAGATGGCGATGAAGGAGAAGAAAAATTGTGAGAGAGAGAGATCGTGGAGGAGAGGAAAAGTGAGGGAAATAAAGAGTTTTCGTAATTTAAGTAAAATTTGACTTAACAATTACCTAAATGCCCTTTTATTATTTCTTTGCTTAAACTCTTTAATTAACCTATCAATTTAGTTTCTCCAAATTCTTTTATTTCACCAAATATTCCTATTTATTCTCAGGGTTCTTACGAAACTTTCTGTTCGCCATTTGGACTTAATTTATTATTGCTACGAATTAAAACTCTAAAGCACTTAAACAATAAAACCGAAACTATAGGCTCAAAATCCATAGTCAAAGTTTCTGGGCGTTACAGATTTGTTCCAAAAGAACTGAACGTATCAAACAAATGAGCTTTAGTGTTACATGACTTGTGGTTAGAACCTAAGTTATCCATTTTATTTTCAAGGTTTTAACTTGAAGTGATGAGAACGACTTGTATTGAGGATCCAATAACCCACATGGATGCGTAAATAAGACTGAGTAATGCTTTTGAAGAAGTATAAGAAACTTCACTTTAATCGATTTGTTCCAAAAGAACTGAACGTATCAAGCAAATAAGGTTCACTTTTACATGACTTGTCGTTAGAACCTAAGTTATCCATTTCACCTTCAAGTTTTAACTTGAAGTGATGAGAACGACGTGTATTGAGGATCCAATAACCTTCATGGACGTGTAATTAAGACTTAGTAAAGCTTTTGATGAAGTATAAGAAACTTCACTTCAATCAATTTGTTCCAAAAGAACTGAACGTATCCAATAACCTTCATGGACGTGTAATTAAGACTTAGTAAAGCTTTTGATGAAGTATAAGAAACTTCACTTCAATCAATTTGTTCCAAAAGAACTGAACGTATCAAGCAAATGAGGTTCATTGTTACATAACTTGTGGTTAGAATCTAAGTTAACCATTTCACCTTCAAGATTTTAACTTGAAGTGATGAGAACGACGTGTATTGAGGACCCAATAACCCTCATGGATGCGTAATTAAGACTTAGTAATGGGTTTGAAGAAGTATATGAAACTTCACTTCAATCAATTTTTTCCAAAAGAACTGATTGTATCAAGCAAATAAGGTTAACTGTTACATAACTTGTGGTTAGAACCTAAGTTATTCATTTCACCTTTAAGGTTTTAACTTTAAGCGATTAGAACTACGTGTATTGAGGACCCAATAACCCTCATGGATGCGTAATTAAGACTTAGTAATGGGTTTGAAGAAGTATATGAAACTTCACTTCAATCAATTTTTTCCAAAAGAACTGATTGTATCAAGCAAATAAGGTTAACTGTTACATAACTTGTGGTTAGAACCTAAGTTATTCATTTCACCTTTAAGGTTTTAACTTTAAGCGATTAGAACTACGTGTATTGAGGACCCAATAACCCTCATGGATGCGTAATTAAGACTTAGTAATGCTTTTGAAGAAATGTAAGAAACTTACTTCAATCGATTTGTTCCAAAAGAACTGAACATATCAAGCAAATGAGGTGCACTGTTACATGACTTGTGGTTAGAACCAAAGTTATCCATTTCATGTCAAAACCCGAAACCCGACGGGTCGAGAATTTTGTATAATCATATACATAACCAAAATGTCAACCCAATTCTTTTTTTGTATATAAATAAATATGTTTTTAAAGAAAATCCAATCAAATTCGAAGTCATTTAAATTCGTTTGGGAAAATATTTATTTAAAGGAAAGAATCGACAGACAATCGAATTAACCTCTATCGTTCACATCCAACATTAACATATAACGAGCGACATCCACCGCCTAACGGTGATATTCCTCGTCTACCGATGACTTCAGCCGGAGGACTCACACGTCCAGTATCCACCGATCAACATAAACACTAAACATCTACCGGTCAGACCATGTGTTACCCACGTGACTTCATTAACTCGGCAAACGACATCCACCGATCCTCATAAACACTCAACATCCACCGGTGAACAGTAACACTCAACATCCACCGGTGAGACCACGTGTTACCCACGTGACTTCATTAACTCGGCAGACGACATCCATCGATGCTTATTCACCACTCATTTCTATCACTCATATCCACAGAACTCCTCCACCGATGACGTCAGCCGGATGACTCAATAACCCAGCATTCACTAGTCATTTCTGTCGAGCGACATCCACCGCTCAACAGTAATACTTCACATCTACCTATTACATCTACTGAGCACATCCACCGCTCAACAGTAACCGAACATCTATTGATTACAACTAGGTTGAGACTTCAATTCTTTCCCCCTTCTCTCTCTTTTTAGAGAACTTAACTCTTTTTACCAAAAATCCCCATACACATAAACCTCGTAATTCTTAATTTAAGTTCATAGCGGAAGACTTATTACATAAAGAAGATCCTTAAATTCAAAACTTTATAAATTTAAACTCGTATCTTAGTAAGTCAAATATCTGTTAACATAGAGAGATTCTTTTCCTATTATGCATCATGTCATAAATCTTACTAAATTGTACGGAAAGCAACACTTCGCGGGTTAAAATCGCTTCTCAGCCACAAATCATCACCATGAGCAACAGCCAGCAACCAGACCTAAGCATTTCCTTCTAGACCGAAGTCCTCACCTGTTGTTTCGTCACCTATATCATAAGGTTCAAACTATAAGCCTAATGCTTAGTAAGGAGTGCAATAGATACATGAATGCTGCATACTTAAAAGATTCATGTTCACATCTTTTACTCAATTCGGGAATCATGCTTGTGTTCAAATTCACTTTCAAATCGTGGGAATCATATTCTTGTTCATCGTTTTCATATCATGGATTAAGGAGGAGTTTGTGCCGAAGGGGGGGGGGTAGGCAGTGCGTGTGTACATGGCCCTTGCGGGCAAGAATCATGGTCCATTCCTGGACAGTGACATGGCCAAAACTGCCCCCAACACTCACTTAATCAATGTTTCATAAGTTTCATTTTCTTGTTTCATCCATAAAGGAGTATGCGTGTAAAACATTTGTATAATCGGTAAATAAATCATGATGCATGGACATAAACATTCTCCAACTTGAGACCATGGAAGGAGTCGTTCATCAGAAAACAGAGCATATACTATTCTAAACATTATACTAAAACAGACAACTTCCCAAACATAATCGAATATCATAAAACAAACTAAACCTACTACTTTTGTGATGCAGGGCCCTAATGGCCAGAAATCTTAATGCATTCACTTACCTGGATTCCTTAGCTATGTCTTTCCTTCACTTGGAGTTTTTTCCACCCAAGACATTTCACGTATTAATGTAAGAAAACAAATCCTAAGTAGTTAATATTCTAGAATGGTAGCTTTCTAACTAAGTATATATCCTAGAAGTCTAACTCATTTCCATTAGAGCATTGTATCAACCACCTAGTGTGCATAAAAACCTCAGCTAAACGATAATGGAGTTCGGGTTCACCAATTACCCAGGCTCAGCCAACGTTCATTATTTCTACTCATTATCTACAACAATCATAAATGCTATGTTAATGGCTATCTCTACCATAAAATTTCAACTTCCTCAGAAAACCCGAATCTAAATCTCTAATCAACTCTCAAATGACTAATCAGTAAACACATTGTCCAAATCTTACCTCGAGCTTGGGGTATCAGAAGAATTTCGAAGGAAGCTGATCGCTGGAAGAAGAACAGAGAACAGAGCTGAGGAAGAGTGAGTCGGCTGAGAGAGGAAAGTCAGCTGGTTGAGGTTTTTTGTGAGGTTTAAGGATTTCCATTTTCTATTTATACACTTATTGAGCCAGGCTTAATTACAAGTTTGCCACCAGACCTAATTTTTATAAAGAGAACTGATTAAACTTTGGCGCCTAATTTTCGACCAAAAAAGAATATGTACAGATGGCAGTTAATTCTGTTTACCTTAAAGGAAGTCCACCTGTCCGAAGTTGTCGGGTGTTACATTTCACCTTCAAGGTTTTAACTTGAAGTGATGAGAACGACGTGTATTGAGGACCCAATAACCCTCATGGACGCGTAATTAAGACTTAGTAATGCGTTTGAAGAAGTATAATAAACTTTACTTCTGTAACACTCGATTTTACGGGATTTTATTTTGCTAATATAAAAGAGTATTTTTTTAAATATGTCCAATTAAGTCTGTTTTACGAGCGTAAAGTTTTAATAGAGCCCTATCAATAAATTGGAATTATCGGTGAAATAAGAAAATTTGGAGAAAATGAATCGAAAATCAAATAACGAATTAGGTAACGAAACAAATAGAAAATAATTGGAGGGGCAGATAAGTAATTTACAAGTCCAAATTTTAATAAAATTCACAAACCCCCCCCCCCCCCCAATTGTAAATTCACTCTGCAGAAACCCCTTTCTTCCATCCTTAGGCGATTTTCATTTCTCCCCTCCGATCCTTCACAGTTCGACGGCGATTTCTCTTCCGACGTCCTATTCTTCTCTCAGTTTCTCCTTCAATCGACACTCTAGGTAAGGTTCTATGGTTTTGGAAAGTTTATTCGTGGTTTTCGGGTTGTAAAATGATTAGGGTTCGTTTAGTGTTTTACTAAAACGTAAATTAAAGTTTGAAATCGTTAGGTTTGTTGTAATTCAGACTTAAATGGACGTAGTGGCGATAGTTGGTTGTAGTTAGTTGGTTTATTGATGAATATTAGAGTTTTGCTTTGATTGGAGCTTTGAAAACTCCATTAATGGAGGTTTTTAAATCTCGAGCGTGAATTGCTCGATGAAATGCCTCAATGAATTGAATTAGAGTTTTAGGAGATTTCTTTAGTTGAGGGTTTCGTTAGTTTGGAAGTTTAACGGTTTAAACTCAATTTTAATGACGATTGTTGTGAATTGCCATAGGTGAACAACGCTCGTGGATGGAGCTTGAATTGCAACGGACGCGAGGAAAGTCTTCGTGCTTGTTTGGCCGATTGGCCTACACCGTAAGTCGAGTTCGTCGTTGAGAAATTTTGTGCTATGTACTTTTATATGCTTTGGTTGGATAGTTTAGGGTTAGTTGTTTTTATAGGTTATGCTTGTGATGTATTGATGGTATTCGTGATGTTTTGATGGTAACCACATTGTATGTTTATATTATGTCATTTACTGTACATGCATCACACTCTTCGAAAATAGCATGGAAATGGATTTTTACACGTGTTTAAGAAAAGAAATGAATTAAAGAAACGAATGTACGTAACCCGGTCACGACGAGGTGGGGTTCAGACATGGCTATTTACGGATGGAAGCATGTTTTACCCCCCGGTAGATGGAAAGGGCTGTCAAACCACCAGACATGCCCTCTCCATCTGGTGAGAGTTAGACCTCGGTGACATTCTGCTATGTAATGAAATGATTAAAAGGTCTGCATGATTTACGAACCTCATATGCACAGCATGCATTTACATTTACGAAGATTACCAAGCCTTTAGCTCATAGTTGTCTCTATGGTGTAGGTGAATTTTAAATAGGTGAGGATGAGATTCCTCCACCCGAGGCATGAGCAATTTGAATGGAGGTGGCCCGTGGGAGTGCGCTGGGCAGTTGAGGCGTATTTTGACCCGTGGGAGCAAAGGTTTGGTATTTTGAGGATTTTTTGTTATTTTTGGCTAATGGGTGATGATATAGAAAATTGTATAGATAAATCATTTTAGGATGCTTGGTATATGGATAGTGGATATATCGCGTTTTGACGTTTTTGATGGTTTGTGAACAATTATGTAGAATGTTTATTTAAATGGAAATGTTGAGAGATGTTAGTGAATAGATGTTGAAGAGTGTGAAGCGTAAGGGACAAGTGGAAAGAAGTAGCCGCTCTCTGGAAATTGGATTCTAGAGAGTATGCCGATCAATCACTAAAAAAGGGGTGATTGATTGGTTGCTCAGGCTACGTACTGAAAGAGATTCCAGAGTGGTAGATTTAGGGTTACGGCCGTTTTAATAAGGTTTGTTAAGGTTTTTTGGCAAGGGGAAACATCGACCAATTTTAATCGGGGTCGACATACAGAGAGTTTAGAGCCTGTTAAGTCCGTTAAGGTGTTTTGGTAAAGGTTGAATTCATCGACCAGTTATAGTGAAGGTTTCAATCGAAGTCATCGACTAGTTATAGTAAAGGTTTCGGTCGAAGTCATCCTCCATTTATAGTGAAGGTTTCGGCCGAAGTCATCGACCAGTTATAGTGAAGGTTTCGGTCGAAGTCATTGACCATTTATAGAGAAGTGTATGGTCGAAAACATTGACCGATATCATTACAGAGGCCATGTCGATCGAACTCATACAGAGGCCACGTCAACCGAACTATACAGAGGCCATGTCGACCAAATATTAAGTGTTCTATGGACATCGACCGATTAGAAGGAATGAATTCCAAAGGGACGTCGTCCGATTTTAGGTAGTGTTGACCAAAATCCAATTTTACCATTTTAGCACTATTAACCAAGTTTAATATTTATACGGGGCAATCGATCGGCTATGCCTTTAATGGGTGAAATACCCTTTTTGCCCATGATGGTTTGGCCGATTGTTTTTCTATTTTAATGTATTTTCTTTAAATGATTTTGAGGACGTTTTTAATAATTTAAGGGTTTAAAAAGAATAATTTATACGAGAAATTATGGAATAAGAATCAGGGGACGTTACAGTTATGGTATCAGAGCCCCTGAGTTTTAAAATTGGTTCTGTAGGCTGCTCGACTGCACAGCCACTACGCAGACATCCTTCCTCAACTGTAAGTACGTTTTATTGTATTTCCTTGCTTTGGTTTCGTAGAATTATTTGTTTTAACTTTTATAGGAGTTACAAAAAAAAAAATATGGTCCGAGCTAGAGATGCCAGGGACGAAGCCCTGGATAGACTTATGAATTTGCTGGATCGTCAAGCCCAGCATATGGATAGGCAAGCACAACAAATCGAAAGATTAGTAAACCGAGAGGTAGTTGTTCCAAACCATCACGGTATGGAGAGGTTCCAAAAGTTACAACCTCCGGTGGTTAACAGACAGTCTTCAGACCCCTCTTTAGCCGAGGAGTGGATCCAAACTATGGAGGATATGCTGTAGTACGCGGGGATAGAGAACAGGAATAAAGTTGCAGATATCACCTTTCATTTGGCTCTGGATGCCCGATTTTTGTGGGATTCGATCAAAGCAACAACTGATGTGGCAATTATGACATGGGAATGGTTCAAGACCGTGTTTTATGATAAATACTTCAGCCGTACAGTGAGGGCAGCTAAGAGAACGGAATTTACGCAGCTGAAGCAGACTGGTTCGGTTGCGGAGTGTATTCGGAAGTTTGAGGCCTTATCACGATTTGCGCCACGCTTAGTAAGCGACAACGAAGTCAAGGTACACCAGTTTATGGATGGGCTGAACCTGAAGATTCGGAAGAACATTATAGTATCCGAGATTCTAGATGTACCGTACTCAGACATTGCAGCAAGGGCTTTGGACTTCGAGGCTGCAGAGTTGACTTGCATCAAGCCAAGGGAGCCAGCTAAGGGCTTCTTTCGTGAGATCCATCCTCAACCCGGAATAGAGGTTGGCAACCTAGAGGACAACAGCAACAACAAGTACAACAACGGGGAGTAAAAAGACCCTTTGATGGGAAGGGCGACCAGGGGAAAGGGAAACAGGTGCAAAGGGTTCCTCAGATGCCTTGGTGCTCTAAGTGTCAGAAGGAGCACAGCGGTAAATGCCGATTGGGGACTGACAAATGCTACCGATGTGGGCAGACTGGCCATTTCATTAAGGATTGCCCAAAGTTGGGCTGAGATCAGCTAGGCAGAGATCAGAGGAGGGTCGTGCCAAGGATCTTCGCCTTTATAAAGCCTGGTGACATCGACGATGAGGCTCATCCTTCGGTTATCGCAAGTAGTATTTTAGTTATTGGCGTAGCCATATTTTCTTTGATAGACACGGGAGCTACGCACTCCTTCATTTTAACTGCTTGCATGACTAGATTGGGGTTAGTGTCTGAGTTAGCAGAATATGATTATAGAGTAATGCTGACTTCGGGAGCGTATATGCAGTTTGATTGTATATTCCAAGGCAACGTCGTCTCGGTAGGGATTAATACCCTCTATGCCTGTCTGATAGTAATGGGCATAGAGCGGTACGATCTGATTTTGGGGATGGACTAGATGTCACGCCATTTCGCTACTATCAACTGTCGATCCGGGTTAGTGACTTTTCAACCCCCGGACAAAGAGGAGTTTTCTTATCACGCGATGAATAGGTTGAGTGGGTCACATACTTCCTATTCCATGAAGGTCAACGAGCTGTTTAGAGGTGAATGCTCAGTTTATTTGGCCAAAGTAGTCGACACTCGATTGCTCAATGGAGTAATGCCAAGTGACTTCCAAATCTTAGTGAGTTTGCAGAGATTTTTTACGACGATCTTCCCAGATTATCGCCGGACCGGGAGATCAAGTTTACAATTGATGTTTATCCTAGCTCGGGGCTTGTATCAAAGAATTCGTACAGACTTGCACTGCCGAATTGAAAGAGTTGAAGACTCAGCCTTAGGAGTTGTTGGATAAGGGGTTCATTCGACCCAGCTTTTCTTCTTAGGTGCGCCAGTTTTGTTCGTCAAGAAGAAAGACAGGACTCTCCGAATGTGTGTCGATTACTGGGAGTTGAATAAGCTAACAGTGAAGAATAAATATCTACTGCCCCAAATAGATGATTTATTTGACAAAATGCAAGGTGCCCGAGAGTTTTCAAGCATTGACCTACGCTCGGGTTATTATCAGTTGAAGGTCCGGAGGAAAGATGTTCAGAAAACGGCGTTCCGGACGAGGTATGGGCATTATAAGTTCCTTGTTATGTGTTTTAGATTTACCAATGCCTATGCAGCGTTTATAGATTTGATGAACCGTGTTTTCAAGGATTACCTGGACAAGTTTGTTGTTGTTTTCATCGATGACATGTTGATCTATTTTAAGATGAAGGAAGAGCACGAAAATGTATAAAGACCTGAGACAACACTTCTTGTGGCCGAACATGAAGAAGGAGATTGCCAGGTATGTAGAAACCTGCCTGGTTTGTCAGCAAGTTAAAGCGGAACACCAAAGACTAACTGGAACCTTACAGCCACTGCCGATTCCGGAATGGAAATGGGAGCAGAACTCCATAGATTTTATAGTTCGACTCCCAAGGATAATGAAAGGACATGATGGCATATGGGTGATAGTGGACCGTTTGACAAAGTCGGCCCACTTTCTATCAGTGAAAATGACATATTCCATGGATCAGCTAGCCGAGCTATACGTGCAAAAGATTGTAAGATTGCACGGGTGCCCATTTCAATTGTCTCCGATAGAAAAGTTTGCATAAGGCTATAGGAACCCAATTGAATTTTAGCACGGTGTTTCATCATCAGACTGACGGGCAGACTAAAAGAACAAATCAGATTCTTGAGAATATGCTTAGAGCTTGCGTGCTAGAGTTTCAGGGCTCGTGAAGCCGATATTTACCGTTGATTGAGTTCTCATACAACAATAGTTTTCAAGCTACCATTGGCATGGCCCCGTACGAAGCGTTGTATGGTCAAAAATGTAGGTCTCTACTGTATTGGGACGAAGTTGGCGAAGCAAGTATAATCGGCTCAGACATTCTACAACAAACGGCAGAGAAAATTGCCGTTATCAGGCAACGTATAGAGATAGCGCAGAGCCTCCAGAACAGCTATGCCGACACCAGACGAAGGGAATTGGAGTTTAGATAGGGTGACGAAGTTTATCTGAAAATTTCTCTGTTCAAGGGTGTGATGCGATTCGGAAGAAAGGGCAAGATAAGCCCTCGGTATGTGGGGTCATTCCCTATTTTGAAGAGAATTGGAAGAATGGCATATCGGTTATAGCTTCCGGTGTCCATGGAGGGCATTCATGATGTGTTTCACGTGTCCATGCTCAGAAAGTGCATACGTGATCCGTCTCACATCGTGGAAGCAAGGGAGATCGAGGTTCAGCCGACGCTAACTTATGTGGAAAGGCCGGTTTGAATTCTGGAATCCTCTATCAAAGTATTGTGCAACAAGGATATCCCGCTGGTAAAGGTCCTATGGCGGAACCATGATGTAGAGGAAGCTACTTGAGAGAGGCAGCAGGATATGATGTCGAAGTATCCTGAACTGTTTGTATAATCAAATTTTAAGGACAAAATTTTAATTAAGGTGGATGGAATGTGACACCCAGTTTTACGAGATTTTATTATTCCAATATAAAATGACATTTTTGTAAATATGTCAAATTAAGTCCGTTTTGCGAGCGAAAAGTTTTAATAGAGCCCTAGCAATAAATTGGAAATATCGATAAAATAAAGAAATTTGGAGAAAACGAATCAAAAATCAAATAACGAATTAGGTAACGAAACAAATAGAAAACAATTGTAGGAGCAGATAAGTAATTTACAAGTCCAAATTTTAATAAAATTCAAACCCCCCCCCCCCCCCCCCCACAATCGTAAATTCACTCTGCAAAACCCCTTTCTTCCATCCTTAGGCAATTTTCATTTCTCCCCTCTGATCCTTCACGATTCGACGGTGATTTCTCTTTTGACGTCCGATTCTTCTCTCGTTTTCTTCTTCAATCGACACTCTAGGTAAGGTTCTATGGTTTTGGAAAGTTTATTCGTGGTTTCGGGTTGTAAAACGATTAGGGTTCGTTTAGGGTTTTGCTAAAAACGTAAATTAAAGTTTAAAATTGTAGGTTTGTTGTAATTTTGACTTAAATGGACGTATTGGCATTCGTTGGACGTAGTTAGTCGGTTTATTGATGCATATTAGAGTTTTGGTTGGATTGGAGCTTGGAAAACTCCATTAATGGAGGTTTTTAAATGTCGAGCGCGAATTGCTCGACAAAATACCTCAATGAATTGAATTAGAGTTTTAGGAGATTTTTTAGTTAAGGGTTTCGTTAGTTTGGAAGTTTAACGATTTAAACTCAGTTTTAATGACGATTGTTGTAAATTGCCATAGGTGAACAACACTCGTGGATGGAGCTTGAATTGCAAAGGACGCGAGGTAAGTCTTCGTGCTTGTTTGGCTGATTGGCCTACACCGTAAGTTGAGTTCGTCGTTGAGGATTTTGGTGCTATGTACTTTTTTATGTTTTGGTTGGGTAGTTTAGGGTTAGTTGTTTTTTATAGGTTATGCTTGCGATGTTTTGATAGTATTCGTGATGTTTAGATGGTATCCACGTTGTATGATTATATTATGTTATTTACTGTACATGCATCACACTCTTTCAAAATAGAATGAAAATGGAATCCTACACGTGTTTAAGAAAAGAGATAAATTAAATAAACGAATTTACGTAACCCGGTCACGATGGGGTGAGATTCAGACATCGCTGTTTACGGATGGAAGCATGTTTTCCTCTCGGTAGATGGAAAGGGCTGTCTAACAGCTAGACGTGCCCTCTCCATCTGGTGAGAGTTAGACCTCGGTGACATTCTGCAATGTAACGAAATGATTAAAATGCTTGCATGATTTACGAACCTCATATGCACAGCATGCATTTGCATTTACGAAGATTACTGAGCCTTTAGCTCATAGTTGTCTCTATGGTGTAGGTAAATTTGAAACAGGTGAGGATGAGATTTCTCCACCCGAGGCATGAGCAAGTTGAAGGAGGGTGGCCCGTGGGAGTGCGCTGGGCAGTTGAGGCATATTTTGACCCACGGGAGCAACGGTTAGGTATTTTGAGAATTTTACGTTATTTTGGGCTAATGGGTGATGAGATAGAAAATTGTATAGATAAATCATTTTAGGCTGCTTGGTATATGGATAGTGGATATATCGCGTTTTGACGTTTTGCATGGTTTGTGAACAATTATGTAGAATGTCTATTTAAATAGAAATGTTGAGAGATGTTAGTGAATAGATGTTGAAGAGTGTCAAGCGTAAGGGACAAGTGGAAAGAAGGAGCAGCTCTCTGGAAATTGGATTCCAGAGAGTATGCCGATCGATTGCTAAAAAGGGGTGATCGATCGGTTGCTCTGGCACTGGAAGAAATTCCAGAGTGGTGGATTTAGGGTTACGGCCATTTTAATAAGGTTTGTTAAGTTTTCTGGCAAGGGGGAAGATAGACCGATTTTAATCGGGGTCGACATACAGAGAGTTTAGAGCCTGTTAAGTCCATTAAGTTCTATTGATAAAGGTCGAAGTCATCGACCAGTTAAAGTGAAGGTATCGGTCGAAGTCATCGACCAGTTTTAGTGAAGGTTTCGGTCGAAGTCATCTTCCATTTATAGTGAAGGTTTCGGTCGAAGTGATCGACCAATTATAGTGAAGGTTTCGGTCGAAGTCATCGACCATTTATAGCGAAGTGTACGATCAAAAACATCGACCAATATCATTAGAGAGGCCATGTCGACCAAACTCATACAGAGGCCACGTCGACTGATATACAGAGGCCACGTCGACCAAATATTAAGTGTTCTAGTATGCACATCGACCGATTAGAAGGAATGAATTCAAAAGGCACGTGGTCCGATTTTAGGTAGTGTTGATTGAAATACAGTTTTACCGTTTTAGCACTATTAACAAAGTTTAATATTTACACGGGGTGATCGGCGATCGATCGGCTATGCCTTTTTACGGGCAAAATTCCATTTTTGCCCACGATGGTTTGGCCGATTGTTTTTCTATTTTAATGTATTTTCTTTCAAAGGATTTGAGGATGTTTTTAAACGATTAAAGGGTTTAAGAAGAAAAATTTATACAAAAAATTTTGGAATAGGAATCAGGGGACGTCACAACTTCAACCGATTTGTTCCAAAATAACTGAACGTATCAAGCAAATGAGGTTCACTCTCACATGACTTGTGATTAGAACCTAAGTTATCCATTTCACCTTTAAGGTTTTAACTTAAAATAATGAGAACACGAGTATTGAGGACCCAATAACCCTCATGGATGCGTAATTAAGACTTAGTAATGCGTTTGAAGAACTATAAGAAACTTGACTTCAATCGATTTGTACCAAAAGAACTGAACGTATCAAGCAAATGAGGTTCACTATTACATGACTTGAGGTTAGTACCTAAGTTATCCATTTTATCTTCAAGGTTTTAACTTGAAGTGATAAGAACGATGTGTATTGTGGACTCAGAAATCCTCATGGATGAGTAATTAAGACTTAGTAATGCGTTTGAAGAAGTATAAGAAACTTAACTTCAATCGATTTATTCCAAAAGAACTGAACGTATCAAGCAAATGAGGTTCCCTGTTACATGGCTTGTGGTGATAACCTAAGTTATCAATTTCACCTTCAAGGTTTTAACTTGAAGTGGTGAGAACGACCAGTATTGAGTACCTAATAACCTTCATGGACGCGTAATTAAAACTTAATAATGCGTTTGAAGAAGTATAAGAAACTTAACTTCAATCCATTTGTTCCAAAAGAACTGAACGTATCAAGCAAATGAGGTTCCGTGTTACATGGTTGTGGTTATAACCTAAGTTATAAATTTCACCTTCAAGGTTTTAACTTGAAGTGGTGAGAATGACCAGTATTGAGTACCTAATAACCTTCATGGACGCGTAATTAAAACTTAATAATGCGTTTGCAGAAGTATAAGAAACTTAACTTCAATCGAATTGTTCTAAAAGAACTGAACGTATCAAGCAAATAAGGTTAACTGTTACATGATTTGTGGTTAGAACCTAAGTTATCCATTTCACCTTCAAGGTTTTAACTTGAAGTTGTGAGAACGACCTTTATTGAGTATCGAATAACCTTCATCGACGCGTAATCAAGACTTAGTAATGCATTTGAGGAAGTATAAGAAACTTCACACTTCAATCGATTAGTTCCAAAAGAACTGAACGTATCAAGCAAATGAGGTTCATTGTTACATGACTTCTGGTTAGAACCTAAGTTATCCATTTCACCTTCAAGGTTTTAACTTGAAATGATAAGAACGACACGTATTGAGTACATAATAACCCTCATGGTCACGTAATTAAGACTTACTAATGTGCTTGAAGAAGTATAAGAAACTTCACTTCAATCGATTTGTTCCAAATGAACTAAACGTATCAAGGAAATGAGGTTCACTGTTACAAGACTTGCAGTGAGAACCTAGGTCATCCATTTAACCTTTCAGGTTTAAACTTAAAGTAATGAGAACGACGTATATTGAGGACCCAATAACCCTCCTGGACGCGTAATTAAGACTTAGTAGTGGGTTTGAGGAAGTATAAGAAACTTCACTTCAATCGATTAGTTCCAAAAAAACTGAACGTATCAAGCAAATGAGGTTCATTGTTACATGACTTCTGGTTAGAACCTAAGTTATCCATTTGCCCTTCAAGGTCTTAACATGAAGGGATGAGAACGACGTGTATTGAAGACCCAATAACCCTCATGGATGCGTAATTAAGACTTAGTAATGCGTTTGAAGAAGTATAACAAACATCACTTCAATCGATTTGTTTCAAAAGAACTGAACGTATCAAGCAAATGAGGTTCACTGTTGCATGGCTTGTGGTTAGAACCTAAGTTATCCATTTCACCTTCAAGGTTTTAACTTGAAATGATAAGAACGACACGTATTGAGTACATAATAACCCTCATGGTCACGTAATTAAGACTTACTAATGTGCTTGAAGAAGTATAAGAAACTTCACTTCAATCGATTTGTTCCAAATGAACTAAACGTATCAAGGAAATGAGGTTCACTGTTACAAGACTTGCAGTGAGAACCTAGGTCATCCATTTAACCTTTCAGGTTTAAACTTAAAGTAATGAGAACGACGTATATTGAGGACCCAATAACCCTCCTGGACGCGTAATTAAGACTTAGTAGTGGGTTTGAAGAAGTATAAGAAACTTCACTTCAATTGATTTGTTCCAAAAGAACTGAACGTATCAAGCAAATGAGGATCACTATTACATGATTGGTGGTTAGAACCTAAGTTATCCATTCCACCTTCAAGGCTTTAACTTGAAGTGATGAGAACGACCTGTATTGAGTACCTAATAACCTTCATGGACGCAAAATTAAGACTTAGTAATGCGTTTAAAGAAGTATAAGAAACTTCACTTCAATCGATTTGTTCCGAAAGAACTGAACGTATCAAGCAAATGAGGTTCAATGTTACATGACATGTGGTTAGAACCTAAGTTATCTTTTTCACCTTCAAGGTTTCAATTTGAAGTGATGAGAACGACGTGTATTGAAGACCCAATAACCTCCATGGATGTGTAATTAAGACTTAGTAATGCTTTTATAAAAATATAAGAAACTTCAATTCTATTGATTTGTTCCAAAAGAACTGAACGTATCAAGCAAATGAGGTTCACTGTTACATGACTTGTGGTTAGAACCTAAGTTATCCATTTCACCTTCAAGGTTTTAACTTGAAGTGATGAGAACGACGAGTATTGAGGACCCAATAACCCTCATGGACGTGTAATTAAGACTTAGTAATGTATTTGAAGAAGTATAAGAAACTTCACTTCAATCGATTTGTCCCAAAAGAACTGGACGTATCAAGCAAATGAGGTTCACTATTACATGACTTGTAGTTAGAACCTAAGTTAACCATTTCATGTGACAACCCTAACCCGGTCAGGGCCGGCACGGAAAAACCATGACGTAATCTTAACTTTAGACCAAAGCCAGGTTTTTACGTAAAATTTTTCATTTTTACCCAACACACTAAAGCAACCGGACATATACAATTGACCCTTAGCGATCAATCCAAAATGGGCTAACTTTAAAACGAGAAAATAATCACTTTCATTTTTTTTTTTGTAAAAACGATAACTCGGTTTTTGGGCCCTTAAAATCCTTTAGAATATGTGAGGGTCATCCCTAGAATACATTTAAAATGTATCGTAAGAGGGATTGGGTTTAAAACATACTTCAAAAAGTCAGAAAAATCAAACATATGCCAACCACGATCGATCGCGCCTCAAGCCCGATCGACCGATCGGGCCGGCTCGGAATTCCCGATTAAAAACGAAACTTCAATCACGATCGATCGCGCATCAAGCCCGATCAATCGTGATGGCGCATTCAGGCACACCGCGTGCGCCCAGCTAGCACGCACCAGCGCCTGGCTGCACGCCCACCTGCGCCCTGCTTTCTCCCTTTCTACAATTAATCAAATTCTCCCATTTTTATCATCTCCTTTTTACATTAAACCTTCCAAAAACATTCACAACCACTTTAAACTCACCATACTTCAAACTCCCGAAAGGCCCGACTCAAAACATACTCAAATCCGTGTTTAAGACTCATGAAAATAAACCACGTGGATCGCTCTAGAACTCAAGCGAATCCATATAATTCAAACACCTAAAATCATCAAACAACAATCCAACCTAATCCACAATCAAACACCACTATAAACACTTAAATTTTCTAAATCTTTTCAAACAAATTCATTTATCAAATCATTCAAAATAACCCTTCACTCCAATCCATTATCCACCATAAATCATCAAAACATCAAAATTCTCTATACACCATAAAATTGTCATCCAAAATCAATCCACATCACACCTATTTACCACAAAACGCTCGTAGTATACCCACGGATCATCCAGCCTAACCAAAACACATCCCGTCGCCACGAGCTCCGTCCACCGACCGCCTATGCCTGATCATCAGGAGGTAGTTCATCACCTTCGTTTTCGTCACCTACATCATACGATAAATACGTTAAGCCTAATGCTTAGTAAGGAGGTGCACTAAGACATTAGTATACATGATGCATGGTCTTTGAAAACATTTTCATTTTTCATTTGTTTACTTTACATAACTCATACATATATATCATTAGCCATGAGTAGGCACGGGCACCCCTCGTCTACCCAATAGACCATACACTTGCTCTGAGTTGCCATTAACATATTTTCGTGCCCTAAGTTGCCATTTACGTGCCACGTGCCCTACTCATCCTCCAACTTCATTCAACATCATTTACTTTACTTAGTTTACTTAAAAATATGCATGCAAAACATTTCGTTAAATCCTAAGGAAAAACATAGTGCATGAAGAAAGAGACTCCAACAATCATCAAACCGTTCATGGCACCCACATAAACGAATCTTACTCATATACGAACTTATTCGAGTACCACTAGGAAACATCCTAGACTACCCGACTAGTTTAAACGCCACAATCAGAAAACATCATAAAACCTAACATCGATACAATGTAGGGCCTAAAGGGCCAGAAACCTAACACCCACTTACCTGGAGTCCTAGCTATGCCGAGCACCGTCCTTTGAGAGCTTGGGTTACCTAAGGCATTTTCATAACACGTCATTAGCATCGACTCTACATTATAAACTTTAAAACTAAATGAAACCCCGAGCTAAGACAAACTTCCCAAAACTCTTATTCACTTCATTCAGGCATTTCGTCGAGCACATTGTGCTCACTAATTCGAAAACCCCATTAATGGTTTCCAACAACCTCCTAACAACCAAACTTAACCTTAAACACCAACCCATACCATTAATTCACACCAATTACCACAACAATCATAAATACAACACTATTGGGCGTTAATATTGTCAAACTATCGATTTCTACCAAAACCCCAATTTCTCAACCCTAACTCGATTTAACCTTAACCGAATAGTGCCCTAAAACAACAACTAAATTAGCCCAAAGTATAGAACTTACATAGAGGGTTGATTTGTTAAAGAAAACCGAAGAGGAAATCGCCGAAAATCGGATGCGTGAGTGATCGACGGAGGGAGAACATCGCAAGGAGAGGGAGGAGAAAACTTTTGACAAAAAGAAGAAACGTGAAGGAGGGGGAAAGAGAGTTTCTTTTTATTAAAATTTTGGGCTGGCTAATTACCTCCTTGCCCTTATATTCCTTGGATCCCAATTAAATCTCTTGCTCACTAAACGGACCTATATTTCTTATTTACGAAAATACCCTTGGAGCGAAAACCCGAAAAGAAAAACTCGGGTGTTACATTTCACCTTCAATGATTTAACTTAAAGTGATGACAACGACCTATATTAAGTACCTAATAACATTCATGGACGCATAATTAAGACTTAGTAATGCGTTTGAAGAAGTATAAGAAATGTTACATCAATTGATTTGTTCCAAAAGAACTGAACGTATCAAGCAAATGAGGTTCACTGTAACATGACATGTGATTAGAACCTAAGTTATCCATTTCACCTTCAAGATATTAACTTGAAGTGATGAGAACGACGTGTATAGAGGACCCAATAACCTTCTTGAACGTGTAATTAAGACTTAGTAATACTTTTGAAAAAGTATAATAAACTTCACTTAAATCGATTTGTTCGAAACAAACTGACCGTATCAAGCAAATGAGGTTCACTGTTACATGAGTTGTGGTTAGAACCTAAGTTATCCATTCACCTTCAAGGTTTTAACTTGAAGTGATGAGAATGACGTGTATTGAGGACCAAATAACCCTCATGGACTTGTAATTAAGACTTAGTATTGCGTTTGAAGAAGTATAAGAAACTTCACTTCAATCGATTTGTTCCAAAAGAACTGAACGTATCAAGCAAATGAGGTTCACTGTTACATGAGTTGTGGTTAGAACCTAAGTTATCCATTTCACCTTCAAGATATTAACTTGAAGTGATGAGAACGACGTGTATAGAGGACCCAATAACCCTCATGGACGCGTAATTAAGACTTAGTAATACTTTTGAAAAAGTATAATAAACTTCACTTAAATCGATTTGTTCGAAACAAACTGACCGTATCAAGCAAATGAGGTTCACTGTTACATGAGTTGTGGTTAGAACCTAAGTTATCCATTTCACCTTCAAGGTTTTAAATTGAAGTGGCGAGAACGACCTGTATTGAGTACCGAATAACCTTCATGGACGCGTAAATAAGACTTATTAATGCATTTGAGGAAATATAAGAAACTTCACTTCAATTTATTAATTCCAAAAGAACTGAACGTATCAAGCAAATGAGGTTCACTGTTACATGACTTCTAGTTAGAACCTAAGTTATCCATTTCACCTTCAAGGTTTTATCATGAAGTGATGAGAACGACGTGTATTGAGGACCCAATAACCCTCATGGACGCGTAATTAAGACTTAGTAATGCGTTTAAAGAAGTATAACAAACTTCACTTCAATCGATTTGTTCCAAAAGAACAGAACGTATCAAGTAAATAAGGTTCACTGTTACATGACTTGTGGTTAGAACCTAAGCTATCAATTTCAGCATGAAGGTTTTAACTTGAAGTGATGAGAACGACGTGTATTTAGGACCCAATAACCCTCATGGGCGCGTAATTAAGACTTACTAATTCGTTTGAAGAAGTATAATAAACTTCACCTCAATTGATTTGTTCCAAAAGAACTGAACGTATTAAGCAAATGAGGGTCACTGTTATATGACTTGTGGTTAGTTCCTAGGTTATCAATTTCACCTTGAAGGTTTTAACTTGAAGTGATGAGAATGACGTGTATTGAGGACCAAATAACCCTCATGGACTTGTAATTAAGACTTAGTATTGCGTTTGAAGAAGTATAAGAAACTTCACTTCAATCGATTTGTTCCAAAAGAACTGAACGTATCAAGCAAATGAGGTTCACTGTTACATGACTTATGGTTAGAACCTAAGTTATCCACTTCACCTTCAAGGTTTTAACTTAAAGTGATGAGAACAACATGTATTGAGGACCCAAAACCCTCAAGGACGCATAATTAAGACTTAGTAATGTATTTAACCAAGTATAAGAAACTTCACTTCAATCGATTTGTTCTAAAAGAACTGAACGTATCAAGCAAATAAGGTTCACTGTTACATGACTTGTGATTAGAACCTAAGTTATCCATTTCACCTTCACGGTTTTAACTTGAAATGATGAGAACGACGTGTATTGAGGACCCACTAAACCTCTTGGACGCGTAATTAAGACTTAGTAAAGTATTTGTAGAAGTATAAGAAACTTCACTTCAATTGATTTGTTTAAAAAGAACTGAACGTATCAAGCAAATGAGGTTCACTTTTACATGACTTATGGTTAGAACCTAATTTATCCATTTCACCTTCAAGGTTTTAACTTCATTTGATGGGAATGACCTGTATTGAGGACCTAATAACCTTCATGGATGCATAATTAAGACTTAGTAATGCGTTTGAAAATGTATAAGAAACTTCACTTCAATCGATTTGACCCCAAAAAACTGAACGTATCACGGAAATGATGTTCATTGATTCATGACTTGTGGCAAGAACCTAAGTTATCCATTTCACCTTCAAGGTTTTAACTAGAAGTGATGAGAACTGTAATATCCGGCTCGTACGGATTTTTAGAATATTATTATTTTATTATATATTGGCATTTTTGGTAAATATGTCAAATCAGGTCCGTTTCACGAAAAGAAAGCGTCATTACGATCCTAACGATTAATAGGAATTTTAAGGAAATTATGGGAATTTTTGGAGATTAAATGTTATATTTCGAGTAAATACGTTTCTCGTAATGTAAAAGACGTTCTCGTAAAAATAGCAAACGAGGTCCAATTTGCAAACGGACAGGTTTTGTTAAATCCCAAATAATAAGTTGGACTTATTGGCAAAATGTGGAAAGTTGGAAAAGTCAAATCGTTGGACGATTAACGAATCGAGTGACGAAGATTATATAAAATCAAAGAAAAGGGCATTTTGGTATATTACCAATTCAATATTATAAACTAACCTAATTTCTCTTCTCTCCTCACTTCTCCTCTGCCCGCGCCAAATTCCAGAGAACAAGCCCTCGGCCGCCGACGATTTCCTTCATTTCGACCTCCGATCTTTCTCCCGTTCGTTCCGTTTTCTTCTCTAATTGACGCTCTAGGTATGGATCTATAGTTTTAGAACGTTTATTTCGAGTTTTACGGAGTTATACGTTTAGGGTTTTCGTTAGATTTTCGATTTAAAACGCGAATTAGGGTTCGTAATTAATAGGTTAGCCGTGATTAAGTATATATTTCACGTATTCGACGTTATTGGACGAGGTTAAATCAATTTGTGAAAATGTTAAAATTAGGGATTTTCGTGATTTTAGGAATAACTCGTAAATTGGAATTTGAGGTGCCGAGCGTGAATTGCTCAAATAAATAGCCCAATGAATTAGATTAGAACTTTAGAAAGTCTCCTTAGTTAAGATTTTGTAAATTTGGACGATCGATAGTTTAAACTCGTTTTAACGTCGATATTGTGTTTTGCTTCAGTCAAACAACGCTCGTGGACGGAGCTTGAGCTGCTTTGGACACGAGGTAAGTTCTCGTGATCTTCTTTGGCCGATTGGCCTACACCGTACGTCGAATGTGTAACACCCGGGATTTTTTTTAAAAGGAAAAATTGGAAAAAAATTAAAAGTATAATAAGATAGTTGTTTTATTTAATTTAAAAGAAATAGCAAAAAGAAGGGAAAGTAATTAAAAGTGACTTAAACGGTTTATTAATTGTAGAACTTAAGCCGGGTACGGGATGAAAGTCAATTTAAGAAAATTTATAATTTAAGAACGGGATTTAACGGAAAGTTTGAAGGGAAAAAAGAACACAAAATGGCTTCGAGGAAGCCATTTTGCGCTTGGGCCCGACGCTGAAGGCAGAACAGGGCAGACGCAGGGCGGCGACGATGAGGCGTTCGCCGGTGACTTCCGACGCTTTCCGGCCAGACGACGGCGACGAGCAGACTCCGGCCCTTCTCCGCGCACGAATTGAACGGCAAGTCCCCTTTTGTGCCCTGTTTCGGTTCGGTAGTGGCCGAGGGTGAGGAACGACTTTGAGGTCCGATCATCGGCCGAAATGGGCTGCTTCCGGCGTGGGTTTGCCAACCCTTGGACCGGCTTCCATCGCCTGGCTGTGATGAGCCCGATTTGGGCGAAATTCAGAAAGCCCTCTTTGGGGCATTTCGGGTTTTTGCTTCTAGTTCAAGATTTTTGATTAATTTAAGCTAATTGGGGGTATAGGAAGTTGATTGGTGAGGAATTGAGTGGAATTTGATGGAAAATTGAAAAGGGGGATTTTTCGGGTAAAGGGGCAGTTCGGGTTTTGCTAGTTTCGACCTAGCTAGGGTCGGTTGTTTTGAAATTCCTTTTGGCAGGTTAAAATAGGTTATTAGAGGAGTACGTGGCCGCTGGAATCGTTCGATTCCGATGACCAACGCAAAAGTTACGCGCGTTTGAATTTTTGGGTCGGTATTTACCAAACCCAAATTGGTGGCCCGTTTCATTAGGTTTTTGTTGGATTAGGCTAGAAATAGTAGTTTGAAGGTAATTGGTGAATGTAGGCTTAATTTGAATGAAGTTTGATTAATTGTATTTAGAGTTAGCTTAAATATTCTTTAGAAGTGAATTGTAATGCTTAAGTGACTTTTGTGAATAGGTTTCCGAGTGGAGAACCCTCAAATTTTGTTGTGCCAAGTCTAAATTAATCTGAGTGGGGTTAATTGACATTGTGATTGGTGAATGTAAGCTTGATTGTAATAAAGTTTGAATTATTGTCGTAGGTCAAGCCGTAGGTGGACAGGTAACCGAGTAGCCTCAGCGAGCTAGGACGCCAGGTAAGTAGAGGACATTTGTTTTGCCTTTGGGCCTACACCACGGAACGGTAGGATTTATTTGTTTGTTGTTTGGCCGTCTTCTTTGTTGGTTAAGCCTTGTTGGTTATTTGTTGTTGATGTTTGGTTGTCTTCTTTGTCGGTCAAGCATTGTTGATGGTTGATTGCTTTACTTTGTTCTGGTCTTGTTAAGTATTTGTGAGTTGGCTGCTCTGTTTTGTATTAAGTAATGTGAAAATGAATTTCCTTGTTGAGGTTGCTGGTAGTAGCACCCTGAGGGGACCTCTGTGAAGGATGACTGGCTAAGATACGTAAATGTAAAATGCATCTCGAATAGGGTGACTTGTCGGGCTGAGGTTGCGGGTAGTAGCACCCCGAGGGGAACTCTATGAGAGATGACCAGCTAAAACATGGAATTCTGAATAGTGGGCCTTGTCGGGCTGGGTTGCTGGTCGTAACACCCCGAGGGGACCTCTATGAAGAATTAAAGCAAAGAACAGCAAATTAAAGCAATGAACGTAATCAGATAAAGTGAATTGTAAAAAAAATGCATCTCGAATAGGTGCCTTGTCGGGCTGAGGTTGCTGGTAGTAGCACCCCGAGGGGTACTCTATGAGAGATGGCAGCTAAAACACTTATTGCATTGTGTGTTGTCGTGTATTTTGAGTTAGTTTGTTGAGTTGCATTGGGTGGTGTTGTTCTGTTGTGTTAGGGTAGGATGGTGTGTGCATTGTTATTGTTATTATTTGTTACTCCCTACTTGCTAAGCGTAAGCTTACGTGTGTGTGTGTGTTCTGTGGTGTAGGTGACGACAGCAGTACAGGTTAGAGCTACGAGGAAAGCTAGGATTTGGACGCAGTCGTTGATGTACGCGGTATGCCGGTGCGGGCAGTTGTCGGGGAGTCTCGACCATGGTCTTCGGAGATGTGGGGTTTAATATTTTGGTGGTTATTGTAAATGTTTATTGTTGTATATAGTTAAGGGTGATAGGTCGCCCTAACCTGTGGATTTTCTACATTTGGGGATGTTAGTATTTTAGTTTCCCATTTTTTTCTATTATTGGAGATTTTGTATGCTGGATAGTGAGTGATTAGCTGAGTAAGAATATTCTGGATCTGGTTGGGAATTGGTTTGTGTGCAGGTACTTAGCATTTTTGGAGGCGCCATTTTCAGGCGTTACTCTGCCGAAATTTTCGGGGAAAACGCCGTGGTCCTTAGCGGTTAGGAGTAAGGGTAATTAGCGAGTCTAGGCCTAGTTTAAATTATGTTTCAACGTGGGTTTGGTTAGCAAAGTAGCGCACCGAGCCAGGGTGGGTTCGGGGGCGTTACAGAATGTCGTCTCGAGGAGTTTTGGAGATGCGTTTGTTTAATTGTAATTGGCTTGGGTAGCTAGGTTTTAGGAGTTTATAGTTTACGCTTTGCAGTCTTGATGGTACATATTATTGCTTGTTTACTGTATGATATTGAACTGTTCACGCATCACTTGTTTTAAAGAAAAGCATGAAAATGAACTTCCGCACAGAGTTTTAAAGATAACGTAAAGCATAGCACTGGCCGAAAGGCGTATTGAGCATAGCATTGGCCGAAAGGCGCATTGGCCGAAAGGCGTATTGGTCACGCGAGGTGGGGCTCAGGCACGGCTGTACGTGTTGTAAGCGTGCACTCCCCACCTCTAGCTGGAAAGAGTAGTCCGCCCGCTGGATGAGCTCTCTCTGGTTAGAGGGATAGGATCTCGGTGACACCTATTGAGCATTGCATAGTAAGATAAAATAAAGCATGATTTACCGAACTCATACGCACAGCATGCATTGCATTTACGTAGAGCTTACTGGGATTTCATCTCATAGTGTATTGTATGGTGTAGGTGACCTAGATATCGAGGAACCAGGTGAGGATGGGATTCGTCCTCCTGAGGCTTGAGTCCAGTTGACGGAGCATGGCTGCGGTGGTGTGCTGGCGCAGTCGAGGCTTATTTGACCCGTGGGACAGTATGTATAGATTTTGAGGGTTTTAAGTTATTTTGGATAGAATAGGAAAATTGTATAGAAATTATAGGATGTTTGGTAATGGTAGTTGATAGGTTTTATGTTTAGTGTTTCAAATGTTTTGGTTTAAACTGTTGACTAAATGTCATTGAAATGTTTTGAACGGTTTTAGGAACGTTACGGATATGTTCGGTTTTTAGATATATCCACATAGTGGGATTTCGTAAAGACCGCCGCGAGTTAATTGAGTTTAGAATACGTTTTGGTTGAGTTTAAGTTATAATTTGATAAGTTGTTAGGATCAGGGTTGAATTGTTTGATTTTCTCTCTGGATTCCAGAGAGCACTTGTGAAAATAAAAGAAACAGAATGAAGGGAAAACAAAAAGGGTGGCTAAGGATCGCACGAGGCGATCGCTGCACTGCAGAGTGTGAAGCGATCGATCTCTGCAGCAATGCAGAGATCGATCGCTGCTCGCTGCAGCATGTGCAGCGATCGATCTCTGCAGCAATGCAGAGATCGATCGTTGCTCGCTGCTTGCTGCACAAGTACAGCGATCAGTCGCTGCATATAGCAGCGACTGGTCGCTGCCCATTTTTGTCACGGCCGGAAAGTTTTGCCCTTTCATTTTAATTAAAGTTTATTTAATAGTTTTTCAGTTTTTAAAAGGTTTTATATTAATTGTTTTAAGTTGTTTTAAATGTTTTTAAAGATATATTTCAATTCCGATTTCGATTCTGGTTTCGATTTCGGTTTAGGTTCCACCTAGAGTTTAAGTAAAGATATTAGGTTTAAAAAAATAATAATATGGTACGGATATTGGGTACAGTATTAGGGGCGCTACAATTATGGTATCAGAGCCCCCGGATTTTAAAATCGGTTTTGTAGACCGCTCGACTGCACAGCCCCTACGCGGACATTCTTCATCAATTGTAAGTACGTTTATAGCTTTATTCGATTTCTAGTTTCTTAGAATATTTGTTTAACTTTTATAGGAATTTTATAATTACGGTGCATCCACGAAACGACTGAGACGACAGCGATGATACGATTGATAGTCTTAAAGACTTTATTGCCCAACAGTCTCAGCATATGGAGAGACAGGCTCAGCAGATGGAGAGGCAGTCTCAGCAGTTGGGTACCTTGATAGATCACGAGGGCGTTAGAGCCCGAGAGACAGCCGTTTCGCTTAACCGTGGGAAGGAGAGGTTTCAGAAGCTCTAGCCCCCAGTATTCAGCAGACAGTCCACAGATCCCTCTTCAGCTGAGGAGTGGATTCGCACTATGGAGGACATGCTGGCGTATGCTAGCATAGAGGATGGGGAGAGGGTGGCGTTGGTGACTTACCACCTAGCTTTAGATGCCCGATTCTGGTGGGACACTGTGAAGACGACCACCGATGTGACTTTTATGGGCTGGGAGAGATTCAGAGAGTTGTTCTACGATAAATATTTCAGCCATACCATTCGCGAGGCGAAGATGGTCGAGTTTATGCAGTTGCGGCAGATTGGTTCTCTTGCCGAGTACGTGAGAAGGTTTGAGGCATTGTCCCGATTCGCGCCACGACATGTAATATCCGGCTTGTACGGATTTTTGATTTAATATATTATATTTATATTATTATTATATTATTAGATGATATTTTTGTAAATATGTCAAATCAGGTCTGTTTTACAAAAAGAAAGCGTCATCATGATCCTAACGATTAATAGGAATTTTAAGGAAATTATGGGAATTTTCGGAGATTAAACGTTATATTTCGAGTAAATACATTCCTCGTAATGTAAAAGACGTTCTCGTAAAAATAGCAAACGAGGTCCAAATTGCAAACGGACAGTTTTATTAAATCCTAAATAATAAGTTGGACTTGTTGGTGAAATAAGGAGAGTTGGTGAACCCGAATAGTTGGACTATTAACGAACCGAAGGACGAAACAAAATAGAATTAAGTGCTACGGCCAAAATGGTAATTTGCAAAGGAAATTTCTATTAAAAATCAAATTCTTTTCTTTCTCCTCACTTCTCCTCCTTTCCTGTTTCACGAAATCGACAGAGAGCGATTTCCTTCTCTGCCCGCGACGGATCCTTCGACGCCGAGCTCCTATTCGACCTTCGTTCGTTTCGTTTTCTTCGCGTTTTATCCTCCAATCAACGTTCTAGGTAAGTCTCTATAGTTTTAGAGCGTTTATTTCGATGATTTCGGAGTTTTAAACCATTAGGGTTTTCGTTAGGTTTGCAATTAAAACGCGAATTAGGGTTCGTAATTAATAGGTTAGCTGTGATTAAGTATATATTGCACGAATTCGACGTTATTGGACGAAGATAAATCAATTTGTAAAAATGTTAAAATTGAGAAATTTCGGGTTTTCGGAAAAACTCGTAAATTAGATTTCAGGGTATCGAGCGTAGATTAATGGATTAAACGCCTCGATAAGTTAAGTAGAATTGTTAGGAAATTTCCTTAGTTAAGATTTTGTAATTTGGACGATCGAAAGCTTAAACTCGTTTTAACGTCGATATCGTGTTTTGCTTCATACAAACAACGCTCGTGGACGGAGCTTGAGCTGCATTGGACACGAGGTAAGTTCTCGTGACTTACTCTGGCCGATTGGCCTACACCGTATTTCGATGTCGCGTCGAGGATGTTAAAGGATCGTTTGTTTTAATTGCTTTGGTTGGGTAGTTAGGTTTAAACGTTTTGTAGGTTATTTCATTTACAGTCTTGATGGTATACATGTGCTTGTTTATTGAATGTTTATATTATGCTCATATTTGTTCATGCATCACGTATTTCAAACGTCATGAAAATGAATTTCCGCACGTGTTTTAAGAAAAGAAAACGAACCTTTGTAATGAATGAACGTAATCTGTCTGTATCTGGTCACGCGAGGTGGGGCTCAGGCACGGCTGTGCGTGTTGCAAGCGTGTACCCCCCTCCTCTAGCCGGAAAGAGTAGTCCGACCGCAGGATGGGCTCTCTCTAGTTAGTGGGTTGCGATCTCGGTGACAATCTGTCTGTCTGCGACGTAATGAATCTGAATCTGCATGATTTCTGAATGGCATACGCACGCATGCATCTGCATTTACGTAGCTTACTGAGATTTCATTATCTCATAGGTGTCTATATGGTGTAGGTGACGTTATAGGTGACGTAGATCCAGGTGAGGACGAGGTTCCTCCTTCTGATGTCTGAGGCAGTTGATGGATGATGGCCCGTGGGAGTGCGCTGGGCAGTCAGGCGCGTTTTGACCCGTGGGGGAAGTACGTATAGATTTTGGGATTTTCGTGATGTTTGGACTGATGTTAATTTGTATAGAACATATTAGGATGCTTGGTCTGGTAGTTGATAGGTTTACTTTTGACGTTTCAAATGTTTTGGTAATCGTATTTAAAACGTTTTGTTAAGTCTTTTATTCGAATGTTATAGAAAATGTTTTGAAATGTTTTTAGGTTGTTACGGATAGGCTCGCTTTTTAGAGCTATCCACGCAGTTGGACTTCGCAAAGTCTGCTGTAAATGGATTGAGTTTAAATTACAAGTTTATGTTTTAGTGAGAATAAAGTATGAAAGTTGCAAGAAATGGAATGAGGCAAATGGTATAGATTTGCTCTCTGGAAACCGGATTTCCAGAGAGCTTATTGAAGTATTTGCTCTCTGGAAATTCCAGAGAGCAATAAGGATCAAGGCTGCAGTGCAGCGATTAGGCGCTGCAGCAATGCAGCGACTGATCGCTGCTTGCTGCAGCATCTGCAGCGCATGATCGCTGCAGCAATGCAGCGCTAGAGCGCTGCTTGCTGCAGCAACTGCAGCAACTGCAGCGCACGATCGCTGCAGCAATGCAGCGATCGAGCGCTGCTTGCTGCAGCAACTGCAGCGCTCAGTCGCTGCATGCTGCAGCGACTGTTCGCTGCACTTAGTTTGCACGAGTTGGACAGTTTTGTCCTCCCTTCTGTTTTCTACTTTAATTATAATTTTTAAATGTTTTAAGTTTTATTAAATTAAATTAGTTTATGTTTTAAACGATTTACCAAACGAACTTCGATTTCGATTCCGGTTTCGGTTTCGATTTCAATTCTGCTTAACATTAGGTTTAAATTTTATAAAATGTGAAGATAAAAAAAAAATAGTATGGGAAATACGGGTACAGTACTAGGGGCGTTACAGTTATGGTATCAAACCCCCCAGGTTTTAAAATCGATTCTGTAGACTGCTTGACTGCACAGCCACTACGCGAACATCCTTCATCAACTGTAAGTATGTTTACTGCTTCGTTTGATTTCACATTTCTTAGAATTATTATTTCTATATTTTTTAGGAATTATAAGATATGGTTCAAGGAAAAGATCCACGTGATGACGCGCTTGATCGACTTACGGAGTTACTGGACCGTCAGTCACAGCACATGGACCGCCAAGCACAACAGATCGAGAGTTTAGTGAATCGAGAGAACCAGCGAGAGAATCAGAGAGCTCAGGAGCTGGTAGTCCCCAGTAATCAGGGTATGCAGAAGTTTCAAGGCCTACGGCCTCCAGTATTTGACGGCCAGTCATCGGATCCGACACGTGCCGAGGAATGGATCCGAGTTATGGAGGATATGTTAGGCTATGCAGAGGTTGGGAACGGGAGTAAGGTGGCTTACGCCACTTTTCACTTGGCATTAGACGCCCGTTTCTGGTGGGACTCGATCAAGTCGACTACAGATGTATCAGTTATGACTTGGGATCAGTTCAAATTTTTATTCTTCGATAAGTATTTCAGCCGCACAGTGAGAGTGGCCAAGAGGAATGAGTTCACGCAGCTGAAGCAGACTGGTTCAGTTGCAGATTATATTCGGAGGTTTGAGGCCTTATCGCGATTTGCACCGCGCCTTGTCAGCGACAATGAGGAGAAGGTGCACCAGTTTATGGAGGGACTTAATCCAGAGATCCGGATGCACGTGGTGGTCTCAGGTATTATTGATGTACCCTTTTCTGACATTACAGCTAGAGCTCTGGATATCGAGGCTGCCAGAGCAACTTGTGTTAGACCGAGGGAGCCAGCGAAGGGCTTCTTCCGAGAGATCCGTCCTCAGTCGCAGAACCGAGGATGGCAGCCTAGAGCACAGCCTCAGCAGCAGCCGAGGGGTGTGAAGAGACCTCTTAAGGGAGGTAACGATAGAGGCAAGGGAAAGCAAGTACAGGGGGCTCCTCAGATGCCATGGTGCCCCAAGTGCCAGTAGGAGCATAGTGGCGAGTGCCGAGTTGGCACGAACAAATGTTATAGATGTGGAGATATCTGCCACTTTGTCAGAGATTGTCCGCAGCAGGGCCGAGATCAGTTAGGCGGAGATCAGAGGAGAGTTACGTCGAGGATCTTCGCATTTATTGAGCCAGGAGACGTTGATGATGAGGCTCAGCCTGCCGTGATTGCAGGTACTATATTGATTACAGGCGTTCCTGTATTTTCCTTATTAGACACGGGGGCTACACATTCTTTTGTTTCCACCGCTTGTGTGTCGAGATTGGGGCTTGCACCTGAGTTAGCAGAATGCGAGTATAGTGTGATGCTACCTTCAGGAGAGCGTATGCAGTCCGGTCGCGTAGTCCAGGGCAATATTGTCTCGATTGGGGATCGTACCCTCTATGCTCGCCTCATTGTTATGGGCATCGAGCACTATGATCTCATCTTAGGGATGGATTGGCTATCACAACACTTCGCCACCATCGACTGTCGATCCGGGATCGTCACCTTTTGACCTCCGGGTAAAGCCGAGTTTTCCTATCAGGCGATGAGCAGATTCAGTAGCTCGCCTATCTCATATTCTATGGAGGTCAACGAGAAGTTCAAAGGTGCGTGCTCTATTTATTTGGCCTCTGTCTTTGATTGTCAGTTGCTCAGCGGAGAAAAGCCGAGCGATATTCCTATTGTCAGAGAGTTCTCTGGGATCTTTCTAGATGATCTTCCCGGTTTACCACCAGACCGGGAGATTGAGTTCACTATTGATGTGTATCCTAACTCTGCACCGAGGTTTAAAAACCCGTATCGATTGGCACCAGCTGAGTTGAGAGAGCTGAGGACTCAGCTTGACGAGCTGTTGGAGAAGGGTTTCATTCGACCCAGTGTTTCTCCTTGGGGTGCGCCCGTTTTATTTGTCAAGAAGAAGGACGGTACCCTCAGGATGTGTATTGATTATAGGGAGCTGAATAAGCTCACAGTGAAGAATAAGCATCCACTACCTCGTATCGATGATTTGTTTGACCAGCTACAGGGTGCCCGAGTATTTTCGACGATTGATCTACGCTCGGGTTACAACCAGCTGAAGGTCCGGAAGGATGATATACCGAAAACGGCATTCTGAACGAGGTATGGGCATTATGAGTTCCTTGTTATGTCTTTCGGACTTACTAATGCCCCTGCAGCGTTTATGGATCTGATGAACCGTGTCTTCAAGGAGTATCTGGATAAGTTCGTGGTGGTTTTCATCGATGACATCTTGATTTACTCTAAGACAAAGGAAGAACACGAGGACCATCTGAGGATCGTTTTACAGATTCTGAGTCAACGCCAGCTGTATCCAAAGTTTTCGAAGTGCGAGTTTTGGCTTGACAGAGTGAGCTTCCTTGGCCATATTATATCACAGGACGGAGTTTCTGTGGATCCGAGAAAGATTCAGGTGGTCAGAGATTGGCCACATCCGAAGAACGTACGTGAGGTGCGTGGATTTCTCGGATTGGCCGGTTATTATCGAAAGTTTATTGAGGGATTCTCGAAGATCGCACTTCCGCTTACACGATTGACTCGGAAGAACGAGAAGTTTATTTGGTCGCCTGCTTGTGATGATAGTTTTATGGAGTTAAAGCAGAGATTGACCACCGCTCCAGTACTGGCGTTACCTGTTGAGGGTGTCAGATTCAGTATTTACTGCGATGTGTCTGGAGTGGGACTCGGTTGTGTATTGATGCAGGAGGGGAGAGTTATTTCTTATGCTTCTCGGCAGTTGAAGCCGTACGAGCAGAATTACCCTACGCACGACCTTGAGTTAGCAGCTGTGGTCTTCGCACTGAAGATATGGAGACACTATTTATATGGGCAGCAGTGCGAGATATTTTCCGACCACAAGAGCCTGAAGTATCTATTTACGCAGAAGGAGCTGAACATGCGACAGAGACGGTGGCTTGAGTTCGTCAAAGACTATGATTTTGACATCAAGTACCATCCAGGAAAGGCGAACAAGGTTGCTGATGCCTTGAGTAGAGTGCCTTCTGCGAGTCAGCCTTCATTAGCAGCGAGGTCAGTTACGCTGCGGTCTGAGATAGAGAGGTTTGACGTGGAGATAGTGGCTGAGTTGTCCAGTATGCTCGCCAACATTTCTCTCAGGCCGACCATTCTAGATCGTATACGAGAGGCTCAGCAGAGTTATACGGAGTGTATGGAGCTTCGATCGAGTATGACGCTGGGTGACTCGTCGGATTTCCACTTATCAGATGATGGTATTCTAAAGTTCAGGCATAGGTAGTACGTGCCGAGCGACGAGGATCTGAAGAGGGAGATATTGGCCGAGGCACATTCTTCGGCATATTCTATGCACCCAAGAAGTACCAAGATGTACCGGGATTTGAAACGACATTACCGGTGGCCGAACATGAAGAGGGAGGTTGCCAAGTATGTTGAGACTTGTTTGGTATGTCAACAGGTGAAGGCAGAGCACCAGAGACCGATCGGAACGTTATTACCACTGCCGATTCCGGAGTGGAAGTGAGAGCAGATCTCTGTGGACTTTATTGTGGGGCTCCCGAGGACGACGAAGGGCCATGATGGCGTATGGGTGATCGTGGACCAATTGACAAAGTCGGCCCACTTCTTATCTGTGAAGATGGCATCGTCTATGGATCAGCTCGCAAAGCTCTATGTGCAGAAGATTGTCATACTGCATGGCGTGCCAGCTTCTATTGTCTCATATCGAGATCCGAGATTTACCTCGACGTTCTGGAAGAGTCTGCACAAAGCTATGGGGACTCAGCTTAATTTCAGCACAGCATTTCATCCTCAGACTGATGGACAGACAGAGAGGACGAATCAGATTCTGGAGGATATGCTCAGAGCATGTGTGCTGGAGTTTTAGGGATCGTGGAGCAGGTATTTGCCACTGATCGAGTTCTCTTATAATAACAGCTTCCAGGCTACTATTGGCATGGCTCCATATGAGGCGCTGTATGGTCGAAAGTGTAGATCTCCGTTATATTGGGACGAGGTTTGCGAGGCCAGCATCGTTGGTCCTGAGATTCTACAGCAGACGGCAGAGAAGATTGCCATCATTCGACAGCGTATAGAGGTAGCACAGAGCAGGCAGAAGAGCTATGCTGACACCAGACGGAGAGAGCTAGAGTTCGAGGAAGGCGATGAGGTCTATTTGAAAGTTTCTCCGTTCAAAGGCGTAGCGAGATTTGGAAGGAGGGGTAAGTTGAACCCTCGTTATGTGGGACCCTTTCCTATTCTGAAGAGGATCGGGAAGTTGGCGTATAGACTACAGCTTCCGGCTTCTATGGAGGGTATCCACGACGTGTTTCATGTATCTATGCTTCGGAAGTGCTTGCGCGACCCGTCGCATATCGTGGAGACTACTGAGATCGAGGTACAGCCTACCTTGAGCTATGAGGTGAGGCCGGTACGTATTTTGGAGACTTCAATCTAGATTTTGCGCAACAAAGAGATTCCGCTAGTCAAAGTCTTATGGCGGAACCACGAGGTGGAAGAAGCGACGTGGGAACGACAGCAGGATATGATGGCTAAGTATCCTGATTTGTTTGTATGATTTAATTTTGTGGACAAAATTCTAAATAAGGAGGGTAGAATGTAATATCCGGCTTTTACGGATTTTTGATTTAATATATTATATTTATATTATTATTATATTATTGGATGACATTTTTGTAAATATGTCAAATCAGTTCCGTTTTACAAAAAGAAAGAGTCATCATGATCCTAACGATTAATAAGAATTTTAAGGAAATTATGGGAATTTTCGGAGATTAAACGTTATATTTCGAGTAAATACATTCCTCGTAATGTAAAAGACGTTCTCGTAAAAATAGCAAACGAGGTCCAAATTGCAAACGAAAAGTTTTATTAAATCCTAAATAATAAGTTGGACTTGTTGGTGAAATAAGGAGAGTTGGTAAACCCGAATAGTTGGACGATTAACGAACCGAAGGACGAAACAAAATAGAATTAAGTGCTAAGGCCAAAATGGTAATTTGCAAAGGAAATTTCTATTAAAAATCAAATTCTTTTCTTTCTCCTCACTTCTCCTCCTTTCTTGTTTCACGAAATCGACAGAGAGCGATTTCCTTCTTTGCCCGCGACGGATCCGTCGACGCCGAGCTCCGATTCGACCTCCGTTCGTTTCGTTTTCTTCGCGTTTTATCCTCCAATCAACGTTCTAGGTAAGTCTCTATAGTTTTAGAGCGTTTATTTCGATGATTTAGGAGTTTTAAACCATTAGGGTTTTCGTTAGGTTTTCGATTAAAATGCGAATTAGGGTTCGTAATTAATAGGTTAGCCGTGATTAAGTATATATTGCACGAATTCGACGTTATTGGACGAAGATAAATCAATTTGTAAAAATGTTAAATATTGAGAAATTTCGGGTTTTCGAAAAAACTCGTAAATTGGATTTCAGGGTATCGAGCGTAGATTAATGGATTAAACGCCTCGATAAGTTAAGTAGAATTGTTAGGAAATTTCCTTAGTTAAGATTTTGTAATTTGGACGATCGAAAGCTTAAACTCGTTTTAACGTCGATATCGTGTTTTGCTTCAGACAAACAACGCTCGTGGACGGAGCTTGAGCTGCTTTGGACACGAGGTAAGTTCTCGTGACTTACTCTGGCCGATTGGCCTACACCGTATTTCGATGTCACGTCGAGGATGTTAAAGGATCGTTTGTTTTAATTGCTTTGGTTGGGTAGTTAGGTTTAAACGTTTTGTAGGTTATTTCATTTACAGTCTTGATGGTATACATGTGCTTGTTTATTGAATGTTTATATTATGCTCATATCTGTTCATGCATCACGTATTTCAAACGTCATGAAAATGAATTTCCGCACGTGTTTTAAGAAAAGAAAATGAACCTCTGTAATGAATGAACGTAATCTGTCTGTATCTGGTCACGAGAGGTGGGGCTCAGGCACGGCTGTGCGTGTTGCAAGCGTGTACCCCCCTCCTCTAGCCGGAAAGAGTAGTCCGACAGCAGGATGGGCTCTCTCTGGTTAGTGGGTTGCGATCTCGGTGACAATCTGTCTGTCTGCGACGTAATGAATCTGAATCTGAATCTGAATCTGCATGATTTCTGAATGGCATACGCACGCATGCATCTGCATTTACGTAGCTTACTGAGATTTCATTATCTCATAGGTGTCTGTATGGTGTAGGTGACGTTATAGGTGACGTAGATCCAGGTGAGGACAACGTTCCTCCTTCTGATGTCTGAGGCAGTTGATGGATGATGGCCCGTGGGAGTGCGCTGGGCAGTCGAGGCACTTTTTGACCCGTGGGGGAAGTACGTATAGATTTTGGTATTTTCGTGATGTTTGGGCTGATGTTAATTTGTATAGAACATATTAGGATGCTTGGTCTGGTAGTTGATAGGTTTACTTTTGACGTTTCAAATGTTTTGGTAATCGTATTTAAAACGTTTTGTTAAGTCTTTTATTCGAATGTTATAGAAAATGTTTTGAAATGTTTTTAGGTTGTTACGAATAGGCTCACTTTTTAGAGCTATCCACGCAGTTGGACTTCGCAAAGTCTGCTGTAAATGGATTGAGTTTAAATTACAAGTTTATGTTTTAGTGAGAATAAAGTATGAAAGTTGCAAGAAATGGAATGAGGCAAATGGTATAGATTTGCTCTCTGGAAACCGGATTTCCAGAGAGCTTATTGAAGTATTTGCTCTCTGGAAATTCCAGAGAGCAATAAGGATCAAGGCTGCAGTGCAGCGATCAGGCCTGCAGCAATGCAGGGACTGATCGCTGCTTGCTGCAGCATCTGCAGCGCACGATCGCTGCAGCAATGCAACGATCGAGCGCTGCTTGCTGCAGCAACTGCAGCGCACGATCGCTGCAGCAATGCAGCGATCGAGCGCTGCTTGCTGCAGCAACTGCAGCACACGATCGCTGCAGCAATGCAGCAATCGAGCGCTGCTTGCTGCAGCAACTGCAGCGCTCAGTCGTTGCATGCTGCAGCGACTATTCGCTGCACTTAGTTGGCACGGGTTGGACAGTTTTGTCCTCCCTTCTGTTTTCTACTTTAATTATAATTTTTAAATGTTTTAAGTTTTATTAAATTAAATTAGTTTATGTTTTAAACGATTTACCAAACAAACTTCGATTTCGATTGCGGTTTCGGTTTCGATTTCAATTCTGCTTAACATTAGGTTTAAGGTTTATAAAATTTGAAGATAAAAAAAAAATAGTATGGGAAATACGGGTACAGTACTAGGGGCGTTGCATGTCAGCGTTAACGAGGACAAGGTACGCCGATTTTTACAGGGCCTTAGTCAGGAGTTCCGGATGCGCCTTACCATATCTGGGGTGCGGAATGTATCCTATGACGATATTGTGGCCAGGGCGCTGGATATTGAGGCAGTCGATCAGAGTTCTTCGAGACCGAGGGAGCCATCTAAGGGCTTCTTCAGAGAGATTCGACCTCAGTCACTGAACCGAGGTTGGCAGCCCAGAGCACAGCCCCAGCAGCAACAGAGGGGTGTGAAGAGGCCTCTTGAGGGAGGTAATGACCGGGGAAAGGGGAAATAAGTACAGGTTACTTCTCAGGTACCTGTTTGTCCTAAATGTCAGAAGGAACACTCTGGCCAGTGCAGGATAGGCACGAATGTATGTTATTGGTGTGGAGAACCAGGCCATTTTGCTAAAGACTGCCCGAAGCGTGGTCGAGACCAGTCAGCCAGTGATCAGAGGAGAGTTATTCCCAGGATCTTCGCTTTTATCGAGCCTGGTGATGTTGATAACGAGGATCAGCCTGCCGTGATAGCAGGTACTATATTGGTTACTGGCGTTCCTGTATTTTCTTTATTAGACACGGGGGCTACACATTCTTTTGTTTCCACCGCTTGTGTGTCGAGATTGAGGCTTGCGCCTGAGTTAGCAGAATGCGAGTATAGTGTGATGCTACCTTCAGGAGAGCGTATGCAGTCAGGTCGTATTGTTCAGGGCAATATTGTCTCAATTGGGGATCGCACCCTCTATGCTCGCCTTATTGTTATGGGCATCGAGCATTATGATCTTATCTTAGGGATGGACTGGCTTGCACAGCGCTACGCCACCATCGACTGTCGATCTGGGATTGTGACCTTCCGACCCCCAGATAGAGCTGAGTTTTCCTATCAGACGATGAGCAGATTGAGTAGCTCGCCTATTGCTTATTCCATGAAGGTCAACGAGCAGTTTAAAGGTGCGTGCTCTATTTATTTGGCCTCTGTATTTGATTGTCAGTTGCTCAGCGGATTGAAGCCGAGCGACATTTCTATCGTCAGAGAGTTCTCTGGGATCTTTCTTGATGATCTTCCCGGATTACAACCAGACCGGGAGATCGAGTTCACTATCGATGTCTATCCAAACTCCGCGCCGAGGTTCAAGAACCCGTATCGGTTGGCTCCAGCTGAGTTGAGAGAGCTGAGGACTCAGCTTGATGAGCTGTTAGAGAAGGGATTTATTCGACCCAGTGTTTCACCCTAGGGTGGTCTTGTTCTATTCGTCAAGAAGAAAGACGGGACCCTCAGGATGTGCATTGATTACAGGGAGTTGAACAAATTGACGGTGAAGAATAAGTATCCACTGCCCCGGATTGACAATTTGTTTGACCAGCTGCAAGGTGCCCGAGTATTTTCGAGGATTGATCTACGCTCGGGTTACAATCAGTTGAAGGTCCGGATTGATGATCTACCGAAGACGGCTTTCCGAACGAGGTATGGGCATTATGAGTTCCTTGTCATGTCTTTTGGACTTACTAATGCCCCTGCAGCGTTTATGGATCTGATGAACCGTGTCTTCAAGGAGTATCTGGACAAGTTCGTGGTGGTTTTCATCGACGACATATTGATATACTCTAAAACGAAGGAAGAACACGAGGAGCATCTGAGGAATTTTCTGAGGACCCTATGTCAGCACCAGTTGTATCTGAAGTTCTCCAAATGCGAATTTTGGTTGGATCAGGTCAGTTTTCTTGGCCATGTCATATCGCAGGATGGAGTTTCTGTTGATCCGAGCAAAGTTCAGGCGGTCAGAGATTGGCCACAGCCGAAGAACGTACGTGAGGTGCGTGGATTTCTTGGATTAGCTGGCTATTATCGAAAATTTATAGAGGGATTCTCGAAGATCGCACTTCCCCTTTCACGACTGACTCGAAAGAACGAGAGATTTATATGGTCGTCTGCTTGTGATGATAGTTTTATGGAGCTTAAGCAGAGATTGACCACCGCTCCAGTACTGGCACTACCTGTTGAAGGTGTCAGGTTCAGTATTTATTGCGACGCGTCTGGTGTTGGACTCGGTTGTGTATTGATGCAGGAGGGGAGAGTTATTGCATATGCTTCTCGGCAGTTGAAGCCGTACGAGCAGAATTACCCTACGCACGACCTTGAGTTAGCAGCTGTGATCTTCGCACTGAAGATATGGAGACATTACTTGTATGGGCAGCAGTGCGAGATATTTTCCGACCACAAGAGCCTGAAGTACTTATTTACGCAGAAGGAGCTGAACATGCGACAGAGAAGATGGCTTGAGTTTGTCAAAGACTATGATTTTGATATCAAGTACCATCCGGGAAAAGCGAACATGGTTGCTGATGCCTTGAGTAGAGTGCCTTCTGCGAGTCAGCCTTCATTAGCAGCGATGTCAGTTACGCTGCGGTCTGAGATTGAGAGGTTCGACGTTGAGATAGTGGCAGAGTTGTCCAGTATGCTCACCAACATTTCACTCAGGCCGACTATTCGGGATCGGATACGTGAGGCTCAGCAGAATGATACGGAGTGTGAGGAGCTTCGATCCAGCATGACATTGGGAGACTCGTCGGATTTCCATTTATCGGAGGATGGTATTCTGAAGTTCAGGCATAAGTGGTACGTGCCTAGCGACGAGGATCTGAAGAAGGAGATTTTGGCCGAGGCACATTCTTCGGCATATTCTGTACACCCGGGAAGTACCAAGATGTACCGGGATCTGAAACAACACTTCTGGTGGCCGAACATGAAGAGGGAGGTTGCCAAGTACGTTGAGACCTTTTTAGTATGTCAACAGGTGAAGGCAGAGTACCAGAGACTGGCCGGAACGTTATTGCCACTGCCGATTCCGGAGTGGAAGTGGGAGCAGATCTCTATGGACTTTATTGTGGGGCTCCCGAGGACGACGAAGGGCCATGATGGCGTATGGGTGATCGTGGACCGATTGACAAAGTCGGCCCACTTCTTATCTGTGAAGATGGCGTCTTCTATGGATCAGCTCGCAGAGCTCTATGTGCAGGAGATTGTTAGACTTCACGGCGTGCCAGTTTCTATTGTCTCCGACAGAGATCCGAGATTCACGTCAAAGTTCTGGGAGAGTCTGCACAAAGCTATGGGGACTCAGCTTAATTTCAGCACCGCATTTCATCCTCAGACTGATGGACAGACAGAGAGAACGAATCAGATTCTGGAGGATATGCTCAGAGCATGTGTACTGGAGTTTCAAGGATCGTGGAGCAGGTATTTGCCACTGATCGAGTTCTCTTATAATAACAGCTTCCAAGCTACTATTAGCATGGCTCCATATAAGGCGCTGTATGGTCGAAAATGTAGATCTCCGTTATATTGGGACGAGGTTGGCGAGGCCAGCATTGTTGGTTCTGAGATTCTACGGCAGACGGCAGAGAAGATTGCCATTATTAGACAGCGTATCGAGGTAGCTCAGAGCCGACAGAAGAGCTATGCCGACACTAGGCGGAGAGAGCTAGAGTTTGAAGAAGGTGACGAGGTCTACCTTAAAGTTTCTCCGTTCAAAGGTGTTGCAAGATTCGGAAGGAGGGGTAAGTTGAACCCTCGTTATGTGGGACCCTTTCCTATTCTGAAGAGGATCGGGAAGTTGGCGTACAGATTACAGCTTCCAGCTTCTATGGAGGGTATCCACGACGTATTTCATGTATCCATGCTTCGGAAGTGCTTGCGCGATCCGTCCCATATCGTGGAGGCTACAGAGATCGAGGTACAGCCTACCTTGAGCTATGAGGTGAGGCCGGTACGTATTTTGGAGACTTCCATCAAGATTTTGCGCAACAGAGAAATTCCGCTAGTCAAAGTCCTATGGCGAAACCACGAGGTGGAAGAGGCTACATGGGAGCGACAGCATGATATGATGACTAGATATCCTGAGTTATTTGTATAATTTAATTTTGTGGACAAAATTCTAAATAAGGAGGGTAGAATGTAATATCCGTCTCGTACGGATTTTTAGAATATTATTATTTTATTATATAATGGCATTTTTGGTAAATATGTCAAATCAAGTCCATTTCACAAAAAGAAAGCGTCATTCCGATCCTAACGATTAATAGGAATTTTAAGGAAATTATGGGAATTTTCGGAGATTAAACGTTATATTCCGAGTAAATACGTTTCTCGTAATGTAAAAGACGTTCTCGTAAAAATAGAAAGTGAGGTCCAATTTGCGAACGGACAGTTTTGTTAAATCCCAAATAATAAGTTGGACTTATTGGCAAAATGTGGAAAGTTGGAAAAGTCAAATCGTTGGACGATTAACGAACCGAATGACGAAGATTATATAAAATCAAAGAAAAGGGCATTTTGGTAAATTACCAATTCAATATTATAAACTAACCTAATTTCTCTTCTCTCCTCACTTCTCCTCTTTTTTTCTCCTCTGCCCGCGCCAAATTCCAGAGAGCAAGCCCTCGGCCGCCGACGATTTCCTTCATTCCGACCTCCGATCTTTCTCTCGTTCGTTCCATTTTCTTCACGTTTTCTTCTCCAATCGACGCTCTAGGTATGGATCTATAGTTTTAGAACGTTTATTTCGAGTTTTACGGAGTTATACGTTTAGTGTTTTCGTTAGGTTTTCGATTTAAAACGCGAATTAGGGTTCGTAATTAATAGATTAGCCGTGATTAAGTATATATTGCACGTATTCGACGTTATTGGACGAGGTTAAATCAATTTGTGAAAATGTTAAAATTAGGGATTTTTGAGATTTTAGGAATAACTCGTAAATTGGAATTTGAGGTGCCGAGCGTGAATTGCTCAAATAAATAGCCCAATAAATTAGATTAGAACTTTAGAAAGTCTCCTTAGTTAAGATTTTGTTAATTTGGACGATCGATAGGCGTATTGGTCACGCGAGGTGGGGCTCATGCACAGCTGTACGTGTTGTAAGCGTGCACCCCCCGCCTCTAGCTGGAAAGAGTAGTCCGCCCGCTGGATGAGCTCTCTCTGGTTAGAGGGATAGGATCTCGGTGACACCTATTGAGCATTGCATAGTAAGATAAAATAAAGCATGATTTACCGAACTCATACGCATAGCATGCATTGCATTTACGTAGAGCTTACTGGGATTTCATCTCATAGTGTATTGTATGGTGTAGGTGACCTAGATATCGAGGAACAAGGTGAGGATGGGATTCCTCCTCCTGAGGCTTGAGTCTAGTTGACGGAGCATGGCTGCTGTGGTGTGCTGGTGCAGTCGAAGCTTATTTGACCCGTGGGACAGTATGTATAGATTTTGAGGGTTTTAAGTTATTTTGGATAGAATAGGAAAATTGTATAGAAATTATAGGATGTTTGGTACTGGTAGTTGATAGGTTTTATGTTTAGTGTTTCAAATGTTTTGGTTTAAACTGTTGACTAAATGTCATTGAAATATTTTGAACGATTTTAGGAACGTTACGTATATGTTCGATTTTTAGATATATCCACGCAGTGGGATTTCGTAAAGTCCGCCGCGAGTTAATTGAGTTTAGAATACGTTTTGGTTGATTTTAAGTTATAAATTGATAAGTTGTTAGGATCAGAGTTGAATTGTTTGATTTGCTCTCTGGATTCCAGAGAGCACTTGTGAAAATAAAAGAAACAGAATGAAGGGAAAACAGAAAGGGTGGCTAAGGATCGCACGAGGTGATCGCTGCACTGCAGAGTGTGCAGCGATCGATCTCTGCAGCAATGCAAAGATCGATCGCTGCTCGCTGCAGCATGTGCAGCGATCGATCTCTGCAGCAATGCAGAGATCGATCGCTGCTCGCTGCAGCAAGTACAGCGATCGATCTCTGCATTAATGCAGAGATCGATCGCTGCTTGCTGCACAAGTGCAGCGATCAGTCGCTGCCCATTTTTGTCACGGCTGGACAGTTTTGCCCTCCCATTTTAATTAAAGTTTATTTAATAGTTTTTCAGTTTTTAAAAGGTTTTATATTAATTGTTTTAAGTTGTTTTAAATGTTTTTAAAGATAGATTTCAATTCTGATTTCGATTCTGGTTTCGATTTCGGTTCAGGTTCCGCCTAGAGTTTAAGTAAAGATATAAGGTTTAAAAAAAAAATATATGGTACGGATATTGGGTACAGTATAAGGGGCGCGACAAGAACGACATGTATTGAGGACCCAATAACCCTCATCGACGCGTAATTAAGACTTAGTAATGCGATTGAAGAGGTATAAGAAACTTCATTTCAATTGATTTGTTCCAAAAGAAATGAATGTATCAAGCAAATGAGGTTCACTGTTACATAATTTGTCGTCAGAACCTAAGTTATCCATTTCACCTTCAAGGTTTTAACATAAAGTGATGAGAACGACGTGTATTGAGGACCCCTTACCTTCATAGACGCGTAATTAAGACTTGGTAATGCTTTTGAAGAAGTATAAAAAACTTCACTTCATATTCGTTCCAAAAGAAATGTACGTATCAAGCAAATGAGGTTCACTGTTACATGACTTGTGGTTAGAACCTAAGTTATCCAATTCAGCTTCAAAGTTTTAACTTGAATTGATGAGAACGACGTGTATTGAGGACCCAATAACCCTCATGGATGCATAATTAAGACTTAGTAATGCGTTTGAAGAAGTATAAGAAACTTCACTTCAATCGATTTGTTCCAAAGGAACTGAACGTATCAAGCAAATGAGATTCATTGTTACATGACTTGTGGTTAGAACCTAAGTTATCCATTTTACCTTTAAGGCGTTAACTTGAAGTGATGAGAACGATGTGTATTGTGGACCCAATAACCCTCAGGGACTCGTAATTAAGAATTAGTATGTGTTTAAAGAAGTATAAGAAACTTCACTTCAATCAATTTGTTCCAAATGAACTGAACGTATCAAGCAAATGAGGTTCACTGTTACATGAATTGTGTTTAGAACCTAAGTTATCAATTTCATCTTCAAGGTTTAACTTGAAGTGATGAGAACGACGTGTATTGAGCACCCAATAACTTTCGTGGACACGTAATTAGAACTTAGTAATGCTTTTGAAGAAGTATAAGAAACTTCACTTCAATCGATTTATTCCAAAATAATTGAACGTATCAAGCAAATGAGGTTCATTATTACATGACTTGTGGTTAGAACCTAAGTTATCCATTTTACCTTCATGGCGTTAACGTGAAGTGATGAGAACGATGTGTATTGAGTACCTAATAACCCTCATGGACTAGTAATTAAGAATTAGTATGTGTTAAAGAAGTATAAGAAACTTCACTTCAATCGATTTGTTCCAAATGAACTGAACGTATCAAGCAAATGAGGTTCACTGTTACATGAATTATTGTTAGAACCTAAGTTATCCATTTCACCTTCAAGGTTTTAACATAAAGTGATGAGAACGACGTGTATTGAGCACCCAATAACTTTCGTGGACACGTAATTAGAACTTAGTAATGCTTTTGAAGAAGTATAAGAAACTTCACTTCAATCGATTTATTCCAAAAGAACTGAACGTATCAAGCAAATGAGGTTCATTATTACATGACTTGTGGTTAGAACCTAAGTTATCCATTTCACCTTCAAGGTTTTAACTTGAAGTGATGAGAACGACGTGTATTGAGGACCCAATAACCCTCATGGATGCGTTATTAAGACTTAGTAATGCTTTTAAAGAAGTATAAGAAACTTCACTTCTATCTATTTGTTCCAAATGAACTGAACGTATCAAGCAAATGAGGTTCACTCGGCCCACTAACCCTCAGGATGCATAATTAAGACTTAGTAATGCGTTTGAAGAAGTATAAGAAACTTCACTTCAATCGATTTGTTCCAAAGGAACTGAACGTATCAAGCAAATGAGATTCATTGTTACATGACTTGTGGTTAGAACCTAAGTTATCCATTTTACCTTTAAGGCGTTAACTTGAAGTGATGAGAACGATGTGTATTGTGGACCCAATAACCCTCAGGGACTCGTAATTAAGAATTAGTATGTGTTTAAAGAAGTATAAGAAACTTCACTTCAATCAATTTGTTCCAAATGAACTGAACGTATCAAGCAAATGAGGTTCACTGTTACATGAATTGTGTTTAGAACCTAAGTTATCAATTTCATCTTCAAGGTTTAACTTGAAGTGATGAGAACGACGTGTATTGAGCACCCAATAACTTTCGTGGACACGTAATTAGAACTTAGTAATGCTTTTGAAGAAGTATAAGAAACTTCACTTCAATCGATTTATTCCAAAATAATTGAACGTATCAAGCAAATGAGGTTCATTATTACATGACTTGTGGTTAGAACCTAAGTTATCCATTTTACCTTCATGGCGTTAACGTGAAGTGATGAGAACGATGTGTATTGAGTACCTAATAACCCTCATGGACTAGTAATTAAGAATTAGTATGCGTTTAAAGAAGTATAAGAAACTTCACTTCTATCTATTTGTTCCAAATGAACTGAACGTATCAAGCAAATGAGGTTCACTGTTACATGAATTATTGTTAGAACCTAAGTTATCCATTTCACCTTCAAGGTTTTAACATGAAGTGATGAGAACGACGTTTATTGAGGACCCAATAACCCTCATGGATGCGTTATTAAGACTTAGTAATGCGTTTGAAGAAGTATAAGAAACTTCACTTCAATCGATTTATTCCAAAAGAACTGAACGTATCAAGCAAATGAGGTACACTATTACTTGACTTGTGGTTAGAACCTTAGTTATCCATTTTACCTTTAAGGTTTTAACTTGAAGTGATGAGAATGACCTGTATTGAAGACCTAATAACTTTCATTGATGCATAATTAAGACTTAGTAATGCATTTGAAAAAGTATAAGAAACTTCACTTCAATCGATTTGTTCCAAAAGAACTGAACGTATCAAGCAAATGAGATTCACTATTACATGACTTGTGGTTAGAACCTAATTTATCCATTTCACCTTCAAGGTTTTAACTTGAAGTGATGAGAACGACATGTATTGAGGACCCAATAACTCTCATGAACGCGTAACTAAGACTTAGTAATGTGTTTGAAGAAGTATAAGAAACTTCACTTCGATTGATTTGTTCCAAAAGAACTGAACGCATCAAGCAAATGAGGTTCACTGTTACATGATTTGTGGTTGGAACCGAAGTTATCCATTTCACCTTCAAGCTTTTAACTTGAAGTGATGAGAACGACGTGTATTGAGGACCCAATAACCTTCATGGACGCGTAATTAAGACTTAGTAATGCTTTTAAAGAAGTATAAAAAATTTCACTTCAATCGATTTGTTCCAAAAGAACTATACGTATCAAGAAAATAAGGTTCACTGCTACATGACTTGTGGTTAGAACCTAAGTTATCCAATTCACCTTCAATGTTTTAACTTGAAGTTGTGACTACCCCGACCCCGCGTCGGTGCCGCCACAACCTGTGCCGTGCGTGCATACATACATACATGTGTGTTACCCACGCTCGTTCTCACTTAAATTTTTTTTCTATTATTGCATTTTTCGTTTCCTTTCCTTTTCATTCGTTTAATCATTAGAGAACGGACTAGAGCTTTCAATCCATATCTTGACATTTGGGCTCTAACTTAACCTTAAAGTTCGTCAACGTTTACATCACTAAAATGCAGTTAAAACTATTTTTTAGAAAAATGCTAACTCGCTTTTTGGGTCCTTCAATTCATTTAAAATACTTGGGGATCGCTCGTAAAATACGTTTAAAAAGTATCGTAAATGGTTGGGTTAAAATGTGTTTTAAATAGTCAATTTTTGAAAAAAATCACGTAGGGGTCAAGTGTGGCGCGCCCGCAGCACGCGCTCGCCGCGTCCACAAGGGTACGGGCAGCGCGCCTGCATCGCGCCTCCCTACGTGCCAAAGCCGAATGATCGAGGCCGCTATGGATTCTCGACTAAAAAGACCATAAACGCTGATCGATCGGGCCCAAAGGCCGATCGATCGGGCCCGCTCTGGATTCCCGACTAAAAATGACCCTAAACGCCGATCGATCGCCCCTCGGGCGCGATTGATCGGCTGTGCACATCCTAGGTGCGCGCACAGCACCCTTAGCGCGCGTCCCGCGCGTGCGCGTGCCTCAAGCGCCCGGCAAGCGCACCACCCGAGCCCTCTTGCCCATTTTTCTACCACTTTGCCGTTTTTCTTCAAATTTTCATCTAATACACACTTGAAATTTCATCATCAAAATATTCATCAATAATCCAACTAAATTACTCATCCAAAAACCGAACACCCTACCTAAAACCATCAACTCCCGACACGAAACATCCGTTTCAACTTAAAACCTCAACCTACTTTAAAAAAATCCAAACTCAACCAAAATTCATTCTATTTCACCAAAACATCACGTTTACAATATTCATCCGAATCCATATCAAAACAATCAACATCCTATCTATTTCATCAACAACCATCCGTATATAGCGGAAGCTCTCCACAATCATCAAAATACGTCAAAATATATCAATTTATCTATCATCCAGATACCAAGCATCCTAATATGTTTTTCTATACATTTCATCAAATAATATCTCCCATCAACCCATTTCGACCCAAAATAACCTAAAATATTTAACCTATGCTCCCACAGGTCTAGTGTGCATCGACTACACCAACCGCTCCCCTAGCATCCTCCTTCAAGCTGCAGGCTCGTCTGAGGGAGGGAAATCCTCCTCACCTTGCTCTATATCACCTACACCATATAAATAAAATGTGAGCTAGGGGCTCAGTAAGTCTACGTGAATGCACGTGAATGCTATGCATGTATAGTTCATAAAACATGCATCCTACCTTTTCACTATTCATTTCATTTCATTTATATCATTGGGGCTTCACTGTTAGTAGATAAAAGCGCCACATCCGGCGATTGGATAGCCCTTTTCATCTACCCAGGGGGAAAACATGCTTCACCGGACAGCCATGTCTGAACCACCGCCACCGATGTGACCATTATTTCATACATTTCTTTACCTTTTCATTATACTTTTCCTTTTCATGAAAACATGCATGAAAAATAATTTTCATGCTTTTTGAGAAAACCATGATTCGTGGACACGTGCGATACAATAAACGACCTCAAAACATAACAAGCAATAAACGAAAACATTGCACAATTTAAACAAAACTAACTACCCGACCTATTACCCAAGACAATCAAACATCTCTAAAATCCTCGAATTAACAAATTCTTATGGTGTAGGCCAAGTAAGACACGAAAACTTATGTCTTGTCTCGTGCACACTAAGCTCCTTGGTTCGAGCCTTGTCACCTAAAGCAAACCATAGCGTTCTTTTGTCAAAACCGAGTCTAAACATAAAATTTCGAAAATTTACGAAACTCCTAACTAAAGGAAATTTCTTAAAAACTCTAATAAATCTCTCTCGGGCATTTCATCGATCAACCTAATCTCACAAATTCTCAAACTCCATTAATGGAGGTTTCACCAAGCTCCAAACCCGATTTTTCAAAACAAACACCCAAACCATCCATTATTTTGACTAATAAACGTTAATAAGGTAATTTCTAATGTTTCCCAACAAAACCATACTATTTCTACAAAATTCCTATAAAACCCTAAACATTCAAACCTCTAAAAGTCGAGAACTAAAGCTGAAAAACCATAGATTCTTACCTAGAATCATGAGGGGAAGAAAAAACGTGAAGAACTCTTGATGAACAGAAGAAGAATCGTTGAAGATGATGAAGAATCGCCGTTGAAGGAGGAAAATCGCCAGAGCCCTATTCTCCTCTGGAAAATCGTTCAAGTGTGGGAGAAATGGGGGTATTTGGGTTTTTAATTGAATTTGGCTTGGAAATTTACAAGTTTGCTATTTTGTTTAATCTTTCGTTTATCCTATTGTTTGTCTATCGATTCAGTTTCTCCGAAATTTTCTTATCTTACCAATAATTATAATTTATTCAAAGGGCTCTAATAAAACTTTCCATTCGTCAAACGGATTTATTTTTCTATTTCTACGAATTAAATATCCATAGGGTCGAAACTGGAAACTTAAGCATTATATCTCGGTTTAAATTCCTTAAATTCCCATAATTCTCCCAAAATTCATATAAAATATAAGGATTCCATTAAAACTCTTAATTCGTAAAACAGACATATTTTGATTATTTACAAAATTGCCATTGCGCGCACAAATACAAAACCCGTAAAACCTTGTGTTACAGAAGTGATGAGAACGACGTGTATTGAGGACCCAGTAACCCTCATGGACGCGTAATTAAGACTTAGTAATGTGTTTGAAGAAGTATAAGTAACTTCACTTTAATCGATTTTTTCCAAAAGAACTGAACGTATCAAGCAAATGAGCTTCACTGTTACATGATTAGTGATTAGAACCTAAGTTATCCAATTCACCTTCAAGGTTTTAACTTGAAGTGATGAGAACGACGTGTATTGAGTAAACAATAACCTTCATGGACACTTAATTAAGACTTAGTAATGCTTTTGAAGAATTATAAAAAACTTCACTTCAATCGATTTGTTCCAAAAGAACTGTACGCATTAAGCAAATGAGGTTCACTGTTACATCATTTGTAGTTAGAACCTAAGTTATCCAATTAACCTTCAAGGTTTTAACTTGAAGTGATGAGAACGACGTGTATTGAGGGCCAAATAACCTTCATGGACGTGTAATTAAGACTTAGAAATGCTTTTGAAGAAGTATAAAAAACTTCACTACAATCAATTTATTCCAAAAGAACTGAACGGATCAAGCAAATGAGGTTCACTGTCACATAATTTGTCGTCAGAACCTAAGTTATCCATTTCACCTTCAAGGTTTTAACTTAAAGTGATGAGAACGACGTGTATTGAGGACCCAATACCTTCATGGACGTGTCATTAAGATTAGTAATGTTTTTGAAGAAGTACAAAAAACTTCACTTCAATCGATTTGTTCAAAAGAACTGTACGTATCAAGCAAATGAGGTTCACTGTTACATGACTTGTGGTTAGAACCAAAGTTATCCAATTCAGCTTCATGGTTTTAACCTGAATTGATGAGAACAACATGTATTGAGGACCTAATAACCATTATGGACGCATAATTAAGACTTAGTAATGCGTTTGAAAAAGTATAAGAAACTTCACTTCAATCGATTTGTTCTAAAAGAACTGAATGTATCAAGCAAATGAGTTTCACTGTTTCATGAATTGTGGCAAGAACTTAAGTTATCAATTTCACCTTCAAGGTTTTAACTGGCAGCGATGAGAATGATGTGTATTGAGGACCCAATAATCCTCATGGACGCGTAATTAAGACTTAGTAATGCGTTTGAAGAAGTATAAGAAACTTCACTTTAATTGATTTGTTCCAAAAGAACTGAACGTATCAAGCAAATGAGGTTCACTGTTACATGATTTGTGATTAGAACCTCAGTTATCCAATTCACCTTCAAGGTTTTAACTTGAAGTGATGAGAACGACGTGTATTGAGTACCCAATAACCTTCATGGACGCGTAATTAAGACTTAGTAATGCTTTTGAAGAAGTATAAAAAACTTCACTTCACTTCAATCGATTTGTTCCAAAAGAACTGTACGTATCAAGCAAATGAGGTTCTTTGTTACATCACTTGTAGTTAGAACCTAAGTTATCCAATTAACCTTCATGGTTTTATCTTAAAGTGATGAGAACGACGTGTATTGAGGGCCAAATAACCTTCATGGACGTGTAATTAAGACTTAGTAATGCTTTTGAAGAAGTATACAAAATTCACTTCAATCGATTTATTCCAAAAGAACTGAACGTAACAAGCAAATGATTTTTATTGTTACATAATTTGTCGTCAGAAGCTAAGTTATCTATTTCACCTTCAAGGTTTTAACTTAAAATGATGAGAACGACATGTATTGAGGACCCAATACCTTCACGGACGCGTAATTAAGATTAGTAATGCTTTTGAAGAAGTATAAAAAACTTCACTTCAATCTATTTGTTCCAAAATTTTTTTATAAGCTCATTGAAAAAGTTGGATTTTCTTAAGAAATTTACCTTGATTTTTTTTTGTTCACTACTTATGTAATGTAATAAATCTCAAAAAAGGGGTTCTGATAAACCGAGAAAAATGGAAACTAAAAATAGGAATCTTTGACGAATGGGATCAAGAATAATGAAGTATTATTTCGACACAAGAAAATACATTTTCTTGTGTCGAAGACTAGGAAGACAAATAATTCGTTCTAGACTCCTTTAGATTCCTTTGGTCTATCATTTTTTCTATTCTATAGTCTCCCTTTACATATCTTATTTTTCATATCTAATAGTATTTTTTTTTCTATTAGAACACAAATTGATACACTCGATTACATTTCAATCTGACACGAGTGACATAATTATACCCCTCCTATTTCCAAGGTAAAACAGTAGTCTTCACAATATACAATACATACTATGACTAGTAATGCGATACTGTACGTATCAAGCAAATGAGGTTTACCGTTACATGACTTGTGGTTAGAACCTAAGTTATCCAATTCAGCTTCAAGGTTTTAACCAGAATTGATAAGAACGACCTGCATTGAGGACCTAATAACCTTTATGGACGCATAATTCACACTTAGTAATGCGTTTGAAAAAGTATAAGAAACTTCACTTCAATCGATTTGATCTAAAAGAACTAAATGTATCAAGCAAATGAGTTTCACTGTTTCATGAATTGTGGCAAGAACCTAAGTTATCAATTTCACCTTCAAGGTTTTAACTGGCAGCGATGAGAATGATGTGTATTGAGGACCCAATAATCCTCATGGACGTGTAATTAAGACTTAGCAATGCGTTTGAACAAGTATAAGAAACTTCACTTTAATCGATTTGTTCCAAAAGAACTTAACGTATCAAGCAAATGAGGTTCACTATTACATGATTTGTTATTAGAACCTCAGTTATCCAATTCACCTTCAAGGTTTTAACTTGAAGTGATGAGAACGACGTGTATTGAGTACCCAATAACCTTCATGGACGCGTAATTAAGACTTAGTAATGCTTTTGAAAAAGTATAAAAAACTTCACTTCAATCGATTTGTTCCAAAAGAACTGTACGTATCAAGCAAATGAGGTTCACTGTTACATCACTTGTGGTTAGAACCTAAGTTATCCAGTTAACCTTCAATGTTTTAACTTGAAGTGATGAGAACGACGTGTATTGAGGGCCAAATAACCTTCATGGATGTGTAATTAAGACTTAGTAATGCTTTTGAAGAAGTATAAAAAACTTCACTTCAATCGATTTATTCCAAAAGAACTGAAAGTATCAAGCAAATGAGGTTCACTGTTACATAATTTGTCGTCAGAACCTAAGTTATCCATTTCACCTTCAAGATTTTAACTTAAAATGATGAGAACGACGTGTATTAAGGACCCAATACCTTCATGGACACGTAATTAAGATTAGTAATGCTTTTGAAGAAGTAAAAAAAACTTCACTTCAATCGATTTGTTCCAAAAGAACTATACGTATCAAGCAAATGAGGTTCACTGTTACATGACTTGTGGTTAGAACCTAAGTTATCCAATTCAGCTTTATGGTTTTAACCTGAATTGATGGGAACGACCTGTATTGAGGACCTAATAACCTTTATGGACTCATAATTAAGACATAGTAATGCGTTTGAAAAAGTATAAGAAACTTCACTTCAATCGATTTGTTCCAAAAGAACTTAATGTATCAAGCAAATGAGTTTCACGGTTTCATGACTTGTGGTAAGAACCTAAGTTATCAATTTCACCTTCAAGGTTTTAACTGGCAGTGATGAGAATGATGTGTATTCAGGACCCCATAATCCTCATGGACGCGTAATTAAGACTTAGTAATGCGTTTGAAGAAGTATAAGAAACTTCACTTCAATCGATTTGTTCCAATAGAAATGAACGTATCAAGCAAATGAGTTTCACTGTTACATAATTTATCGTTAGAACCTAAGTTATCCATTTAACCTTCAAGGTTTTAACTTAAAGTGATGAGAACGACGTGTATTGAGGACCCAATACCTTCATGGACACGTAATTAAGACTTAGTAAAACTTTTGAAGCTGTATAAAAAACTTCATTTTAATCGATTTTTTCCAGAAGAACTGTACGTATCAAGTAAATGAGGTTCACTATTACATGACTTGTGGTTAGAACCTAATTTATCTAATTCATCTTCAAGGTTTTATCTTGAAGTGATGAGAACGACGTGAATTGAGGACCCAATAACCCTCACGGACGCGTAATTGAGACTTAGTAATGCGTTTGAAGAAGTATAAGAAACTTCACCTAAATCGATTTGTTCCAAAAGAACTGAACGTATCAAGCAAATGAGCTTCACTGTTACATGATTTGTGGTTAGAACCTAAGTTATCCATTTCACCTTCAAGGTTTTAAATTAAAGCGATGAGAACGATATGTATTGAGTACCCAATAACCTTCATGGACGCGTAATTAAGTCTTAGTAATGCTTTTGAAGAAGTATAAGAAACTTCACTTCAATCGATTTATTCCAAAAGTGTAGCGACCCTTAAACTATTCCCAATTTTTACTATACAAATTTAAATTTTTATAGCCCTAAATGAGCTTAATAACGTTGATTTATTAAATCGAGGTTTAGAGTATTGAAAACTATTTTTAAAACCATTTAAATAAAAGCTAAAAGAATTTATAAAACAATTAAAACCAACAAAGGCATCGGCCACAACACAAGGGGCAAAAGAGACAATTGTCTCACAAATGCATGAGGCGATCGATCGGCTTTATAACAAAATACAGGGGCGATCAATCGTACCAATGCCAGGCGATCGATTGCATGCATAAAAAACTGGAGCGGCGATCATTCGCCTCTCATCCCGGCGATTGATCGCCTCAGATCAATCGCCAGCCGATCGATCGCCCCTTTTGGGCGATCGATCAGCACACTCTCTGGAAAATCCAGAGAGTGGCGATCACAGATGGCGATCGATCGCCCTTCCCTGCAATAGATTGCCAAGTCCTCTAGAATCTGAATTCCAGAGAACCTGCACCCCTCTTTTCTTTCTTTCTTACTTCCCCTGCATGTAACATACAATACACTCATTTATCATTTCATCAACCACTAAATAAACAACCCAAAACATATCTTTGAACGTATTTAAAAACATAGTAAAATTTCGTAAAAACGAACTGCATGGATACGTTAAAAAAACCAAACAATTCACTGTTTTAAATCACCAAGCAGTTCCAGTAAGTTTCCAATAAAAGACTTTCCCAAAAGCGGTTTATAAAATAGGTTTCCAAAACGTCAAAACATAAACTTATCTACTAACCAGATTCCAAACTTCCTAATATGTTCAACTATACAATATGTTCTACTATCACGTTCCCAAAATACTTACAAACATCCCCACAGGTCAAAAAGTGCACCGACTGCACCAGCACACTCCTACGGGCCGTCGTTCATCAACTGATAATTCTTCGGGTGAAGGGATCTCGTCTTCACCTGTATCAAGATCACCTACACTATAAAGACAACTATGAGCTAAAGGCTCAGCAAGTTTCGTAAATGCAGATACATGCTGTGCATATGAGGTTTGGAAATCATGCAACATTTTCTTATCATTATGTCGCAGGCAGAATGTCATCGAGATCTCAGCCCGCTATGTGGAGAGGGCACATCCGACGGTCGGACAACCCTTTCCACGTAGCGGAGGGGGGTACACACTCACATCCGTAAACAGTCGTGTCTGAGCCCCACCTCGTATGACCAGATAACAGATTATGTAGATTCATTTCGTTTTACGCGATGTCGTATTGTGACAAGCCCCTCTCAGCCTCCACAATAGATCGATAGCCCCCTTTCGAGCCACATCTCTTTCATGAAAATGTAGTACGGATATTCATTTTCTATGCTTATTTAAAAACCATGATGCATGAACAATTACGTGTCTAAAGTAAACATACATCATACATACCATTGAGACAATAAAGCATATCCTACAAAAGAACCACAAGAACTTACCTCACGTCCATTGCAATTCTAGCTCCATCCACGAGCGTCGTTCACCTATGGCAATTCACAACATTTGTCGTTAAAACGAGTTTAAACCGTTAAACGTCTAAATTAATAAAACTCTTAACTAAAGAAATTTCCTAAAATTCTAATTTAGCTTATTGAGGCATTTTTTTATCGAGCAATCCACGCTCGACACCTCAACACCCTCATTAACTGAGTTTTCCAAAATTACGAAAATTCATCAAACCCTAACCTTCCACAACGAATCAATCAAACTTCGTCAAATACGCCCAATACGTCCATTATATTCATAAATACAGTAAACCTATCGATTTAAAACCCTAAATCCACATTTTAACAAAACCCTAAACGAAACTCTAATCGTTAATGACCCAAAATTATGAATAAACTTTCCAAAAGCGTAGAACCTTACCTAGAATGTCGTTTGAGGAAGAAATCGTGAAGAAAACGAGTCGCCAGAGGACGAACCGTTGTCAGAAGGGAGAAACGCCGAGAGAAGAAAGCGCCAGAAGGAAAAACATAGAGGAATTTCATGTGAAGTGCTGGAGAAGAAGAGAAAATGTGATTTTTATTAAAATTTCACTTGGCAAATTACCATTTTACCCTTCATTTGATTTTCTATTTGTTTTGTCCTTTGTTTCATTAATTAACCCTTCAATACGGTTTCTCTAAATTTATTTATTTCGCCAATAATTCCAACTTATTACTAGGGTTCTATTAAAACTGTTCGTACACAAAACGGACCTCGTTTACTATTTTTACCAAAATATCCTTTATATTACGCGAAACATAAAATCTTCGTAATTTGCGTTACGAGTCCAAAAATTCTCATATTTTCCTTAAAATCCATACTAATCGTTAGGATTCTAAAACGCTTTTTGTTCGCGAAATGGACTTAACTTGACATATTTACAAAAAATGTCATTATACATATATAACTACAAAAATCCCGTAAAGAACCGGGTGTTACATTCCATCCACCTTATTTAAAATTTTGTCATCAAAATTTGATCATACAAACAACTCAGGACACTTAGACATCATAATCTGCTGTCGCTCCCAAGTAGCTTCCTCCACGTCGTGGTTCCGCCATATGACTTTGACTAGTGGAATCTCTTTGTTTCGCAATACCTTGATGGAAGACTCCAAAATACGTACCTGCTTCTCCACATAAGTCAAGATAGGCTGTACCTCGATCTCTCTGGCCTCCACGATATACGATGGATCGCGCAAACACTTTCGAAGCATAGACACATGAAATACATTATGGATACCTTCCATTGAAACCGGAAGCTGCAGTCGATACGCCATCTTCTCGATCTTCTTCAAAATAGGGAAGGGCCCCACATAACGAGGGCTTAGCTTGCCCTTTCTTCCGAATCGCATAACTCCCTTGAACGGAGAAATCTTAAAATAAACCTCATCACCCTCTTCGAATTCCAGTTCCCTCCGTCTCATGTCTGCATAGATCTTCTGTCGACTCTGAGCTATCCTGTCTGATAACGACAATCTTCTCTACCGTTTGTTGTAGAATCTCGGGACCAACAATACTAGCTTCACCAACCTCGTCCCAATATAACGAAGATCTACACTTTCGACCATACAATGCCTCGTACGGAGCCATACTGATGGTAGCTTGGAAGCTATTGTTGTAAGAGAACTCGATCAGTGGCAAATATCTTCTCCACGATTCCTGAAATTCCAACACACAAGCTCTGAGCATATCCTTAAGAATCTAATTCGTTCTCTCTGTCTGACCATCAGTCTGAGGATGAGATGTTGTGCTGAAATTTAGCTGAGTTCCCAGAGCTTTGTGCAGACTCTTCCAAATCTTCGACGTAAATCTCAGATCTCGGCATGAGACAATCGAAACTGGTACTCCATGCAGTCTAACAATCTCCTGCACATAAAGCTCGGCGAGCTGATCCATAGAAGATGTCATCTTCACAGATAAGAAATGAGCCGACCATGTCAATCGGTCCACAATCACCCAGATTCCATCATGTCCTTTCGTCGTCCTCGGGAGTCCCACAATAAAATCCATGGAGATCTGCTCGCATTTCCACTCTGGAATCGGCAGTGGCTGTAATGTTCTGGCCAACCTCTGGTGTTCTGCCTTTACCTGTTGACAAACTAAACAGGTTTCTACGTACTTGGCGACCTCTCTCTTCATGTTCGGCCAATAGAAGTGTTGCTTTAAACTCTGTGCATCTTGGTACTTCCCGGGTGCACAGAGTAAGCTGAAGAATGTGCTTCGGCCAAAATCTCTTTCTTCAATTCTTCGTTGTTAGGCACGTACCATCTATGCCTAAACTTCAGAATACCATCATCTGACAAGTTAAAATCAGACAAGTCTCCAAGTGTCATGCTCAATCGAAGCACTTCACACTCTATATCTTTCTGCTGAGCTTCACGTATCTTATCCAAAATAGTCGGCTAAAGAGAAATGTTGGTGAGCATGCTGGACAACTCTGCCACAATCTATACATCAAACTTCTCAATCTCAGATCTCAACGTAACCGACATCGCTGCAAGTGAAGGATGACTCGCAACAGGCATTCGACTTAAAGCATTAGTGACCTTGTTCGCCTTTCCCGGGTGGTACTTAATCTCAAACTCATAGTCTTTGACAAACTCTAGCCACCTTCTCTGCTGCATATTCAGTTCCTTCTCCATAAACAAATACTTCAAGCTCTTGTGGTCTGAAAATATCTCGCACTGCTGCCCATATAAATAATGTCTCCAAACCTTCAGTGTGAAGACCACGGCTGCTAACTCCAGGTCATGCGTAGGATAGTTCTGTTCATACGGCTTCAACTGCCGAGAAGCATAGGCAATAACTCTACCCTCCTGCATCATTACACAACCAAGTCCAACTCCAGACACATCACAGTAAATACTTAATTTATTACCTTCAACAGGCAACGTTAGAACTGGAGCTGTGGTCAGCTTCTGCTTCAATTCCATAAAACTCCCGTCACAAGCAGCCGACCATATAAACTTCTCATTCTTCCGAGTCAAGTGTGAGAGAGGAACTGCAATCTTCGAAAATACCTCTATGAACTTCCGAGAATAGCCAACCAACCTGAGAAATCCACGTACATCACGCACGTTCTTAGGCTGTGGCCAATCCCTGACCACCTGTATTTTACTCGGATCCACATAAACTCCTTCCTGTGATATGATATGGCAAAGAAAACCTACCTTGTCCAGCTAGAACTCACACTTAGAAAACTTTGGATATAGACGGTGTTGACTCAGAGTTCTCAAAACAATCCTCAGATGCTCCTCCTGTTCATCCTTCATTTTAGAGTAGATCAAAATGTCGTCGTCCAAATACTCCTTGAAAACACGGTTCATCAAGTCCATAAACGCTGCAGGGGCATTGGTAAGTCCCAAAGACATAACAAGAAACCTGGAATGCCCGTACCTCGTTCGGAACGCAGTTTTTTGAATGTCTTCTCTCTGGACCTTCAACTGGTAATAACCCGAGCGTAGGTCAATCCTGGAAAATACTCGGGCACCCTACAGTTGATCAAATAAATCATCTAGCTTGGGCAGTGGATACTTATTCTTCACTGTAAGCTTATTCAGCTCTCTGTAATCCACACACATCCTGAGAGTCCCGTCCTTCTTCTTGACGAACAAAACGGGCGCACCCCAGGGAGAAAAACTGGGTCGGATGAAACCCTTTTCCAGCAACTCCTCAAGCTGGATTTTCAATTCTCTCAATTCAGCAGGCGCCAATCTGTATGGATTCTTAGAAACTGGCGCGGAGCTCGGATACACATCAATGGTAAATTCGATCTCCCTGTCTGGCGGTAATCCGGGAAGATCATTAAGGAAGATCTCAGAGAGTTCTCTGACTATAGGAAGGTCACTCAGCTTTACTCCACTGAGCAACTGAGTATCAACTACTGTGGCCAGATAAATCAAGCATTCACCTCTAAACTGCTCGTTGACCTTCATGGAATAGGAAGTAGGCGATCCACTCAACCTATTCATCGCCTGATAAGAAAACTCGGCTTTACCCGGGAGCCGAAAAGTCACAATCCTGGATCGACAATCGTTGGTGGAGAAATGCTGTGGCAGCCAGTCCATCCCTAAGATAAGATCGTACCGCTCTATGCTCATAACTATCAGACAAGCATAAAGGGTATTATTCCCCACTGAGACTACATTGCCCTGAAAAATACGATTTGACTGCATATGCTCTCCCGAAGGCAGCATCACTCTATACTCGAACTTTGCTAACTCAGACTCTAATCCCAACCTAGTCTCATGCAAGCAGTTGAAATAAAGGAGTGCGTAGCTCCCGTATCCAGCAAAGAAAGTACATCTATGCCCATAATCAATATAGTACTTGATATCACAGACGGCTGAGCCTCGTTGTCGACGTCACTAGGTTCAATAAAAGCAAAGATTCTGGGCATGACTCTCCTCTGATCTCCGCTCAACTGATCTCGGCCTGGCTTTGGGCAATCTTTAACAAAATGGCCGACTTCACCACATCTATAACATTTATTAGTGCCCACCCGACACTCTCCACTATGCTCCTCTGACACTTAGGGCACCACAGTATCAGAGGTATCCCTTGTACCTGTTTCCCTTTGCTCGATCATTACCTCTTTCAGAAGGCCTCTTTACGCCCCTTTGTCGTTGTTGGGGTTGTTGTACTCTAGGTTTCTAACCACGGTTCCGTGACTGAAGATGGATCTCATGGAAGAAGCCCTTAGCTGGCTCCCTCGGCTTGACACAAGTCGCCCTGGAAGCCTCGAAGTCCAAGGCTCTTGCTGCAATGTCTAAATAGGGCACATCCATAATCCCTGATACTATAACATGCATCCGAATCTTTGGATTCAGTCCATTCATAAATTGGTGCACTTTGTCTTCATTGTCGCTAACAAGACGCGGTGCAAACCGTGACAAAGCCTCAAACTTCCTTATATAATCCGCAACCGAACTTGTTTATTTCAGCTGGGTAAATTCTTTCCTCTTGGCCACCCTCATAGTGCAGCTGAAGTACTTATCAAAAAATACGGTCTTGAACTGCTCCCAAGCCATAATCGTCACATCTGTTGTTGCTTTAATAGAGTCCCACCAAAAACAGTCATCTATTGCCAAATGGAAAGTGACGTAGGCAACCTTACTCCCATTCTCTATCTCTGCGTACCCTAGCATATCTTCCATAGTCCAGATCCACTCTTCGGCTAAAGTGGGATCCGACGATTGTCCGTTGAATATTGGGGGTGGTAATTTCTGAAACCTTTCCTTGCCAAGTTGGTTTGGAACAATCACCTCTCGGGCCTCACAATCCTCACGGTTTACTAAACGTTCGATTTGTTGTGCTTGCCTATCCATATGCTGGGCCTGATGGTCCAGCAAATCCGTAAGCCGGTCAAAAGCCTCCTCTCTAGGATCTTTTCCTCGAACCATTTTTATATACTACGCCTACAAAAGTTAAAACATATAATCTAAGAAATCGAAATCAAATAAAGCATTAAACATACTTACAGTTGATGAAGGATGTCCGCGTAGTGGATGTGCAGTCGTGCAGTCTACAGAACCATTTTTAAAATCCAGGGGCTCTGATACCATAACTGTAGCGACCCTTAATTTATTCTCAATTTTTACTGTACAAATTTAAATTTTTATAACCCTAAATGAGCTTACTAACATTGATTTATTAAGTCGAGGTTTAGAGTGTTCAAAACTATTTTTAAAACCATTTTAATAAAAGCTAAAAGAATTTATAAAAAAATTAAAACCAACAAAGGCATCGGTCACAACACAAGGGGCAAAAGGGACAATTGTCCCACAAATGCATGAGGCGATCGATCGGCTTTATAACAAAATATAGGGGCGATCGATCGCCCCTATACCAGGTGATCGATCGCCTGCATAAAAAATTGGAGGGGCAATTGTTCGCCCCTCACTCCGGCGATTGATCGCCTCTTGAAAATCCAGAGAGTGTCGATCAAAGATGGTGATCGATTGCCCTTCCCTGCTATCGATCGCCCTTCCCTGCGATCGATCGCCAAGTCCTCTGGAATCCGAATTCCAGAGAACCTGCACCCCTCTTTTCTTTCTTTCTTACTTCCCCTGCATATAACATACATTACACTCATTTATCATTTCATCCACCACTAAATAAATGACCCAAAACATATCTTCGAACGTATTTAAAAACATAGTAAAAATTCGTAAAACTAACTGCGTGGATACGTTTAAAAAACCAAACAATTCCCTGTTTTAAATCACCAAGCAGTTCCAGTAAGTTTCCAACAAAAAAATTTCCCAAAAAGCGGTTTATAAAATAAGTTTCCAAAACGTCAAAAATAAACTTATCAACTAAATAGATTCCAAACATCCTAATATGTTCAACTGTAGAATCTGTTCTACTATCACAACCCCAAAATACTTACAAACATCCCCACAGGTCAAAAAGCGCACCGACTGCACCAGCACACTTCCACGGGCCGTCGTTCATCAACTGATCATTCCTCAGGTGGAGGGATCTCGTCCTCACCTGTATCAAGATCACCTACACCATACAGACAATTATGAACTAAAGGCTCAGCAAGTTTCGTAAATGTAGATGCATGTTGTGCATATGAGGTTCAGAAATCATGCAACATTTTCTTATCATTACGTCGCAGACAGAATGTCATCGAGATCTTAGCCCGCTATGTGGAGAGGGCACATCCGGCGGTCAGACAACCCTTTCCACATTGCGGAGGGGGGTACACGCTCACATCCGTAAACAGCCGTGTCTGAGCCCCACCTCGCATGACCAGATAACAGATTACGTAGATTCATTTCATTTTAGGCAATGTGGTATTGTGACAAGCCCCTCTCGGCCTCCACAATTGATCGATAGCCCCCCTTAGGGCCACATCTCTTTTCATGAAAACGTAGTGCATAAATTCATTTTCTATGCTTATTTGAAAACCATGATGCATGAACAATTACGTGCTTAAAGTAAACATACATCATACATACCATCGAGACAATAAAGCATATCCTACAAAAGAACTAATCTTAACTACCCAACCAAAATATTTAAACAAGTAATTCACCAATGATCCTCGATGCGATTTCGACGTACGGTGTAGGCCAATCGGCCATAGTAAGTCACGAGAACTTACCTCGTGTCCGTTGCAATTCTAGCTCCGTCCAAGAGCGTCGTTCACCTAAGGCAATTCACAATATTTGTCGTTAAAATGAGTTTAAACCGTTAAATGTCTAAATTAACAAAACTCTTAACTAAAGAAATTTTTTAAAATTCTACCTCATTAACTAAGTTTTCCAAAATTATGAAAATTCATCAAACCCTAACATTCCACAACGAATCGATCAATCTTCATCAAATACGCCCAATATGTCCATTATATTCATAAATACAGTAAACCTATCGATTTAAAACCCTAAATCTACATTTTAACAATACTCTAAACGAAACCCTAATCATTAACGACCCAAAAATTACGAATAAACTTTTCAAAAGCATAGAACCTTACCTAGAATGTCGTTTGAGGAAGAAATCGCGAAGAAAACGAGTCGGTGGAGGAAAAATCGTCGTCGGAAGAGAGAAACGCCAAGAGGAGAAATCGCCAAAAGGAAAAACACAGAGGAATTTCGTGTGAAGTGCTGGAGAAAAAGAGGAAATGTGATTTTTATTAAAATTTCACTTGGAAAATTACCATTTTACCCTTCCTTTGATTTTCTATTTGTTACGTTCTTTGTTTCGTTAATTAACCATTCAATCTAGTTTCTCTAAAATTTTTTATTTCGCCAATAATTCCAACTTATTACTAGGGTTCTATTAAAACTTTCCGTACACAAAACGAATCTCGTTTACTATTTTTACCAAAATATTCTTTATATTACGTGAAACATAAAATCCTCATAATTTGCATTACGACTCCAAAAATTCTCACATTTTTCTTAAAATCCATACTAATCGTTAGGATTCTAATAACGCTTTCTATTCGCAAAACGGACTTAACTTGACATATTTACAAAAAATACCATTATACATATATAACTACAAAAATCCCGAAAAGAACCGGGTGTTACAAAAAGAACTGAATGTATCAAGCAAATGAGGTTCACTGTTACATGACTTGTGGTTAGAACTTAAGTTATCCATTTCACCATCGAGGTTTTAACTTGAAATGATGAGAACGATGTGTATAGAGGACCCAATAACCCTCATGGACGCGTAATTAAGACTTAGTATTTTTAAAGAAGTATAAGAAACTTCACTTCAATCGATTTGTTCCAAAAGAACTGAAGTATCAAGCAAATGAGGTTCACTGTTACATGAATTGTGGTTAGAACCTGAGTTATCCATTTCACCTTCAAGGTTTTAACTTGAAGTGACGAGAACGACGTGTATTGAGGACCCAATAACCCTCATGGACGCATAATTAAGACTTAGTAATGCGTTTGAAGAAGTATAAGAAACTTCACTTCAATCGATTTATTACAAAAGAACTGAACGTATTAAGCAAATGTAGTTCACTATTACATGACTTGTGGTTAGAACCTAAGTTATCCATTTTACATTTAAGGTTTTAACTTGAAGTTATGAGAACGACCTGTATTGAAGACCTAAAAACTTTCATGGATGCATAGTTAAGACTTAGTAATGCATCTGAAGAAGTATAAGAAACTTCACTTCAATTGATTTGTTCCAAAAGAACTGAACGTATCAAGCAAATGAGGTTCACTGTTACATGAATTGTGGTTAGAACCTAAGTTATCCATTTTACCTTTAAGGTTTTAACTTGAAGTAATGAGAACGATGTGTATTGAGGACCCAATAACCCTCATGGACGAATAATTAAGACTTAGTAATGCGCTTGAAGAAGTATAAGAAACTTCATTTCATTTGATTTGTTCCAAAATAACTGAATGTATCAAGCAAATGAGGTTCACTGTTACATGACTTGTGGTTAGAACCTAAGTTATCCATTTTAGTATCAAGTTTTTAACATGAAGTGATGAGAACGACGTATATTAGGACCCAATAACCTTCATGGATGCCTAAGTAAGATTAGTAATACTTTTGAAGAAGTATAAGAAACTTTACTTTAATCGATTTGCTCCAAAAGAACTTAACGTATCAAGCAAATGAGGTTCACTATTACATGACTTGTGGTTAAAACCTAAGTTATCCATTTCACCTTTAAGGTTTTAACTTGAAGTGATGAAATGGATAACTTAGGTTCTAACCACAAGTCATGTAACAGGTCGTTCTCATCACTTCAAATTAAAATCTTGAAGGCAAAATGGATAACCTAGGTTCTAACCACAAGTCATGTAACCGTGACCCTTATTTGCTTGATACGTTCATTTCTTTTGGAACAAATCAATTGAAGTGAAGTTCCTTATATTTCTTCAAACGCATTATTAAGTCTTAATTACGCATCCATAAGGGTTATTGGGTCCTTAATACACGTCGTTCTCATCACTTCAAGTTAAAACTTTCAAGGTGAAATGGATAACTTAGGTTCTAACCATAAGTCATGCAACAGTGAACCTCATTTGCTTGATACGTTTAATTTTTTTGGAACAAATCGATTAAAGTGAAGTTTCTTATACTTCTTCAACAGTATTACTAATTCTTAATTACGCATCCATGAAGGTTATTGGGTCCTCAATACACGTCGTTCTCATCAATTCAATATAAAACCTTAAAGGTGAATAAAATAACTTACGTTCTAACCATAAGTCATGTAACAGTGAACTTTATTTGCTTGATACGTTCAGTTCTTTTAGAACAAATCGATTGAAATGAAGTTTCTTATACTTCTTTAAAGCATTACTAGGGCTTAATTGCGCATCCATGAAGCTTATTGGGTCCCCAATAAACGTCGTTCTCATCATTTCAAGTAAAAACCTTAAAGATGAATAGGATAAGTTAGGTTCTAACCACAAGTCATGTAATAGTGAACCTCAATTGCTTGATACATTTTGCTCTTTTGGAACATATCGATTGAAGTTAAGTTTCTTATATTTCTTTAAACGCATTTCCAAGTCTTAATTACGCGTGCATTAGGGTTATTGGGCCCTCAATACACTTCATTCTCATCACTTCATGTTAAAATCTTGAAGGAGTATAGTGAAGGTTTAGACCAGTTATAGTGAAGGTTTCGGTCGAAGTCATCATCCATTTATAGTGAAGGTTTCGGTCGAAGTCATCCACCAACTATAATGAAAGTTTCGGTCAAAGTCATCGTCCATTTTTAGTGAAGGTTTCGGTCGAAGTCATCGACTAGTTATAGTGAAGCTTTCGGTCAAAGTCATCGACCATTTATAGCGAAGTGTTTGGTCGAAAACATCAACCGATAACATTACAGAGGCCATGTCGACCGAAATATACAAAGGCCACCTCGACCAAATATTAAGTGTTCTAGTATGGACATCGACCGATTAGAAGGAATGAATTCCAAAGAGACGTCGCCCGATTTTAGGTAGTGTTGACCGAAACCCAGTTTTACCGTTTTAGCACCATTAACCAAGTTTATTTTTTATACGGGGCGATATATAGGCTATGTCTTTTTACGGGCAAAATGCCTTTTTTGCCCACGACGGTTTGGCTGATTGTTTTTCTATTTTAATGTATTTTATTTAAATGGTTTTGAGGATGTTTTTAATCGATTTAGGGGTTTAAAAAGAAAAATTTATACGGAAAATTATGGAATAGGAATCAGAAGACGTTACAATACAGGTCGTTCTCATCACTTCAAGTTAAAATCTTGAACGTGAAATGGATAACTTAGGTTCTAACCACAAGTCATGTAACAGTGAAACTCATTTGCTTGATACGTTCAGTTCTTTTGGAACAAATCGATTGAAGTGAAATTCCTTATACTTCTTCAAACGAATTACTAAGTCTTAATTACGCGTCCATGAGGGTTATTGGGTCCTCAATACACGTCGTTCTCATCACTTCAAGTTAAAACCTTGAAGGTGAAATGGATAACTTAGGTTCTAACCACAAATTATGTAACAGTGAACCTCGTTTGCTTGATACGTTTAGTTCTTTTGGAAAAAATCTATTGAAATGAAATTCCTTATACTTCTTCAAACGCATTACTAAGTCTTAATTACGTGTCCATGAAGGTTATTGGGTCCTCAATACACGTCGTTCTCATCACTTCAAGTTAAAACCTTGAAGGTGAAATGGATAACTTAGGTTCTAACCATAAGTCATGTAACAGCGAACTTCATTTGCTTGATACGTTCAGTTCTTTTGGAACAAATCGATTGAAGTGAAATTCCTTATACTTCTTCAAACGAATTACTAAGGCTTAATTATGCATCTATGAAGGTTATTGTGTCCTCAATACACGTCGTTCTCATCACTTCAAGTTAAAACCTTGAAGGTGAAATGGATAACTTAGGTTCTAACCACAAGTCATGTAACAGCGAACTTCATTTGCTTGATACGTTCAGTTCTTTTGGAAAAAATCTATTGAAATGAAATTCCTTATACTTCTTCAAACGCATTACTAAGTCTTAATTACGTGTCCATGAAGGTTATTGGGTCCTCAATACACGTCGTTCTCATCACTTCAAGTTAAAACCTTGAAGGTGAAATGGATAACTTAGGTTCTAACCACAAGTCATGTAACAGCGAACTTCATTTGCTTGATACGTTCAGTTCTTTTGGAACAAATCGATTGAAGTGAAATTCCTTATACTTCTTCAAACGAATTACTAAGTCTTAATTACGTGTCCATGAAGGTTATTGGGTCCTCAATACACGTCGTTCTCATCACTTCAAGTTAAAACCTTGAAGGTGAAATGGATAACTTAGGTTCTAACCACAAGTCATGTAACAGCGAACTTCATTTGCTTGATACGTTCAGTTCTTTTGGAACAAATCGATTGAAGTGAAATTCCTTATACTTCTTCAAACGAATTACTAAGTCTTAATTACGTGTCCATGAAGGTTATTGGGTCCTCAATACACGTCGTTCTCATCACTTCAAGTTAAAACCTTGAAGGTGAAATGGATAACTTAGGTTCTAACCACAAGTCATGTAACAGCGAACTTCATTTGCTTGATACGTTCAGTTCTTTTGGAACAAATCGATTGAAGTGAAATTCCTTATACTTCTTCAAACGAATTACTAAGTCTTAATTACGTGTCCATGAAGGTTATTGGGTCCTCAATACACGTCGTTCTCATCACTTCAAGTTAAAACCTTGAAGGTGAAATGGATAACTTAGGTTCTAACCACAAGTCATGTAACAGCGAACTTCATTTGCTTGATACGTTTAGTTCTTTTGGAAAAAATCTATTGAAATGAAATTCCTTATACTTCTTCAAACGCATTACTAAGTCTTAATTACGTGTCCATGAAGGTTATTGGGTCCTCAATACACGTCGTTCTCATCACTTCAAGTTAAAACCTTGAAGGTGAAATGGATAACTTAGGTTCTAACCACAAGTCATGTAACAGCGAACTTCATTTGCTTGATACGTTCAGTTCTTTTGGAACAAATCGATTGAAGTGAATTTCTTATATTTCTTTAAAAGTATTACTAAGGCTTAATTATGCATCTATGAAGGTTATTGTGTCCTCAATACAAGTCGTTCTCATCACTTTAAGTTAAAACCTTAAAGGTGAATATGATAACTTATGTAGCACCCGGTTCTTTACGGAATATTTGAAAGTATATATATATAATGGCATTTTTATAAATATGTCAGGTTGTGTCAGTTTTCCGAACAGAAAGTGTTATTAGAATCCTAATGATTAATCTGGATTTTAGGGAAAATACGAGAATTTTTGGAGTTGTAACGCAAATTATGATGATTTTATGTTTCTCATAATATAAAGGATATTTTAGTAAAAATAGTAAAGGCAGTCTGATTTGCGAACGGACAGTTTTAATGAATCTTTGGTAATAAGTTGGAGTTATTGGCTAAATAAGGAAATTTGTAGAGAACGAATCGTTAGCGAATTAACGAAACAAAAGACGAATCAAATAGAAAATCAAAGGAAGGGCAAAGCGGTCCTTTGACCAGTCAATATTTTAAATAAAACAAATCCCCTTTCTTCTCCATCACTTCACGATTTCTCCCTCTCCTCCTTCGGCGATTTCTCTCCTCTTAATGGCGACTCCCTCCTTCCGACGACGATTCCTCCTCCGGTGACTCGGTTTTCTTCGCGATTTCTTCCTCATACGACATTTTAGGTAAGGTTCTATGGTTTTGGAAAGTTTATTTGTAATTTTTGGGTCGTTTAACGATTTGGGTTTCGTTTAGGGTTTTCGCAAAATAGTCGGGTTATGCTAGAAATGGCGAGGGTTGCGCTATTTATGACCTTGGTAAACGTATTAATGGCCATTGGAAGTAGTTGGACGAATTAATGGTCATTAATGTGAATTTTGGGTGGTTCGAAAACTTAGAAATCTCCATTTATGGAGTTTTGGTTATTGGTGAGCATAAGTTGCTCGACCCGAGAGAGTTAAATTAGAGTTTTAGGAGATTTTTCTAGTTAAGGTTTCGTTAGTTTGGACGTTTAATGGTTTAAAAACAATTTAACGTCGATTGTTGTGAATTTTCCTTAGGTGAACAACGCTCGTGGACGGAGCTAGAATTTGCAACGGATACGAGGTAAGTTCTCGTGACGTTTTATGGCCGATTGGCCTACACCGTACGTCGAAGTCGTATTGAGGAAATCTTAGAGCTTGTTGTTTAATTGCTTTGGTTGGGGTAGTCAGGATTAGTTGTTTACATAGGTTATGCTTTTATGGTCTTGATGGTATATATGTTGTATGTTTACTTTACGCATTTTAATTGTTCATGCATCACGTCTTTTAAAATAACATGAAAACGGATTTCTGCACGTGTTTAAGAAAACATGGAATGAACTAATGAAAACTAATGTATGTAATCTGGTCACGACGGGGTGGGGTTCAGACATGGCTGTTTACGGATGGAAGCATGTTTTCCTCCTGGTAGATGGAAAGGGTTGTCCAACCGCCGGATGTGCCTTCTCCATCTGGTGAGAGTTGGCTCCAGTGACGTTATGTTATGCCACTAAATGATTAAAATGTTTGTAGGGTTTATGAAACTCATATGCAAGCATTCATTTGCATTTACGAAACTTGCTGAGCCTTTTAGCTCATAGTTGTCTGTATGGTGTAGGTGATCTTGATCAAGGTGAGGACAAGATCCCTCCACCCGAGGAATGATCAGTTGATGAATGATGGCCCGTGGTAGTGTGCTGGTGCAGTCGGTGCGATTTTGACCCATGGGACTGTTTGTAAGTATTTTGGGGACACGATAGGTTGATAAAAGGATAGGTTAACTATATAGTTAAACCATTTTAGGATGCTTGGTTCTGAATAGTGGATAGGTTATGTTTTGATGTTTCGGAAACCTATTTTATAAACTGCTTTTGGAAAGTCTTTTATTGGATGTATGGAACTGCTTGGAGTTTCTTTTTAAACAGGGGGAAATGTTTAGTCTTTAAATGGATCCACGCAGTTCGTTTTTACGAAAGTTTACTATGTTTTCGCGTTCAAAGATACGTTTTTGGTCGTTTAATTGGTGGTTTATGTTGAAGTGTTAGTGTGTATGTGTTACAAGAAAATGGTGCAGGGATGGAGGAGAAAAGAAAGGAAGGAAAAGAGAGATAAGAGGCGAGCTCCCTGAAAAAAAATGGATTCCAGGGAGACTGCCGATCGATCGCCTAAGGAGATGATCGATCGGCAGTGGTGATCGCCACTCTCTGGAAATTCCAGAGAGTGTGGCGATCGATCGCAGGGCGATCAATCGCCTAATGTGGGGGCGATCGATCGCCCCCCCTTATTTTGGTGTTGCCGTTCGATCGACATAAATGGCCGATCGATCGGCCATGATATTTTATGGGCAGTTGCCCTTTTTGCCCTCCAAGCGTTAACCGATGGTTTTAATTGTTTTATTTAAATGTTTTCTTTAGTTTTTTTTACTTTAAATACGTTATATTAAAGGTTTTCAAATGGTTTTCCACTTAAACACTAAACTTAAAGTTTATAAGGATAAAAAATAAATAAAAAATAATACTGGAAAATAAGGGTACAGTGTTATTGTTGCTACAGTTATGGTATTAGAGCCCTCGGGTTTTAAAATCGATTCTGTAGACTACTCGACTGCACAGCCACTACGCGGACATCCTTCCTCAACTGTAAGTATGTTTAATACTTTATTTGATTTCGATTTCTTAGAGTATGTGTTTTAAATTTCATATAGGAGTTATAAAAAAATGGTGCGTCAAGGGAATGACCGAGATGACAGAGATGATACGATAGACCCGCTTAAAAAATTTATTGCCCAACAGTCCTAACACATGGAACAACAGGCTCAACAAATAGAGAAACAGCCCCAGCAACTGGGCACCCTAATAGACCGTGAGGGCATTAGAACTCGGAAGACAGCTACTCCTGGTAATCAAGGGATGGAGAGGTTCCAGAAGCTCCAGCCTCCCGTGTTCAATGGGCAACCTACGGATCCCTCTTCAGCCGGGGAGTAGATTCGAACCATGGAGGACATGTTGGCTTACGCAAGTATAGAGGATGGACGGAAGGTTGCGTTGGTGACTTACCACTTAGCACTAGATGCCCGATTTTGGCGGGATTCCATCAAGACAACCACCGACGTGACGATAATGAGTTGGGAACTATTCAAAACTGTAGCGACCCTAACACTGTACCCTTATTTTCCCATATTATTATTATTATTATCCTTATAAACTTTGTAACAATTGAGCGGAATTTAAATAGTATACTGGATCATCAAAACCGTTTGAAAACAATTTAAAAATCAATTGATTAAAACATTAAAACAGTCAGCCAAATAAAAAAACAACAAAACATCAAGCTGGAGGGCAAAAAGGGGATTCTCTTCGAATATCCATGGCCGATCGATCAGCCAAATTGGCTGATTAATCGCCAATATTAAAAAAGGGAGGGGCGATCGTCGCCCCTCATAATAGGCGATCGATCACCTGTTAAAATTCTTCCCAACCGATCAATCGCCCCAAAGGGGCGATTGATCGGCTACCTCTCTGGATTTTTTTTTCCAGAGAGGTACGCCTTAATTGCCGATCGATCGGCAACCTCTCTAGAATCGAAATTCCAGAGAGTTTGCCTCTCTCCTCTTTTCTTATTTCCTTCCATTCCCCTGCGCAATTTTCCTACTACACAATTAAGCTAAACACTTCATCACATTTTCATTCAAAACCTCCTACATTTTTATACATTTCTCCATTTTATAAATCACAAAACCTACCCAAAACTTAGCCGAAAACGTAGTGAAAATTCATAAAAATAAACTGCGTGGATACGTTTAAAACTAAACACTTCCCCCTGTTTTAAATCACCAAGCATTTTACAAAATAAGTTTCCAAAAACATCAAAACGTAACCCTATCAACTAATCAGATTTCAAACATCCTAGTATGTTCAATCTATACAATTTACCTAACTATCGTGTTCCCAAGACATACACTTACTTCCCCACGGGTCAAAACACCTCAAATGTGCCAACACACTCCACAACCATTCCTCTTCAATCGCACTAATGCTTCAGGAGGAGGAACATCGTCATCACCTGTCTCGAAATCACCTACACCATACAGACAATCTGTGAGGTAAAGGCTCAGCAAGTTTCGTAAATGCAAATGCATGCTGTGCAAATGAGTTTCAGAAATCATGCAACATTTTCTTATCTTTACATAGGTTGTCACCGAGATCTCAACCCGCTAAATGGACAGGGCACATCCTGCGGTTGGACAACCCTTTCCACCTAGCGGAGGGGGGTACATGCTTGCAACACGCACAGCCATGCCTGAGCCCCACCTCGCATGACCATAAACATACATGGGTTCTTATTAGATGCGGTATTGTGACCGACCCTTCTCAGCCTTCACAATAGGTCAATTGCCCCCTTTCAGGCCACATTGCCATTTTCTTTAAAACATAGTGCGGAAATTCATTTTCTATACATAATTGAAAACAGTGATGCATGGACAATTACGTTCTTAAAGTAAACATACATCATACGTACCATCAAGACAATAAAAGCAATTAAAAGCGTACCTTATAAAAGAACTAATCCTAACTAACCAACCAAAGCATTTAAACAAACAATTCCACAATAACCCTCGACGCGACTTCGATATACGGTGTAGGCCTATCGGCTAGAGTAAGTCACGAGAACTTACCTCGTGCGCGTTGAACTTTTAGCTCTGTCCACGAGCGTCGTTTACCTAAGGCAAATTCACAATATTTGTCGTTAAAACGAGTCTAAACCAATAAACGTTTAAACTTACGAAACTCTTAACTAAAGAAATTTTCTAAAACTCTAATTTAACTCATTGAGGCATTTTTATCGCGCGATTCACGTTCGACACCTCAAAACCTCCATTAACGGAATTTTCCAAACCTCGAAATTTCAACAAACCTTAATATTCCACAATGGATAGACCAACCTTCGTCCAATACGCCCAATACGTCCATTATATTCATAACTACGATAACCCTATCAATTTCTAACCGTAAATCACGTTTTTAACAAAAACCTAAAAGAAACCCTAACCGTTAAACGACCCAAAAATCACGAATAAACTTTCCAAAACCGTAGAACCTTACCTAGAGCGTCGTTTGAGGAAGAAATCGCGAAGAACGGAGGTCAACCGGAGGAAGAACGGACGTCGAAATGGGAGTCGCCTTGAGAGGAGATCGCCTTGAAGAAAAATCGCAGAGGGAAATCGTGAATGAGGGAGAAGAGAAGGAGACTTATGGTTTTTATTAAATTTTTACTTGGCAATTTACCATTTTTCCCTTCCTTTGATTTTCTATTTGTTTCGTCCTTTGTTTCATTAATTAGCTGACGATTTGGTTTCTCCAAATTTTCTTATTTCGCCAATAAGTCCAACTTATTATCAGGGCTTTATTAAAACTGTCTGTTTGCAAATCGGACCTCGTTTACTATTTTTACCACAACGTCCTTTATATTACGAGAAACGTAATTCTCGTAAAATTAGCGTTACAACTCCTAAAACTTTCGAAATTTTCTTAAAATCCATATTAATTATTAGGATCGTAATGACGCTTTCTTTTTGTCAAACCGATCTAATTTGACATAAGTACAAAAATGCCATTATTTATATGTTTACAAAAATCCTGTAAATCCGGGTGTTACATTCCATCAACCTTATTTAAATTTTGTCCTCAAAATTTGATCATACAAACAATTCAGGATACTTAGCCATCATATCTTGCTGTCGCTCCCAAGTTGCTTCTTCCACCTCGTGGTTCCGCCATAAGACTTTTACTAGCATAATTTTTTTGTTGCACAATACCTTGATGGAAGACTCCAAAATATGTACAGGTTTCTCCACATAAGTCAGGTAGGGTGTACCTCGATCTCTCTTGCCTCCACAATATGCGATAGATCGCGCAAACACTTCTGAAGCATAAACACGTGAAATACATCGTGGATGCCTTCCGTTGAAGCCAGAAGCTGTAGTCGATACGCCATCTTCCCGATCTTCTTCAAAATAGGGAAGGGCCCCACATGTCTACTGTTTAGCTTGCCCCTCCATCCAAATCGCATTACACCTTTAAACGGAGAAACCTTCAAATAAACCTCATCACCTTTTTCGAATTCCAGTTCTCTCCGTCTTGTGTCAGCATAGCTCTTCTGTCGACTCTGAGCTATCTCGATACGTTGTTTGATAACGGAAATCTTCTCTGCCGTTTGTTGTAGAATTTCATGAGCAACAATACTGGCTTCACCAACCTCGTCCCAATATAATGGAGATCTACACTTTCGACCATACAAAGATTCGTACGGAGCCGTACCTATGGCAGCCTGGAAACTGTTGTTGTAAGAGAACTCGATCAGTGGCAAATACCTGCTCCACGATCCCTGAAATTCCAACACACAAGCTCTGAGCATATCCTGCAGAATCTGATTCGTCCTGTCTGTCTGACCATTAGTCTGATGATGAAATGCCGTGCTGAAATTTAGCTGAGTGCCCATAGCTTTGTGTAGACTCTTCCAGAACTTAGAAGTGAATCTCGGATCTCTATCTGAGACAATAAAAACTGGCACTCCATGCAGCCTAACAATTTCCTGCACATAAAGCTCGGTGAGCTGATCCATAGAAGATGCCATCTTCACAGATAAGAAGTGAGACGAATTTGTCAATCGATCCACGATCACCCAGATGTCGTCATGTCCCTTCGTCGTCCTTGGGAGCCCCACAATAAAATCCATGGAAATCTGCTCCCATTTCCACTCCATAATCGGCAATGGCTGTAGTGTTCCGGCCGGCCTCTGGTGTTCTGCCTTTACCTGTTGACAAACTAAACAGGTTTCAACGTACTTGGCAACCTCTTTCTTCATGTTCGGCCACCAGAAATGTTGCTTTAAGTCTCTGTACATTTTAGTGCTTCCTGGATGCACAGAGTATGCTGAAGAATGTGCCTCGGCCAATATCTCCTTATTTAGCTCCTCATCGTTAGGCACGTACCACCTATGCCTGAATTTCAGAATACCATCATCTGACAAGTTAAATTCAGACACGTCTCCAGATGTCATGCTCAATCGAAGCTCCTCACACTCCATATCTTTCTGATGAGCTTCACGTATCTTATCCAGAATAGTCGGCCTGAGAGAAATGTTGGTGAGCATACTGGACAACTCTGCCACAATCTCCACATCAAACTTCTTAATCTCAAACCGCAACATAACTGACATCGCTGCAAGTGAAGGCTGACTCGCAGTAGGCATTCGGCTCAAAGCATCAGCGACCTTGTTCGCCTTTCCTGGATGGTACTAAATCTCAAACTCATAGTCTTTGACGAACTCTAGCCACCTTCTCAGTTGCATATTCAGTTCCTTCTGCGTAAACAAATACTTCAGGCTCTTGTGGTCGGAAAATATCTCGCATTGCTGCCCATATAAATAATGCCTCCATATTTTCAGTGCAAAAACCACGGCCGCTAATTCAAGGTCATGCGTAGGATAATTATGCTCATATGGCTTCAACTGCCGAGAAGCATATGCAATAACGCTCAATTCCTACATAAGCACGCATCCAAGCCAAACTCCAGATGCATCACAATATATGCTGAACTTATCACCTTCAACAGGCAATGTCAACACTGGAGCCGCAATCAATCTTTGCTTCAACTCTATAAAACTGTTGTCACAAGCAGCCGACCATATAAACTTTTTGTTCTTCCGAGTCAAGCGTGAAAGAGGAACTGCAATCTTCAAAAATCCCTCTATGAACTTCCGATAATAGCCAGCCAACCAGAGAAATCCCCGTACCTCTCTCATGTTCTTAGGCTGTGGCCAATCTCTGACCACCTGAATTTTGCTCGGATCCACAGAAACCCCTTCCTGTGATATAATATGGCCAAGAAAACTGACCCTATCCAACCAAAATTTTCATTTGGAGAACTTTGAATATAGCTGGTGTCGTTGTAAGATCCCTAGAACAATCTGTAATTGCTTTTCTTGCTCTTCCTTCGTCTTAGAATAAATCAGAATATCGTCAATGAAAACAACAACAAATTTGTCTAGATAATCCTTGAAGATGCGGTTCATCAAATCCATAAACGCTGCATGGGCATTAGTAAGTCCAAAGGACATAACAAGGAACTCATAATGCCCGTACCTCGTTCGGAACGCCATTTTCTGAACATCTTCCTTCCGGACCTTCAACTGATAATAACCTGAGCGTAGGTCGATCATGGAAAACACTCGAGCAACTTGTAGTTGATCAAACAAATCATCTATCCAAGGCAGTGGATACTTATTCTTTATTGTAAGCTTATTGAGCTCCCTATAATCAACACACATTCTGAGGGTCCCGTCTTTCTTCTTGACAAATAGAACGGGCGCACCCCAGAGTGAAAAGCTGGGTCGGATGAAACACTTATCTAGCAACTCCTCAAGCTGAGTTTTCAACTCTCTCAATTCGGCAGGCGCCAATCTATATGGATTCTTGGACACTAGCATGGAGCTCGGATATACATCAATGATAAATTCAATCTCCCTGTCCTGCGGTAATTCGGGAAGATCATCAAGGAATATCTTAGAGAATTCTCTGACTATAGGAATGTCACTCGGCTTTACTCCGCTGAGCAACTGAGTATCAACTACTGTAGCCAAATAAATAGAGCACTCACCTTTAAACTGCTCGTTGACCTTCATGAAATAAGAAATAGGCGATCAACTCAATCTGTTCATCGCCTGATAAGAAAACTCGGCTTTACCCAGGGGTCGAAAAGTCACAATCCTGGATCGACAGTTGATGGTGTCAAAGTGCTGCGAAAGCCAGTCCATCCCTAAGATAAGAACGTAGATCTCTATGCCCATAACAATCAGGCGAGCATAGAGGGTACTGTTCCCAACCGAGACAATATTGCCCTAGACAACATGACCTGACTGCATATGCTCTCCTGAAGGTAGCATCACACTATATTCGCATTCTGCTAACTCAGGCTCAAGCTTCAGTCTAGACACTAGCAAGCAGTGGAAACAAAAGAGTGCGTAGCCCCCGTGTCTATCAAAGAAAATACAGCTACACCCATAATCAATATAGTACCTGCTATCACCGAGGGCTGAGCCTCATCATCAATATCACCATGCTCGATAAATGCAAAGATCCTTGGCATAACCCTCCTCTGGTCTGTGCCTTACTGCTCACGGCCCTGCTTCGGGCAATCTTTAATGATGTGGCCAACTACTCCACACCGATAGCACTTATTCGTGCCCACTCTGCATTCTCCACTGTGCTCTTTCTGGCACTTAGGGCACCAAGACATCTGAGAAGCACCTTGTACCTGCTTGCCTCTCCCTCGATCGTTGCCTCCCTCTAGGGGCCTTTTAACGCCCCATTGTTGTTGTTGTGGCTGTCCTCTCGGTTGCCAGCCCTTATTCCTGAGCTTAAGGTGGATCTCCCGAAAGAAGCCTTTAGCTAGCTCCCTTGGTTTAACAGAACTCTGATCAACAGCCTCAATCTCAAGTGCCTTGGCCACTATCTCATCATAGGATACATTCCACACACCTGATATGGTAAGACTCTTCCGAATTTCTTGGCCGAGCCCCTATAAAAATCTGCGCACCTTGACCTCATTAACACTGACCTGACGCGGCACGAATCGGGACAAAGCCTCAAACATCCTCACATAGTCGAGAATCGAACCAACCTGTCGCAATTGCATGAATTCCACCATCTTCGCCTCTCGCACTGTATGGATGAAGTACTTGTCATAAAATATCATCTTGAAACGCTCCCAACTCATAATCATCACATCGGTGGTTGCCTTGATAGAATCCCACCAGAATCGAGCATCCAGCGCTAAGTGGTAACTCACCAACGCAACCTTCTCTCCGTCCTCAATGCTTGCGTAGGCCAGCATGTCCTCCATGGTTCGAAACCACTCCTCTACTGAATAGGGATCCGCAGACTGTCCGTTGAACACAGGAGGTTGGAGCTTCTGGAATCTCTCCATACCACGATTCTAGGAATCGCTGTCTCCCGAGCTCTAGCACCTTCACGGTCTATTAGAGTGCCCAGATGTTGGGACTGTCTCTCCATTTATTGGGCCTGTCGCTCCATGTACTTGGACTGTTGGACAATAAAATCCTTAAGGTGATCTATCGTATCGTCTCTATCATCTCGGCCATTTCCTCGACGCACAATTTTTCTATAACTCCTATAAAGATTAAAAGCAAATAACTCTAAGAAATCGAAATCAAATAAAACTTTTAAACATACTTACAGTTGAGGAAGGATGTCCACGTAGTGGCTGTGCAGTCGAGCAATCTACAGAACCGTTTTAAAAACCCGGGGACTCTAATACCATAAATTGTAGCGACCCTAACACTGTACCATTGTTTTCCCGTATTATTTTTTGTTTATCCTCACAAACTTTGTAACAATTGAGCGGAATTTAAATCATATACTGGATCATCAAAACTGTTTGAAAACCATTTAAAAATCAATTGAATAAAACATTAAAACAGTCAGCCAAATAAAAAAACAACAAAACATCAAGCCGGAGGGCAAAAAGGGGAACTCTCCCCGAATATGCATGGCCGATTGATCGGCCAAATTGGCTGATCGATCGCCCCTCATAACAGGCGATCGACTGCCTGTTAAAATTTTTCGCAACCGATCAATCGCCCCAAAGGGGCAATTGATCGGCTACCTCTCTGGATTTTTTTCCAAAGAGGTACGCCTTAATTGCCGATCGATCAGCAACCTCTCTGGAATCGAAATTCCAGAGAGTTTGCCTCTCTCCTCTTTTCTTATTTCCTTCCATTCCCCTGCGCAATTTTCCTACTACACAATTAAGCTAAACCCTTCATCACATTTTCATTCAAAACCTCCTACATTTTTATACATTTCTCCATTTTATAAATCACAAAACCTACCAAAACTTAGCCGAAAACGTAGTGAAAATTCATAAAAACAAACTGCGTTGATCCGTTTAAAACTAAACACTTCCCCCTGTTTTAAATCACCAAGCAGTTTACAAAATAAGTTTCCAAAAACATCAAAACGTAACCCTATCAACTAATCAGATCTCAAACATCTTAATATGTTCAATCTATACAATTTACCTAACTATCGTGTTCCCAAGACATACACTTATTTCCCCACGGGTCAAAACGCCTCAACTACGCCAGCACACTCCGCAACCATTCTTCTTCAACTGCACTCATGCTTCGGGAGGAGGAAAGTTGTCCTCACCTTTCTCGAAATCACCTACACCATACAGACAATCTATGAGCTAAAGGCTCAGCAAGTTTCGTAAATGCAAATGCATGCTGTGCAAATGAGTTTTAGAAATCATCAAACATTTTCTTATCGTTACATAGGTTGGCACCGAGATCTCAACCCGCTAAATGGAGAGGGCACATCCTGTGGTTGGATAACCCTTTCCACCTAGTGGAGAGGGATACGTGCTTGCAACACGCACAGCCATGCCTGAGGCCCAACTCGCATGACCATAAACATACAAGGGTTCTTATTGGATGCGATATTGCGACTGATCCTTCTCAGCCTTCACAATAGGTCAATAGCCCCCTTTCAGGCCATATCGCCATTTTCTTTAAAACATAGTGCGGAAATTCATTTTCTATACATAATTGAAAACAGTGATGCATGGACAATTACGTTCTTAAAGTAAACATACATCATACGTACCATCAAGACAATAAAAGCAATTAAAAGCGTACCTTATAAAAGAACTAATCCTAACTAACCAACCAAAGCATTTAAACAAACAATTCCACAATAACCCTCGACGCGACTTCGATATACGGTGTAGGCCTATCGGCTAGAGTAAGTCACGAGAACTTACCTCGTGCGCGTTGAACTTCTAGCTCCGTCCACGAGCGTCGTTTACCTAAGGAAAATTCACAATATTTGTCGTTAAAACGAGTCTAAACCAATAAACGTCTAAACCTACAAAACTCTTTACTAAAGAAATTTCCTAAAACTTTAATTTAACTCATTGAGGAATTTTTATCGAGCGATTCACGTTCGACACCTCAAAACCTCCATTAACGGAATTTTCCAAACCTCGAAATTTCAACAAACCTTAATATTCCACAATGGATTGATCAACCTTCGTCCAAGACGCCCAATATGTCCATTATATTCATAACTACGATAACCCTACCGATTTCTAACCCTAAATCACGTTTTTAACAAAAACCTAAACGAAAGCCTAACCGTTAAACGACCCGAAAATCATGAATAAGCTTTTCAAAATCGTAGAAGCTTACCTAGAGCGTCGTTTGAGGAAGAAATTGCGAAGAACGGAGGTCAACCGGAGGAAGAGCGGACGTCAGAATGGGAGTCGCCGTGAGAGGAGATCGCCTGGAAGAAAAATCGCAGAGGGAAATCGTGAATGAGGGAGAAGAGAAGGAGACTTATGGTTTTTATTAAATTTTTACTTGGCAATTTACCATTTTGCCCTTTCTTTGATTTTCTATTTGTTTCGTTCTTTATTTCGTTAATTAGCTGACGATTCGGTTTCTCCAAATTTTCTTATTTCGCAAATAAGTCCAACTTATTATCAGGGCTTTAATAAAACTGTCCCTTCACAAATCAGACCTCGTTTACTGTTTTTTTCACAACGTCCTTTATATTACGAGAAACGTAATTCTTGTAAAATTAGCGTTACAACTCCTAAAACTTCAGAAATTTTCTTAAAATCCATATTAATTATTAGGATTGTAATGACGCTTTCTTTTCGTAAGTACAAAAATGTCATTATTTATATGTTTACAAAAATTCCGTAAATCTGGGTGTTACAAAAATGGTATTTTATGACAAGTATTTCAGCCATACAGTACGAAAGGCGAAAATGGAAGAGTTCATGCAACTTCGGCAGGTTGGTTCGATTGCCGAGTATGTGAGGAGGTTTGAGACCCTGTCCCGATTCGCGCCGCGTTAGGTCAGTGTTAATGAGGACAAGGTACGCAGGTTTGTGCAAGGGATTGGTCAAGAAATTAAGAAGAGTCTTACCATATCGGGAGTACGGAATGTGTCATATGATGAGGTTGTGGCTAGTGTAGCGACCCTAAAACTGTACCCAATATCCGTACCATATATATTTTTTTTTTACCTAATATCTTTAATTAAACTCTAAGCGGAACCTAAACCGAAATCGAAACTAGAATCGAGATCGGAATCGAAATCCAGCTTTTAAAACAATTTAAGTAAATCTTCAAAACAAACCTTTAGAATAATTAATTAAATCAATTAAATCTAAAATGAACAGAGGAAAACAAACGGAAGGGCAAAATCGGAATTCCGCCGAAGACAGGAGGCAGCGCCTGATCGCTGCACCAGCGATCGAGTGCAGCGCCCGATCGCTGGCAGCGATCGCGCGAGCAGCGCCCGATCGCTGGCAGCGATCGCGACCTTCGCGCCTGATCGCCGCTGAACCTCGCTACACTACTTCTTTCTCTACTACCTCTTTGTCTCTGTACTTATCAATTTCTAGAGAGCAACTTATCAATTTCCAGAGAGCAACACACTTTATCACAACTCTCTGAAATCGATTTCAACCTCACCTGCTTCATACAAATTTCTCGTCAATCACCACAATGAACTCGACCCAAAATATATCCTACACTCAACCAACTTACAGCGGACTTTGCGAAATCCAACTGCATGGGTACGTTTAAAACTAAACAAATCCTCCTGTTTTCAAACCATTTACAATTCAAATAAAACTTTATCAAATCAGTTTATAAACAGGTTTTAAAACGTTTAAAACCTCAAAAGTAAACCTATCCACTAACAGACCCAAACACCCTAATATGTCTATATGTCAGCCAGCCCAAAATATCCAAAACTCTCAAAATCTGTACATACTATCCCCAAGGGTCAGGTAAGCCTCGACTGCGCCAGCACACCACCGCAGCCATCCTCTGTCAACTGAATCATGCCTCAGTTGGAGGGACATCGTCCTCACCTGGTACCTTGAAATCTATGTCACCTACACCATACAATATACACTATGAGATAAAATCCCAGTAAGCTCTACGTAAATGCGATGCATGCTGTGCTATGAGTTCATTAAACCATGCTTTATTTCTTTTATCTTACTATGCAATGCACTATAGGTGTCACCGAGATCCTATACCTTCTAACCGGAGAGAGCTCATCCAGCGGGCGGACTACTCTTTCCAGCTAGAAGAGGGGGGTACACACTTACAACTCGTACAGCCGTGCCTGAGCCCCACCTCGCGTGACCTGTAAACTGTATGCCCGAAGGCCTGTATGCCCGAAGGCCAATGCTATGCTTTACGTTATTTTTAAAACTCTGTGCGGAAGTTCATTTTCATGCTTTTCTTTAAAACAAGTGATGCGTGAACAGTTCTCTATCATAAAGTAAACAAGCAATAACGTGTACCATCAAGACTGTAAAAGCATAAACTATAAACTCTTAAGACCTAGCTACCCAAACCGAGCAAAACTAACTAAAGGCATCTCCAAAACTCCTCGAGACGACATTCGACGTACGGTGTAGGCCAATCGGCCAGAAAAGAATCACGAGAACTTACCTCGTGTCCAAAGCAGCTCAAGCTCCGTCCACGAGCGCTGTTTCACCTAAGCAATTTACAAGGATTGACGTTAAAACGAGTTTAAGCTATCGTTCGTCCAAATTTACAAAACCTTAACTAAGGAAATTTCCTACAGCTCTAATCCAATTCATTGAGCTATAACTCGAGCAATTCGCGCTCGGCACCTCAATTCTCGAATTACGAACTTTTCTGAAAATCCTAAAATTCTCGGATTTTAAACTTTTTCACGAATTGATCCAACTTCGTCCAATAACGTCCAATACGTTTAATATACACTTAATCACGACTAACCTATTAATTACGAACCCTAATTCGCGTTTTTAACGAAAATAAATCGAAACCCTAATTACCTAAAACGCTACGAAACTAAAAATTTAACGTTCTAAAATTGTTGAGACATACCTAGAACGTCGATTGGAGGAAGAAACGTGAAGAAAACGAAACAAACGGGAGAAAGATCGGAGTCGGAAATGTTGAATCGCCGCGGGCAGGGGAGGAGGCCGAGGGTTTGCTCTCTGGAGATCGATTTTCTAATGAAAATCGTTAAGGCATTTTGCCTTTAAGTAAATAATTAATTAACTAATTGCTAAATGACGATTTTGCCCTTCCTCTAAATTTTCTATTTGTTTCGTCCTTCGTTTCGTTAATCGTCCAGCGATTCGACTTTTCCAAATTTCCATATTTTGTCAATAACTCCTATTCATTATTTGAGATTTATTGAAACTGTCCGTTCGCAATTCGGATCTCGTTTGCTATTTTTACGAGAACATCTTTTACATTACGAGAAACGTATTAACTCGGAATATAGCGTTTAATCTCTGAAAATTCCCATAATTTCCCTAAAATTCCTATTAATCGTTAGGACTATAATGACGCTTTCCTTTTTTGTGAAACGGACCTGATTTGACATAATTACCAAAAATGCCATTATATAACAAAATATGAATATAATATATTATGTTTGAAATCCGTACAAGCTGGGTATTACATTCCACCCTCCTTATTCAGAATTTTGTCCACAAAATTAAATCATACGAATAAATCAGGATATTTAGTCATCATATCCTGCTGTCGTTCCCACGTCGCTTCTTCCACCTCGTGATTCCGCCATAGAACTTTAACTAGCGAAATTTCTTTGTAGCCCAGGTACTTAACCCTGAGGTCTTGGGTTCGAGTGGGGAGGAAGGCAAAAATAACCTACAGGGAGGGGAAAGTTCTGTGAGTACACGTGGCGAACAGAAAAGGAAGCCACGTGGAGGGGATGGTACCGCACAGCTCGGTGTAAACCCTCGGGTTACGGGAGCCGGGTTGTTACAGCTAGGGCATTGGACATAGAGGCTGTTGATCAGAGTTATGTTAAACTAAGGGAGCTAGTTAAAGGCTTCTTTCGTGAGATCCACCCTCAGCTCATAAATAAAGGCTAGCAACCGAGAGGACAGCCACAGCAACAACAACAAGGCGTTAAAAGGCATTTGGAGGGAGGCAATGATCAAGGGAAGGGAAAACAGGTGCAAGGGGCTTTTCAGATGCCTCGGTGCCCTAAGTGTCAGAAGTAGCACAGCGGTGAGTGCCGAGTGGGCACTAATAAATGCTATAGTTGTGGAAAAGTTAGCCATTTCGTTAAAGATTGCCCTAAGCAGGGCCGTGAGCAGTCAGACTATGATCAGAGGAGGGTCGTGCCAAGGATCTTTGCCTTTATCGAGCCTGGCGATGTTGACGATGAGGCTCAGCCCTCAGTGATATCAGGTACTATATTGATTATGGGCACAACTGTACTTTCTTTGATAGATACGGGAGCTACGCACTCCTTCATTTCAACTTCTTGCATGACTAGATTGGGATTAGAGTCAGAATTAGCAGAGTTCGAGTATAGAGTGATGCTGCCTTCAGGAGAGCATATGCAGTCAGATCGTATTTTCCAAAGCAATGTCATCTCAGTGGGGAATAATACCCTTTATGCTTGTCTGATAGTTATGAGCATAGAGCGGTACGATCTTATCTTAGGGATGGACTGGCTATCACAGCACTTCGCCACCATCGATTGTCAATCTAGGATTGTGACTTTTCTACTCCCGGGTAAGGCAGAGTTTGCTTATCAGGCGATGAATACGTTGAGCAGGTCGCCTACTTCCTATTCCATGAAGTTCAACGAGCAGTTTAAAGGTGAATGTTTGATTTACCTGGCCACAGTAGTTGATACTCAGTTTCTTAGTGGAGTAAAGCCGAATGACATTCCTATAGTAAGAGAATTCTCTGAGATCTTCCTTGATGATCTTCCAGGATTACCGCCGAACAGGGAGATCGAATTTACCATTGATGTATATCCGAGCTCCGTGCTAGTGTCTAAAAATCCATACAGATTGGTGCCTGCTGAATTGAGAGAGTTGAAAACTCAGCTTAAGGAGTTGCTGGATAAGGGTTTCATCCAACCCAGTTGTTCACCCAGGGGTTCGCCCATTCTGTTCGTTAAGAAGAAGGACGAGACTCTCAGGATGTGCGTAGATTACAGAGAGCTGAATAAGCTTACAGTGAAGAATAAGTATCCACTGCCTCGGATAGATGATTTATTTGATCAACTACAGGGTGCTCGAGTGTTTTCCAAGATTGACCTACGCTCGGGTTAGTATCAGTTGAAGGTCCAGAAGGAAGATATTCAGAAAACGGTATTCTGAACGAGGTATGAGAATTATGAGTTCCTTGTTATGTCTTTTGGACTTACTAATGCCCCTACAGCGTTTATGGACTTGATGAACCGTGGTTTTAAGGAGTATTTGGACTAGTTTGTTGTTGTTTTCATCGACGACATCTTGATCTATTCAAAGATGAAGGAAGAACACGAGGAGCACTTGAGGATAGTGTTGAGGATTCTATGTCAGCACCAGTTATATCCGAAGTTCTCCAAGTGCGAGTTCTGGCTCGACAAAGTTGGTTTTCTTGGCCATATCATATCACATGAAGAAGTTTCTATGGATCCTAGTAAAATTCAGGTGGTCAGGGATTGGCTACAGCCTAAAAACGTAATTGAGGTGCGTGGATTTCTCGGGTTGGCAGGCTATTATCGGAAGTTCATAAAGGGATTTTCGAAGATTGCAGTTCCTCTCTCATTCTTAACTCAGAAGAATGAGAGGTTTATATGGTCGGCTGCTTGTGATGGGAGTTTTATGCTATTGAAGCAGAAGCTGACCACAACTCCAGTTCTAACGCTGCCTGTTGAAGGTAATAAATTTAGTATTTACTGTGATGCGTCTTGAGTTGGACTTGGTTGTGTATTGATGCATGAAGGAAAGGTTATTGCTTATGCTTCTCGGCAGTTGAAGCCGTATGAGTAGAATTATCCTACGCACGACCTAGAGTTAGTAGCCATGGTTTTCGTAGTGAAGATTTGGAGACATTATTTATATGGGCAGCAGTGCGAGATATATTCAGACCACAAGAGCTTGAAGTATTTGTTTACGCAGAAGGAGCTTAATATGCGGCAGAGAAGGTGGCTAGAGTTCGTCAAAGACTATGAGTTTGAGATTAAGTACCATCCGAGAAAGGCGAACAAGGTCGCTGATGCTTTAAGCTGAATGCCTACAGCGAGTCAGCCTTCACTTGCAGCGATGTCAGTTACGTTGAGGTCTGAGATTGAGAAGTTTGATGTGGAGATTGTGGCAAAGTGGTCCAGTATGCTCACCAACATTTCTCTCAGGCCGACTATTCTGGATAAGATACGTGAAGCTCAGCAGAAAGATATGGAGTGTGAGGAGCTTCGATTGAGCATGACGTCTGGAGACTTGTCTGATTTTAACTTGTCAGATGATGGTATTCCGAAGTTCAGACATAGGTGGTGCGTGCCTAACGACGAGGAGCTACGGAAGGAAATATTGGCCGAGGTGCATTCTTCAGCATACTCTGTCCATCTAGGAAGCACAAAATGTACAGAGATTTAAATCAACACTTCTTGTGGCCGAGCATGAAGAGAGAGGTCGCCAAGTACATGGAAACCTGTTTAGTTTGTCAACAGGTAAAGGCAGAGCACCAGAGGCCGGCCGGAACATTACAGCCACTGCCGTTTCTGGAGTGAAAATAGGAGCAGATCTCCATGGATTTCATTGTGGGGCTCCCGAGGATGACAAAAAGGCATGATGGCATCTGGGTGATTGTGGATCGATTGACAAAGTTGGCCACTTCTTATCTGTGAAGATGACATCTTCTATGAATCAGCTCGCCGAGCTTTATGTGCAGGAGATTGTTAGACTGCATGAAATACCAGTTTCGATAGTCTCAGATCAAGATCCGAGATTTACATTGAAGTTCTGGAAGAGTCTGCAAAAAGCAATGGGAACTCAGCTAAATTTCAGCACGACATTTCATCTTCAGACTGATGGTCAGACGGAGAGAACGAATCAAATTCTAGAGGACATGCTCAGAGCTTGTGTGTTGGAATTTCAAGGATCGTGGAGCAGGTATTTGCCACTGATCGAGTTTTCTTACAACAATAACTTCCAGGCTAGCATCGGTATGGCTCCGTATGAGGTATTGTAAGGTCGGAAGTGTAGATCTCTGTTATATTGGGACGAGGTTGGTGAATCTAGTATTATTGGTCCATAGATTCTAAAACAAACGGAAGAGAAGAGTGCCGTTATCAGACAGCGTATCGAGATAGCTCAGAGTCGACAGAAGAGCTATGCCAACACGAGACGGAGGGAACTAGAATTCGAAGAAGGTGATTAAGTTTATTTGAAGATTTCTCCGTTCAAGGGAGTTATGCGATTCGGAAGAAAGGGTAAGCTAAGCCCTCGATATGTGGGGCCCTTCCCTATTTTGAAGAAGATCGGGAAGATGGCGTATCGACTGCAGGTTCTGGCTTCAATGGAAGGCATTCACAATGTATTTCACTTGTCTATGCTTCGAAAGTGTTTGCGCGATCCATCACATATTGTGGAGGCTAGAGAGGTCGAGGTACAGCCTACATTGACTTATGTGGAGAAGCCGGTACGTATTTTAGAGTCTTCCATCAAGGTGTTGCGCAACACAGAGATTCTGCTAGTCAAAGTCTTATGGCGGAACCATGACGTGGAGGAAGCTACTTGGGAGCGACAGTAGGATATGATGTCTAAGTATCCTGAGTTGTTTGTGTAATCAAATTTTGAGAAAAAAATTTTAAATAAGGTGGATGGAATGTAGCATACGGTTCTTTACGGGATTTTTGAAAGTATATATATATATATATATATATATATATATATATATATATATATATATATATATATAATGGCATTTTTGTAAATATGACAGGTTGTGTCCGTTTCGCGAATAGAAAGCGTTATTAGAATCCTAATGATTAATATGGATTTTAGGAAAAATACGGGAATTTTTTGAGTTGTAACGCAAATTACGAGGATTTTATATTTCTCGTAATATAAAGGATATTTTGGTAAAAATAGTAAAGGAAGTCCGATTTGTGAATTGACAGTTTTAATGAATCCCTGGTAATAAGTTGGAGTTATTGGCGAAATAAGAAAATTTGTAGAAAACGAATCGTTAGCGAATTAACGAAACAAATGACGAATCAAATAGAAAATCAAAGGAAAGGCAAAACGGTCATTTGACCAGTCAATATTATAAATAAAACCTCTTTCTTCTCTAGCACTTCACGATTTCTCCCTCTCCTCCTTCGGCGATTTCTCTCCTCTCAACGGCGACTCCCTCCGTCCGACGACGATTCCTCCTCTGGTGACTCGATTGTCTTCGCGATTTCTTCCTCAAACGACATTCCAGGTAAGGTTCTACGGTTTTGGAAAGTTTATTCGTAATTTTCAGGTCGTTTAACGATTAGGGTTTCGTTTAGAGTTTTCACGAAATAGTCGGGTTATGCTAGAAATGGCTAGGGTTTCCCTATTTATGACCTTGGTGAACGTATTAATGGACATTGGAAGTAGTTGGACAAATTAATGATCATTAATGTGAATTTTGGGTGGTTGGAAAACTTCGAAATCTCCATTTATGGAGTTTTGGTTATTGGTGAGCATAAGTTGCTCGATGAAATGCTCGAGAGAGTTAAATTAGAGTTTTAGGAGATTTTCCTGGTTAAGGTTTTGTTAGTTTGGATGTTTAATGGTTTAAACACGTTTTAACGTCGATTGTTGTGAATTTGCCTTAGGTGAATAACGCTCGTGGACGGAGCTAGAATTTGCAACGGACGCGAGGTAAGTTCTCGTGACTTACAATGGCCGATTGGCCTACACCGTACGTCGAAGTTGTATTGAGGAAATCTTGGAGCTTGTTGTTTAATTGCTTTGGTTGGGGTAGTTAGGATTAGTTGTTTACATAGGTTATACTTTTATCGTCTTGATGGCATATATGTTGTATGTTTACTTTACGCATTTTAATTGTTCATGCATCACGTCTTTTAAAATAACATGAAAACAGATTTCTGAACGTGTTAAATAAAACATGGAATGAACTAATGAAAACTAATATACGTAATCTGGTCACGACGGTGTGGGGTTCAGACATGACTGTTTACGGATGGAAGCATATTTTCCCCCAGAGATGGAAAGGGCTGTCCAACCGCCAGACGTGCCCTCTCCATCTGGTGTGAGTTGGCTCCGGTGACGTTATGTTATGCCACTAAGTGATTAAAATGTCTAAAGGGTTTACGAAACTTGCTGAGCCTTTAGCTCATAGTTGTCTGTATGGTGTAGGTGATCTTGATACAGGTGAGGACGAGATCCCTCCACCGGAGGAATGATCAGTTGATGAATGAGGGCTCGTGGGAGTGAGCTGGTGCAGTTAGTGCGATTTTGACCCGTGGGAATGTTTGTAAGTATTTTGGGGACACGATAGGTTGATAAAAGGATTGGTTAACTGTAAGTTAAACCATTTTAGGATGCTTGGTTCTGAATAGTGAATAGGTTATGTTTTGATGTTACGGAAACTTATTTTATAAACTGCTTTTGGAAAGTCTTTTATTGGATGTATGGAACTGCATGGAGTTTCTTTTTAAACAGGGCGAAATGTTTAGTTTTTAAATGGATCCACGCAGTTCGTTTTTACGAAAGTTTACTATGTTTTTAAACGCGTTCAAAGATACGTTTTTGGTCGTTTAATTGGTGGTTTATGTTGAAGTGTTAGTGTGTACGTGTGGCAAGAAAATGGTGCAGGGATGGAGGAGGAAAGAAAGGAAGGAAAAGAGAGATAAGAGACGAGCTCCCAGGAAAAAAATGGATTCCAGGGAGACTGCCGATTGATCGCCTAAGGAGGTGATCGATCGGCAGTGGTGATCGCCACTCTCTGGAAATTCCAGAGAGTGTGGTGATTGATCGCGAGGCGATCAATCACCTAATGTGGGGGCAATCGATCGCCCCCATTTATTTTGGTGTTGCCGATCGATAGGCAGAAATGGCCGATCGATCGGCCATGATATTTTTTTGGCAGTTGCCCTTTTTGCCCTCCAAGCGTTGGCCGATAGTTTTAATTGTTTTAATTGTTTTATTTAAATGTTTTCTTTAGCTATCTTTACTTTAAATACATTATATTAAAGGTTTTCAAATGGTTTTATGCTTAAACGCTAAACTTAAAGTTTATAAGGATAAAATAATAACAATAATAATAATACGTGAAAATAAGGGTACAGTGTTAGGGTCTTTACATTTAGGTTCTAACCACAAGTCATAAAAAAGTGAACCTTGTTTGCTTGATACGTTCAGTTCTTTTGAAACAAATCGATTGAAGTGAAGTTTCCTATACTTTTTCGAACCCATTACTAAGTCTTTATTACGCGTCCATGAGGGTTATTGGGTCCACAATACAGGTCGTTCTCATCACTTCAAGTAAAATATTTGAAATTGAAATGAATAACTTATGTTCTAACCACAAGTCATGTAACAGTGAACAATATTTGCTTGATACAGTCAGTTCTTTTGGAACAAATCGATTGAACTGAAGTTTCTTATACTTCTTCAAATGCATTACTAAGTATTAAATACGCGTCCATGAGGGTTATTGGGTCCTCAATACATGTCGTTCTCATCACTTCAAGTTAAAACCTTAAAGGTGAAATGGATAACTTAGGTTCTAACCACAAGTCATGTAACAGTGAACCCATTTGCATGAGACGTTCGGTTCTTTTGAAACAAATCGATTGAAGTGAAGTTTTTTGAAATTCTTCAAATGCATTACTAAGTCTTAATTACGCGTCCATGAAAGTTATTAGGTACTCAATAAAGGTCGTTCTCACCACATCAAGTTAAAACCTTGAAGGTGAAATGGATAACTTAGGTTCTAACCATGAGTAATGTAACAGTGAACCTTATTTGCTTGATGCGTTCAGTTCTTTTGGAACAAATCGATTGAAGTGAAGTTATTTATAGTTCTTCAAAAGCATTACTATGTCTTAATTACGCGTCCATGAAGGTTATTGGGTCCTTAATACACGTCGTTCTCATCACTTCAAGTTAAAACCTTAAAGGTGAAATGGATAACTTAGGTTCTAACCAAAACTCATGTAACAGTGAACCTCATTTGCTTGATACGTTCAGTTCTTTTGGAATAAATCGATTGAAGTGAAGTTTCTTATACTTCTTCAAACGCATTACTACGTCTTAATTACGCATCCATGAGGGTTATTGGGTCATCATTACACGTCGTTCTCATCACCTTATGTTAAAATCTTGAGGGTGAAATGGATAACTTAGATTCTAGCTACAAGTCATGTAAGAGTGAACCTCATTTGGTTGATACGTTCAATTCTTTTGGAACAAATCGATTGAAGTGAAGTTTCTTATACTTCTTTAAACACATTACTAAGTCTGAAATACGCATCCATGAGGGTTATTTTGTCCTCAATACATGTCGTTCTCATCACTTCAAGTTAAAACGTTGAAGGCAAAATAGATAACATAGGTTCTAAGTACAATTCATGCAACAGTTAACCTTATTTGCTTGATACGTTTAGTTTTTTTTTTTTAACAAATCGATTGAAGTGAAGTTTCTTATACTTCTTCAAACGCATTACTAAGTCCTAATTACATGTCCATGAGGGTTCATACATCCTCAATACATGTCGTTCTCATCACTTCAAATTAAAACCTTGAAGGTGAAATAGATAACTTAGGTTCTAACCACAAGTCATGTAACAATGAAACCATTTGCTTAAGACGTTCAGTTCTTTTGGAATAAATCGATTGAAGTGAAGTTTCTTATACTTCTTCAAACGCATTAATAAGTTTGAATTACGCGTCCATGAGGGTTATTGGGTCCTTAATACACGTTGTTTTCATCACTTCAAGTTAAAACCTTGAAGGTAAAATAGATATCTTATGTCCTAAATCATATAGCAGTGGACCTCATTTGCTTGACACGTTTAGTTCTTTTGGATCAAATCGATTAAAGTGAATTTTCTTATACTTCTTCAAACGCATTACTAAGTCTTAATTACGTATCCATGAGGGTTCATGCATCCTCAATGCAGGTCGTTCTCATCACTTCAAGTTAAAACCTTGAAGGTGAAATTGATAACTTAGTTTCTAACCACAAGTCATGTAACAGTGAACCTCATTTGCTTGATACGTTTAGTTTTTTTTTTTTAACAAATCGATTGAAGTGAAGTTTCTTATACTTCTTCAAACGCATTACTAAGTCCTAATTACATGTCCATGAGGGTTCATACATCCTCAATACATGTCGTTCTCATCACTTCAAGTTAAAACCTTGAAGGTGAAATAGATAACTTAGGTTCTAACCACAAGTCATGTAACAGTGAACCTCATTTGCTTGATACGTTCAGTTCTTTTGGAATAAATCGATTGAAGTGAAGTTTCTTATACTTCTTCAAACGCATTACTAAGTCTTAATTACGCGTCCATGAGGGTTATTGGGTCCTTAATACACGTTGTTTTCATCACTTCAAGTTAAAACCTTGAAGGTGAAATAGATAACTTAGGTTCTAACCACAAGTCATGTAACAGTGAACCTCATTTGCTTGATACGTTCAGTTCTTTTGGAACAAATCGATTGAAGTGAAGTTTCTTATACTTCTTTAAACACATTACTAAGTCTGAAATACGCATCCATGAGGGTTATTTTGTCCTCAATACATGTCGTTCTCATCACTTCAAGTTAAAACGTTGAAGGCAAAATAGATAACATAGGTTCTAAGTACAATTCATGCAACAGTTAACCTTATTTGCTGATACGTTTAGTTTTTTTTTTTTTAACAAATCGATTGAAGTGAAGTTTCTTATACTTCTTCAAACGCATTACTAAGTCCTAATTACATGTCCATGAGGGTTCATACATCCTCAATACATGTCGTTCTCATCACTTCAAATTAAAACCTTGAAGGTGAAATAGATAACTTAGGTTCTAACCACAAGTCATGTAACAATGAAACCATTTGCTTAAGACGTTCAGTTCTTTTGGAATAAATCGATTGAAGTGAAGTTTCTTATACTTCTTCAAATGCATTAATAAGTTTGAATTACGCGTCCATGAGGGTTATTGGGTCCTTAATACACGTTGTTTTCATCACTTCAAGTTAAAACCTTGAAGGTAAAATAGATATCTTATGTCCTAAATCATATAGCAGTGGACCTCATTTGCTTGACACGTTTAGTTCTTTTGGATCAAATCGATTAAAGTGAATTTTCTTATACTTCTTCAAACGCATTACTAAGTCTTAATTACGTATCCATGAGGGTTCATGCATCCTCAATGCAGGTCGTTCTCATCACTTCAAGTTAAAACCTTGAAGGTGAAATTGATAACTTAGTTTCTAACCACAAGTCATGTAACAGTGAACCTCATTTGCTAGGTATGTTCAGTTCTTTTGGAACGAATCGATTGAAGTGAAGTTTTTGATACTTCTTCAAATACATTACTAAGCCTTAATTACGCGTCCATGAGGGTTATTGGGTCCTCAATACATGTCGTTTTCATCACTTCAAGTTAAAACCTTGAAGGTAAATTAGATAACTTAGGTTCTAACCACAATTCATGTAATAGTGAACCTCATTTGCTTGATACGTTCAGTTCTTTTGGAACAAATCGATTGAAGTGAAGTTTCTTACACTTCTTCAAAAGCATTACTAAGTCTTAATAACGCATCGAGGAAGGTTATTAGATCCTTAATATACGTCGTTCTCATCACTTCAAGTTAAAACTTTGAAGGTGAAATGGATAACTTAGGTTCGAACCATAAGTCATGTAACAGTGAACCTCATTTGCTTAATACGTTCCGTTCTTTTGGAACAAATCAATTGAAGAGAAACTTCTTATACTTCTTCAAACGTATTACAGGGTCTTAATTGCGCGTCTATAAGGGTTATTGGTTCCTCAATACACATCGTTCTTATCACTTCAATTTCAAACCTTGAAGGTGAAATGAATAACTTAGGTTCTAACCACAAGTCATGTAATAACGAACCTCATTTGCTTAATACGTTCTGTTCTTTTGGAACAAATCCATTCAAATGAAGTTTCTTATACTTCTTCAAACTCATTACTAGGTCTTAATTATGCGTCTATAAGGGTTATTGTGTCCTCAATACACGTCGTTCTCATCACTTCAAGTTAAAACCTTGAAGGTGAAATGCATAACTTAGGTTCTAACCACAAGTCATGTAACAGTGAACCTCATTTGGTTGATAGGTTCAATTGTTTTGGAACAAATCGATTGAAGTGAAGCTTGTTATACTTCTTCAAACGCATTACTAAGTCTGAATTACGCGTCCATGAGGGTTATTGGGTCCTCAATACATGTCGTTGTCATCACTTTCAGTTAAAACCTTGAAGGTGAAATGGTTAACTAAAGTTCAAACCACAAGTCATGTAAAGGTGAACATCATTTGCTTGATACGTTCAGTTCTTTTGGAACAAATTAATTGAAGTGAAGTTTCTTATACTTTTTCAAATGCTATAGTAGGTCTTAATTACGCGTCCATGAGGGTTATTGGGTCATCAATACATGCTATTCTCATCACTTCAAGTTAACACCTTAAACGTGAAATGGATAACTTAGGTTCTAACTATAAGTTATGTAACAGTGAATCTGATTTGGTTGATACGTTCAGTTCTTTTAGAACATATAGATTGAAGTGAAGTTTCTTATACTTCTTCAAACGCATTACAAACTCTGAATTACACATCCAAGAGGGTTATTGGGTCCTCAATACCCGTCGTTCTCATCATTTCAAGCTAAAACCTTGAAGGTAAAATAGATATCTTATGTTCTAAGGACAATTCATGTAACAGTGAACCTAGTGAACCTCATTTGCTTGATACGTTCAGTTCTTTTCGAACAAATCGATTGAAGTGAACTTTCTTATACTTCTTCAAACGCATTACTAAGTCGGAATTATGCGTCCATGAGGGTTATTGGGTTCTCAATACACGTCGTTCTAATCACTTCAAGTTAAAACCTTGAAGGTGAAATGGATAACTCAAGTTCTAACCACATTAAACTTGTCCAAACTTGTTAGCATGAGTAGATGCTTACCTTTTGCTGAAGGAAACAGAAGAATGTAGGAGAAACAAGGTTTGGTACTTTGTTTCAGTCGCCTGGAAGAGAGAAAGCAAAGAGGGAAGGGAAGAAGCAGAGAAGTGAAATGCAGATTTCACGTAGGAGGAAGGACTTAACTTTTTCAACAAGCTTCCAAGTGTCAGCTATCCATTGGCTATCTCCCACCGACCTTAATTTCTCTCCAATTTGCCATTCCATGCATTTCAAACTTAGTGTTTTGTTTAGTTATACATTTGTTTGGTTCCCAACACAACACATATTGTATTAATATTAAATTAATCCCGCAAAGTGATTCAGGAAATAATTACAGCCAAAAGGCCGGGTGCTACATTCTACCCACCTTAACAGAAATTTTGTCCCCAAAATTTGCCTAAGCGAATAACTCCGGATATTGGGCCCTAACATCCTCTTGTCTTTCCCACGTGGCTTCCTCTACATTATGATTGCGCCACAAAACTTTCACCAATGGGACTACCTTGTTACGCAGCACCTTGAGTGACATATCCAATATCTGTATAGGCTTTTCTTCATTTGTCAGCGTCGGCATGATATCAAAGTCCACATGCTCCAAGATCTGGGTTGGATCTCGTACACACTTCCTCAACATCGAAACATGGAAAACATTGTGAACTCCATCCATAAACACTGGCAGCTGCAGTCTGTAAGCCATACTTCCCACACGCTTCAAGATGGAAAAAGGTCCAATGAACCTCAGACTGAGCATCCCTTTCTTGCCAAATCTCATCACGCCTTTGAAAGGTGACACTTTCAGGAATACTTCATCGCCCTCAGCGAACTCTAAGTCTCTCCTCCTATGGTCCGCATAACTTTTCTGTCGACTCTGAGCAATCTTTATTCGTTGCTTGATAGCAGCTATCACCTCGGACATCTGCTGTAATATCTTAGGGCCGATAAGCTTGGTTTCTCCGACCTCATCCCAACACAATGGGGATCTACACTTTCTGCCGTAAAGAGCCTCATAAGGAGCCATGCCAATTGTAGCCTGATAGCTATTGTTGTAGGCAAACTCCACGAGTGACAAATATCTACTCCAAGGAGCATGAAATTCCAGCGCGCACGACCTTAGCATATCCTCGAGTATTTGGATTGTTCTTTATGGCTGTCTGTCAGTTTGTGGATGAAAGGCTGTGCTGAAGTGTAACTTTGTACCCAAGGAGTTTTGCAAACCTTTCCAAAACCTAGAAGTGAATATGGGATCACGATCTGAGATGATCGACACAGGAATGCCATGTAGCTTAACTATCTCACTGATGTACAGCTCTGCGTACTAATCCATGGAGTACGTCGTCTTCACAGGTAGAAAATGGGCTGACTTCGTCAACCTGTCCACTATGACCCAAATGCTATTATGGCCCTTAGCTGTACTTGGAAGGCCAACAACAAAGTCCATTGTGATGTTCTCCCACTTCCATTCGGGAATCGGAAGAGGTTGTAGCGTTCCACTAGGTCGTTGATGTTCAGCTTTGACCTGTTGATATATCATACAAGACTCCACATACTTGGCCGCTTCATTCTTCATATTCGGCCACCAGAAGTGAAGTTTCAAGTCCTGATAAATCTTTGTGCTTCCAGGATGGACAGAGAAAGAAGACGAGTGAGCCTCCGACAAGATGTTCTTTTGTAACTCTTCATCCTTCGGAACATACCATCTATCCCTGAACTTCAGAATACCATCTCCTGAATAACTGAAATCGGAAGAAGCCATTGGTATCTTGCTCACCATATCAGCCATCTCCTTTGAATTGGTCTCCTGGGCCTCCTTAATTCGGTCCAGAACGGTGGGCCGTAGCATCAAGTTTGCTAGTATGGCCGACAGCCCAAAAACTATCTCCATATCGAACTTCTATATCTCAGTCCTCAAAGGCATCGACACGGCCGATATAGCTGGTTGCATAGTATCTGACATCCTGCTCAATGCATCGGCTACTACGTTATCTTTACCTGGGTAGTATTTAATCTCAAGATCATAATCTTTTACAAATTCTAACCACCTCCTTTGTCTCATGTTTAACTCCTTTTGAGTGAATATGTATTTTAAACTCTTGTGATCAGAAAACACCTCGTATGATTGTCCGTATAAGTGGTGTCTCCATACTTTCAGCGCAAACACAACTGCCGCTAACTCAAGATCGTGAGTAGGGTAGTTTTGCTCGTAGTTCTTCAGTTGTGTCGATGCGTATGCTACAACTTTCCCTTCTTGCATTAATACACATCCCAAGCCTATCTTGGATGCATCACAGTATACGCTGAACTTGCCATCTTCAACTGGTAATACTAACAGAGGAGCAGTGGTTAATTTATGTTTAAGTGTCTGAAAACTAACCTCACATGCTTCGGACCACTTGAACTTGATTTCCTTCCTCGTTAAGCTGGTCATAGGCTTCGCTATCACAGAAAATCTCTTGATGAATTTCCTGTAATAACCAGCTAGTCCGATAAAGCTCCGTACCTCACTTGCACTCCTTCAGCAGACACCACGTGGCCTAGGAAATTAATCCTACTCAGCCAGAATTCACATTTTGATAGTTTTGCAAATAATTGATGCTGCCTCAGAGTTGATAGCACAATTGCCAAGTGCTCCTCGTGCTCGGCCTTACTTTTGGAGTAAACCAGAATGTCGTCGATGAAAACGATTACAAATTTATCTAAGAAATCTTGGAATATCCTGTTCATCAGGTCCATGAATGCTGCCGGAGCATTAGTTAACCCGAACGACATCACCAAGAACTCGTAATGCCTGTACCGGGTCCTGAAGGTGGTCTTTGGAATATCATCAGCTCTGACCTTCAACTGGTAATAGCCGGAGCGTAAGTCAATCTTAGAAAATACCCGAGCCCCTTATAGCTGGTCAAATAAATCATCGATTCTCGGCAACGGGTACTTATTCTTGATCGTCAACTTGTTCAGCTCACGGTAGTCAGTACACATTCGTAGGGACCCATCCTTTTTCTTGACAAACAAGACGGGAGCACCTCACGGAGAGAAACTAGGGCGCACAAAGCCCTTGTCCACCAATTCCTTTAGCTGAGCCTTCAACTCCCTCAGCTCAATTGGCGCCATACGGTACGGATTCTTTGATACCGGTTCAGCACCAGGATATATATCAATCTCAAATTCGATTTCACGATCAGGTGGCAATCCCGGTAAGTCATCTAAGAAAACCTCTGAGAAGTCTCAAACTACCAAAATATTTTGAAGTTCCACCTCATTTTGCCTTTGGACATCCACTACGTGGGCCAGGAATCCGATGCATCCTGACTTCATCAGCTATTGAGCTTTTAAGGAAGATATAACAGGCATACGATGTTTCTTCGGTATTGCCTGGTAAGAGAATTATACCTCATTCAGTCGTTTAAACGACACAAGCCCGGACATACAGTTGATGGTGGCGTGATGTCTAAACAGCCAGTCCATCCCCAGAATGACATCACACTCTTTCATACCGATGACGATAAGATCGACATACAATTTCTGGTCTCCTACTGACACTATATCACCCCGTACAACCTGCTCGGAGTGCATAAACTCTCCAGACGGTAGCATAATGCTGTAGGGTTGATTTGACAGCGTACAACAAAAGTTCTGTCTAACTACGAAGTCCATGGCCACAAACGAATGTGTGGCCCCCGTGTCCCACAAGGTATAAGCAGGTGCATCACATAATGAAATTGTACCTGTAATCGCTGTGTGCTGATCAGCGTCATCAACATCCTCCATCATTGCAAACACCCTAGGTACGGCAAGGTTTGGTCTCGTGTCCGGCATCGGGAAATCCCGAACATGATGGCCTCCTTTGCCACATCGAAAACATTGGTCGATAATAAATCTGCATTCTCCTCTGTGAAGTTTCTGGCACAGCAGGCATACTGAAAGTTGAGGAGCCCCCATTGGTCTCTTTCCTTTATCTTGATAATTGGTGGTCTCATTAGGCCTCTTAATGCCCCTGTTCTGCTGCTGTTGGGGTTGCAAATTCTTACTTCTCTGTTGTTGTTGTTGAGGAACATTCCGGATAATCCTTCTTGATTGATCTCTCTGTCTCTGGGACTTTGCTTCTAAGGCCTCCAACTGATAGGCTTTGGCCACCACTTTTGTGTACGGTGCCTCATCAAATCCCCCATATGAAATCCCTCGTAAGAGGTCCAGCTTCAAACCCTTAATAAATTTGTGCACCTTGTTTTCGTCAATGGCTACCAAATGAGGTGCATAGCGAGATAATGATTCGAACTTCTGAACATATTCTGCCACTGACCCATATTGTCGCAGCCGAGAGAACTCAAGCAACTTTTCCTTCCTCACTCCTCGGTCAAAGTACTTCTCGTAGAAGATTTTCGTGAATCCTTCCCAGCTTAATGCCACTGTAGTCGACTGCACTGTGTCCCACCAAATTTATTAACTTTCTTGTTGTCTTCCACTTCTGCATAACTGAACATCTTCTCCATTGTTCGAATCCAGGTTTAAGCACGGGTCGGGTCTATAGACAGTCCATCGAATGAAGGCGGCTAGAGTCGCCGGAATCTATCTCCACTGTTGTCACGTGAAGCATTTCCATGGTTTATATTGTTATTGCTCCCGCTGTCTTCTCTGGCCATCATACGTTCCACCATGCGGGACTGTACTCCCACCAGTTCGGTTAGTCGGTCAATGGCACGAGACCTTTCGCTTGACTCTTCCTGATGCCCTCTCACCATTTCTAAGGAAACCTATTAACAGAATAACCTAATTTAATAAATAGAACCTTTTACAGAAATTTTAAACACTCACAGTTGGTGGAGCGATCTCACGTGGCGGTTGTGCAGTCAGACATTTCACAGAATCGGTTTTAAAACCTTGTCTCTCTGATACCATAATTGTGACGACCCCCGACCCCGTCGGGGATGAGGAGCCATCACTCCAGGACATTTCAAAATGGGGACTATTTTTTTTTATAAGCAGACAGAAAACAGACTTAGCTTTTAAGAGTAAAACCTTAAAGCTTAACTGAGAAGGAAAACATTTTCGGGATTTGGAATCAAAACAGAGAAAAAGAAACAGTTAAAAACTACTCTACAGAATGAATGGCAGAAGGAGAGCAGGAAGAGCAGGAAGACTCGAAGCAATGAGAAATGAAACAGTGCAATCGGTGGACATGAACAGTGAAATCGGTGGATGTAAACTACAACAAGGTGAACAAAGAAATCGATGGATGTGAACAGTGCAATCGGTGGATATAATAAGACAAAAGTGAACAGTGATCGGTGGATGTAAACTACAACAAGGTGAACAAAGAAATCAGTGGATGTGAACAGTGCAATCGGTGGATATAATAAGACAAAAAGTGAACAGTGATAGGTGGATGTAAACTACAACAAGGTGAACAAAGAAATCGGCGGATGTGAACACTGCAATCGGTTGAAAAATTTTAAACCTCAAAAACGATTAAAAACACATGATTTTGAACATGTCTGAAAACACGACAGTAACTTAAGAAAAATCCAGCTCCATGGACAACTCTAAAACCAGAAGCCAATCATGCATAGACTAACAGGAAATATTCCAAACTATTTCATAATACTTCAGAACATAATCCAACTGTCAAATACAGCACAACAGAAGGCATGAAAATTGTAAACTTTCAATACCCGATTCTAAACAAGATTGTAAAACATAATTTAGAATTGATAGATTTAAAGAAACATATTGCATGGATAGTTCCAAAACCAGAAATCATCCATGCACAGATTAACCGAAAATATCTCAAACAATTCCAGAATACTTTAGAATATAAATTTAACTGTCAAATACAGCGGTTTTAAACATTGACACCGAATCTATACATTGCTTCAAAATCTCAGAGACAGTACAGAACTTAACATATAATTATAGAATTTCCCAAAACAAAAGTTTTTAAAACAAACACAGAACGACAGCTGAAGTTTAAAAACAAAACAGCAGATTGTCAGTAAAGTTTCACAGACTTGTACATCACTTAAAAAAAAACTTAAACCTCGGGACAGAAATATGTCTAACTGCAGCAGCCACCCCCGAGAGCTCGAGCCACCAGCCACCTATTCATCAAACTGATGCACAAAGTCCTCATTTTCGGGTTCAGTACCTACATCAGAGAGTTTATCTATGAGCCTAAAACTCAGTAAGAACATATAAAATGCTGTGATGCATATGCTATGCATGCGGTTTTTAAAAATTCAGTGACAATACAGTACATTACGTTTCAGTGGCAGTGGGGTATAAGTGGGGCTTATAGGGGAACTGGCAAACAGTGGGTGCACTATCAGGCACAACAATTATACGGTATAGTACATAAACAGATCTGGGGGCCAATCCCCGTCCCACACTTAACCGATACATTTCAGTCAGATTTTATCTTGTTTAGTTTCAAACAGTGTACAAAAATCGGTTTTGCATGAACTTTCGGTGAAAACGTGTATGCATGAACTAAGAACATAAACTATAACGTTTCTACCCAAAACAACCCGACAGAACTGAAACACCTAGTACCTCCGTGATGTAGAGCCTTAAGGGCCAACCTATAGATATGAACTTACCTGTTATCCGCGATGCAGTTGGCTGGAAAGTCTCGAAAATGCACAGATCTGTAACAAGCACGTAGAGAAATAAACAATGCTGCAAATGCTAACTAACAAGTTAGAAGAATCGGCAGCAACACGTTTCAAATCTTTAGAAAACACACCAACGTGTTTTCATCCAAAGACAGTGAGTTTTTCTCTAAATACCATAACCCTAAACTTCGGTAAAAACCCACATTAAACTTGTCCAAACTTGTTAGCATGAGTAGATGCTTACCTTTTGCTAAAGGAAACAGAAGAATGTAGGAGAAACAAGGTTTGGTACTTTGTTTCAGTCGCCTGGAAGAGAGAAAGCAAAGAGGGAAGGGAAGAAGCAGAGAAGTGAAATGCAGATTTCAACTAGAAGGAAGGACTTAGCTTTTTCAACAGGCTCCCAAGTGTCAGCTATCAATTGGCTATCTCCCACCAACCTTAATTTCTCTCCAATGTTCCCTTCCATGCATTTCAAACTTAGTGCTTTGTTTAGTTACACATTTGTTTGGTTCCCAACACAACACATATTGTATTAATATTAAATTAATCCCTCAAAGTGATGCGGGAAATAATTACAGCCAAAAGGCCGGGTGCTACAGCTAACATTTATACAATGAAATCTATAATACAAGATTCTCTTGTGTGTTAGTTCAGAGATTGAATAATTAGCGCACAAATTCATAAATGTTATGAATTAATTATTCAATCAAGAACTAATGGTAGTCAAGGATAAAGATGTAAAATGAGAGGTTAACGGATTTTATACCTAGCTCTATTACGAATCTTAATGGAGGATTAATACATATGTAATGACTATATCAATGGACATTACTTTGAGTAAATATACTTTATAGTTCTAAGAGTGCAGCTCTAGGTATTTAGTGGAATTACTCTAGAGTTAATAATTGTGTTATTTAATATAAAGAGTTTATATTAATTAACAAATATTATTGGAGCTTAGGGCTATAGGTCCATCAGTCCCTCTGTCATCTTATATCACTTTTTAATTTCCATGTTACAAGAATAAATATATAAATGATTAATCATATTAATCATTTGTAAACACTCAAATGAATATATTGTTATTCAAAATATATAATATAGTATTTTGTATTTTGAATTCAAAATAAAATATCTCATTAGATGAGATATTTTTAAGGGATTTGAATTAGATTTGAAGAATCTCATCAGATGAGATTTGATCTTCAAATTTAATTAGTTATTTAACAAACTATCAAATCAGATTTTTGAAGTTTGAATAAAAGTAGATCTAGAAAAGATTTATTTTGAATAACAATATATTTATTTTGAATTAGATTTGATTAGATAAGATTTATTTTTTAAAAATTTGTTTTTATTAAAATAAATCTGAAAAATTATTTTATAATAGATCTATAAAATTGTCAAATGTGATTTGACAGAATAACAACTTAGAACGACTGAAATACAAATCCATAGAGAAAAAAGTGTGACCTTTCCGTATTCGATTTTAGAACAACGTTTTCTAAGATCGAAGAGAGACGTCTCATGTGTTGAGAACACGTCTTTCCAAAAATATAAGAGTGTATTGTTCTTGTAAGAGAGACGCCCACACGTCAGGAGATTTAAGTTTAAAGATCTACAGAGAAGACTCGACGGTATCAAAGTCTTCGGGAAAAACACCTGATCCTGAGTTAAAGCTGTTAAAATCAGACGGGAGTATCTGAGTAAAAGCGTTGCTCCAAAAAGGTATTTCCTTTTATTATTTTCCAATCTAAATTCTAATAATTTTTCTCAATGTAAATTGTTTACATTTTAAAAAATTACATATTTATCAAAAATAATTTCTTTTAGACTAACGATCCAATTTATGGTTTTTTGATGATTTTAAAATAGCTTTAAAGTCACAGGGTAACGTATGTCACTATTATTATGAATAATAGTGAATTCTGCCATGCGTAGGGACCTAGAAAATAAACAAATGGTATCAGAGCCATGGTTTTATTAGTCTAAAAATATTTTTGATGATACAATTTAATGTAAATTGGGATATGTGTTAGAATAAGATTTTATGCATTATATATTTATGAATATATATTGTGAATGCATGTTTTGCATGACATGAAATAGTGATCGAAATTAAGTCGGTTGTTTGGGTTAGGATTTTTTTTTTAAATTATGCATTTTTATCCTATTTGTAATCTTGCAATGGAGATCTGAGACTTCAAGGCCATGGATGGAGTTTTCGTCAAAGATTTGATCTATTGACGAAAACTGATGATGTTGCCCAATCGGATATGAATTCACAAATTTGATCTGTGAATTTTTGAAGCTGATCTTTTGGATGAGGCGGTTACGAAAAGACGAAGATTAGGAATCTTAGTTTTATTTTTTTAATTTTGGGCTTGTAATTTTAGGAATACCCAAAGGTCAACCCGGTCACTATTTCATTTATTTTATATGTTGAGATAATTTATTATATTGTCATGCATTCACATGTCATATAGATTATGCATGTTTAGGTTTATTTTAAATTTCTCACATGTCATGCATTTTATTTTATTTAAATTGCATATTGATTTAATAAAGAATTATTAAATAAATTATTTTTAATTTGATTAAAACTAATATTAATTTATTTTGTTGAATGATGTGAGAATGAAAAATAAAATAATTTTTAATTTGTTAAAAATTTATTTTATTTTAGAAAATTCAAATAATTTGATTATTTGAAATTATTAATTTTATAATATGATTATAAGATTAATAATTAAGTATTGATAAATTAATATGATTAATTTATCGATATCAGGGAATATTTGATATTCTTATGATCACTAATTCAAAATAATGAGTGGGAGCGGGAAGTTAGGCGTAACATCCCATGGTCTCCACTGTTGGCACAACACCGTGAGATCTAAGTGGGGCTCCGAGATGACTTTGATTTTCATCCTCCCTACGGATAGTGTTCACTTAGGTCAATACCAAGGTTGGTCTCCTAGAGATTGGATATATGAAATGTATTTTATAGTTGTCCGACCCTACGGCGGCGACTATAAGTTAAGTTTCATAAATCCAAAACAGTAGGTCAACCTCATGAAAATATAACTAAACGTGTTAGTTATATTTTGACCAAAATATTCGGTAAGTTAATAAATTTCGAAAATATGAGATATTTTGAGTAAATTTATTAATTGATAACATTTCTACCCTAAGGTGATTTATTATGTTATCGAGGCTATAGTAGTATTTACATATTTTTGTGATTAGCATGTTCATGCATCATACTAGCATGCCATAACATTTTGAATTTTATAGCATAAAATTGATTATAATTTTATTTATTTATTACATCATCATGTCTCAATTAATGATAAATTTGCTTGCGGCTGAAAAGTTAGACGGTGATAATTTTGTTAAGTGGAAAAAGAATTTGAATCTCATTCTCGTGCATGACAACTTGAAATTCGTGCTGATACAGGAATGTCCTCCTACTCCTGCGACTAATGCTCAATGGGCTCAGAAAGATGCTTATGATACATGGATCAAAGCAAATATCAAAGCCCATTGTTATTTGCTTGCAACCATGTCTGATGTTCTCAGTGCAAAATTTGAGAACTGTGAGAATGCTTATGAGATAATGGAGTCTCTTCAAGGCATGTTTGGCAGACCGTCTGACCAAGCCCGACATGAAGCAATAAAGAGAGTTATGAACTCTAAGATGAAAGCAGGAGTCCCCGTACGTCAAAATGTTCTGATGATGATCAGTACTATTCATGAAGCTGAAATTAATGGAGCTCATATTGACGAGGCAACACAAGTGGGCATGATTTTAGAAAGCCTAAGCCCACAATTCCTCCAGTTCAAAAGCAATTATTTCATGAATAAATTGAGTTATGATTTGACTCAGTTGCTGAATGAGCTGACCATTTTTGAGTCTATTTCTGTGGATAAGAAGAGTAAAGCAAATGTTGTGGAACCATCTTCATCTAATTCTTCTATTAAGAAGAGAAAGAAATTCCAGAAATAAGCCAAGGGTCAAAAAGGCCAACAACAGGGAGCCCAGAAGCTCAAGAAAAAGAACAAGTCAAACAAGAGAAGCTCAGACCATCTAAAGCCCAAAGGAAAATGTTTTCATTGTGGGGTAGATGGTCATTGGAAGAGAAACTGCAAGCAGTATCTCGAGGAGCTGAAAAAGAAAAAAGGTAAATTTGATTTACTAGTTACCGAGTCTTGTTTGGTTGAAAGTGATTTATCACCCTGGATAAATGATTCAGGTGCGACTTGTAACGACCCCGGCCAGGAGCCGTCACGTGTTCATATTCTTTCATTAATCGTTTGCTTGACTTTTACTATTATTACATTCACTTACTATCTCTCAACAGACTTTCACATTTTACATATATTTTTTTTTTCTTTCTAAACTGGTAATAGAGACGCAGAACCATTAAGGAAGACGAACCCTCTCGTGCCCGACTTCCCACGCCTCGTCGGCTCAACTTTCACAGAGTCGAGCGACTAGACTCGGTCATTGGCTTCTTGCCAATTTCGGGAAAAGAGGAAGTGCCCTCAATTCTCTTAACAAAATACCACTCGGGTTTGCATGGGTTGCATGCGTTGACAACCCTCAGAAACTTAGTCGTCCGGTCATCACGTGCATTACGCGTGACTCGCTTAACATCACCTAAAAGGAGACATCTTCCGGTGGGCACGTGGGCCTCGCGTGCTAAATTAAAACATCATCCGGTCACTAAATGGCAAAAACACATTTTACATCTTCCGGTCGCTAAACGACAAAACACATTTTACATCTTCCGGTGACTAAGCGACAAAACACATTTTACATCTTCCGGTGACTAAGCGACAAAACACATTTTACATCTTCCGGTGACTAAAACACATTTTACATCTTCCGGTGACGTCATCCGGAAGACTAAACCATCATACAACTATCCTTCGGCATCTGCCGATGACGTCAGCCGGAAGACTAAACCATCATACAACTATCCTTCGGCATCTGCCGATGACGTCAGCCGGAAGACTAAACCAACAAACAACTACCCTTCGGCATCTGCCGATGACGTCAGCCGGAAGATTGCCTCATCCAGCTTCCGTCTTACGGTAGAGAACACTAAATCATCAAATGACCCCTCCCAACAGAAAGAAAACACAACTCATTCAAAATGCATATAGCGGAAGACTTAAGCAACAGATCATTTATAAATCTATATAATCATTCCCTGACTCAGTGATCCACCAGACAGTTTCAAAGCTCAACGTTTTAAAATAATCTCATCCTACTTAAGCTACCATATCCTTTAACATACTGCAACATAAGAGTCTTAACCAGGGGTCATAAATCGCCTCTCCAGTCCCGCACTGTCACCTTGAGCATCCTTCAGCAACCAGCCTAAGCATCCTCGTCAGCCGGAAGACTAAACCATCATACAACTATCCTTCGGCATCTGCCGATGACGTCAGCCGGAAGACTAAACCATCATACAACTATCCTTCGGCATCTGCCGATGACGTCAGCCGGAAGACTAAACCATCATACAACTATCCTTCGGCATCTGCCGATGACGTCAGCCGGAAGACTAAACCATCATACAACTATCCTTCGGCATCTGCCGATGACGTCAGCCGGAAGACTAAACCATCATACAACTATCCTTCGGCATCTGCCGATGACGTCAGCCGGAAGACTAAACCATCATACAACTATCCTTCGGCATCTGCCGATGACGTCAGCCGGAAGACTAAACCATCATACAACTATCCTTCGGCATCTGCCGATGACGTCAGCCGGAAGACTAAACCATCATACAACTATCCTTCGGCATCTGCCGATGACGTCAGCCGGAAGACTAAACCATCATACAACTATCCTTCGGCATCTGCCGATGACGTCAGCCGGAAGACTTCGCGAGTCATACATAACATAGTCTTTCCCGCTCTGCACTTAATCTTGGTTACATTTGCTTTTCATATTCGCAACTTAATCATAACAGGGACACAGTGCATAGACATAAAGTCATAGAGAGAGTTATATCATGAGGACAAGTAAACATCCTGTAACTTTACATTTACTTACACAACTTCTTCATATCGTGGAAATAACAAATCATAGTCCATAAGCTAACATCTCAGTGATTTCCTAATACCCTTGCGGTGTAGGGCCCTAGTGGCCAGAAATCTTAACACATTCACTTACCTGGATTTCCTTAGCAATCCGAACTTCCTCTCTTTAACTTCTTCACCTAAAACATGTACATTACAGTAGTTAAACAAAGTCCTAGTAGCCCTAATCATTAACCATCCTAGGATCTAATAGCTAAAGTCATTCCGATTCCTCTGTTTGACACACTGCAGTCTGAAATCCGAAACTAGGTGGACAGGTTTTACCATTGATTAAATCCGAGTTGGTTACTTAAAATGCTCAGAATCGATTCGGGATGACATTTCTACTCCCAGATTTTAAAAAGTCATAAACTACTCGGCCACTGCTAAAAAAATCCGAACTCAGTGCCGAGCTGAAAACAGAGCTCTATTTACTAATGAATGACCACATTGTCCATTTCATACCTCGGGTGTGGATTTGCAGAGAAGAGCAAGCTCGAAACCAGCCGTCGGTAAAGGGAAGTTCTGGTAGCCGAGAGCAAGAACTTGGGAAAGAAGGAATCGCCGAGAGGGAATGTCGGCTACAGTGGCAATAAATGAGATTTAAGGTTTCCATTTCCTATTTATACTTAATCCATCAATTCTAATTACAAAACTGCCACCTAACCTAGTTTTACTCAACTTGTAATAAATTTGTCTTAACATTAAATTTAAATCACAAAGGTTAAATAAGAGGGTGACAATGAAAATGGTCAGAAAATCACCTGGCCGAAATGTCGGGTGTTACATCCACCCCTCCTTAAACAAAATTTTCGTCCTCGAAAATTGCTCAAGCAAATAACTTAGGATGTTTGTCCAACATCTCCTGCTGTCTTTCCCATGTGGCTTCTTCAATGCCGTGATTTGTCCATAAAACTTTCACCAATGGGATCTCTTTGTTTCTCAGAGTCTTGACTGCATATTCCAAAATCTGTATTGGTTTCTCCTCATATTCCAGTGTCGGCTCTAAACCAATATCCGATGGCTGGATGACCTGCATCGGATCACGCATGCACTTCCTTAACATTGACACATGGAAGACATTATGAACTTTATCCAACGATGGGGGCAGTTGCAGTCTGTAAGCTGTACTCCCGACTTTTGCCAAGACAGGGAAGGGTCCAATAAATCTAGGATTAAGTTTTCCCGTCTTGCCAAATCTTAAGACTCCTTTAAATGGTGACACCTTTAAGAATACTTCATCTCTTACTGAAAACTCGAGTTCCCTTCTCCTTTGATCTGCATAACACTTCTGCCGGCTTTGTGCAGTCATCATTCTTTTCCGAATAGTTGCAATCTTATCTGACATTTGCTGCAGAATATCAGGTCCAAGAAGTTTTGTTTCACCAACCTCGTCCCAGTAAAGGGGTGACCTACATTTCCTACCATACAGTGCTTCATAAGGTGCCATACCGATGGTGGACTGATAACTGTTATTGTAGGAAAACTCAACTAGTGGTAAATGTCTGCTCCAAGTTGTCTGAAAGTCAAGTACACATGCTCTCAACATATCTTCGAGTATTTGAATCGTCCTTTCTGACTGGCCATCGGTCTGTGGGTGAAAAGCTGTGCTGAAAGATAACTTTGTACCTAATGTGCCTTGCAAACTTTTCCAGAATCGAGAGGTAAACCTGGGGTCACGGTCAGAGACAATGGATACTGGGATCCCATGCAACCTAATAATTTCCTGAACATAAAGATCAGCAAATTGGTCCATCGTATAGGTGGTCCTTACAGGTAAGAAATGGGCCGATTTCGTCAGTCTATCCACCACAACCCAAATACAATCATGCCCTTTAGTCGTCTTAGGTAGTCCTACTACGAAATCCATAGCTATGTGTTCCCACTTCCATTCGGGAATAGGCAACGGCTGAAGAGTACCTCCTGGACGTTGGTGCTCGGCTTTGACTTGTTGGCATACTAAACAGGACTCTACACACTTAGCAACATCCCTTTTTAGGTTAGGCCACCAGTACAGTAACTTCAGGTCTCGGTACATCTTGGTGCAGCCAGGATGTACAGAAAAGGAAGAGGAGTGCGCCTCTGCCAAGATCAACTTGCGCAATTCCACATCATTAGGAATGCACCACCGATTTCTAAACCTCAGGATCCCATCCTTGGAGAGACTGAACTCGGAGGTGGTGTCCTTCAACTTATCCATCATGCTGATATTTTCCACTGAATCCTTCTGTTGTGCATCCTTGATCTTTTCCAAAATTGTTGGTTGAATAGTTAACTCAGCGAGCAAGACTGATAACTCCGGAACTATCTCCAAGTCAAATTTCTGAACTTCTGTTCTTAAGGGTATAGACATGGTTGAAACCACGGGCTGCATTGTTGTTGACATCCTACTTAACGCATCAGCTACAGAGTTAGCCTTCCCGGGGTGATACTTGATCTCAAAGTCGTAATCCTTGACGAATTCCAACCAACGTCTCTGTCTCATGTTCAATTCCTTCTGTGTGAAGAGGTACTTTAGACTTTTATGGTCGGAAAACACCTCACATTGCTGTCCATATAAATAGTGTCTCCAAATCTTCAAGGCAAAAACAACAGCAGCTAATTCTAGATCATGAGTGGGGTAATTTTGCTCGTAACTCTTTAGTTGCCTAGAAGCATACGCTATAACTTTACCCTCTTGCATCAAAACACAACCTAAACCAACTTTAGACGCATCACAGTAAACACTAAATTTTCCTTCTTCGGTTGGGAGGGTCAATACAGGGGCTGTTGTTAACTTCAGTTTTAACGTCTGGAAGCTGTCTTCACAGGCTTCAGTCCAAGAATACTTAATGTCCTTCTTTGTCAAACTCGTCAGGGGTTTAGCTATCATGGAAAATCCCTTGATGAACTTCCTGTAATAGCCTGCCAATCCAAGGAAGCTGCGGACTTCGCTGGCATTCTTAGGCTGAGGCCAATCCTTTACCGCCTGAATTTTGGTCGGGTCCACAGATATGCCATTAGCAGAAACTACATGGCCAAGGAAATTAACCTTATCTAACCAAAACTCACACTTAGACAGTTTGGCGTAAAGTTGATGCTCCTTCAATGTCGTCAATACTACTTTCAAATGTTCTTCATGGTCAGCCACAGTTCGGGAATATATCAAGATATCATCTATGAATACAATCACAAACTTATCTAAATACTCACGAAACACCCGGTTCATTAAATCCATGAAGGCTGCAGGGGCGTTTGTCAACCCAAACGACATGACTAAGAATTCATAATGTCCATAGCGGGTTCTGAAGGCTGTCTTTGGTATATCTCCTTCTTTAACCTTCAGTTGGTAATAACCCGAACGTAAATCTATCTTTGAAAACACCTTAGCTCCTTGCAATTGGTCAAACAAATCGTCAATCCTGGGTAAGGGGTACCTATTCTTGATTGTCAACTTATTTAGTTCCCTGTAGTCTATGCACATTCTAAGAGAACCATCCTTCTTCCTTACAAATAAGACTGGTGCACCCCAAGGAGAACTGCTGGGGCGAATAAATCCCTTGTCAACCAATTCCTGCAGTTGAACCTTCAATTCTTTCAACTCAACAGGTGCCATACGGTAAGGATTCTTAGATACAGGTGATGCCTCGGGGTATGTATCAATTACAAACTCTATTTCTCTATCGGGTGGTATACCCGGTAAATCATCTAAGAATGCCTCGGGAAACTCCCGGACTATAGGAATATCTTGTAGCTCAATTTTATTCTTCACCCGGTCATCTATTACACTAGCCAGGTAGCTCTCACAACCACATCTCAGCATTCGGTATATTTCTAGTGAGGATATAATTGGTATCTTACTTATTTTAGGAATAGCTTGGAAGGAATAATGATTATCATTTGGGGGTCTAAAATCAACTATTCCGGATCTACAACTTATCGTGGCATGATGTCTAAGTAACCAATCCATCCCTAATATCACCTCATACCCCTTTATGTCAATGACAATTAACTCCGCATAGAGATCCTTATCCCCTAAGGACACGACGTCACCCTTAACAATCTGTTCTGAATGTAGGGACTTCCCTGATGGCAACACAACACTATATGACCTTTCAGCTGGTAAGGGTCCTATGTTATGTTTGCATACAAACAAGGTTGATATAAACGAGTGTGTGGCCCCTGTATCAATAAGTGTATAAGCAGCAAAACCGCAGATCATGATGGTACCTGATATGACTGTATGTTGATCAGCTCCCACATCTTCCATCAACGCATACACTCTGGGTACAACCCTTGCACGGTTCGGGTCTGGCGGCATGGGACAATCTCTGACCATGTGTCCGGTCCTATCACACCTGAAACACCGGCCAGAAAGCAGCTTGCACTCACCAGGGTGGTTCCTCTGACATGTAGGGCATAGAGGCGCAAGAGGTCTCTTTCCTTTTCCCTGGTCATCATTCTGGTTGAGGGGCCTCTTCATACCATGCTGCTGTTGCTGCGGTCCCCTGTTCTGTCGTGGCTGCCAACCCTTGTTCTGACGCGGTGGCGGCTGAGTGTCTTTAATGAGTTTCTTTGGCTGTTCGCGCTGTGCGTATGCTGTCATTTCTGCCTCCTCTAGCTCCAAGGCCTTAGCCGTCACATCCCCATAAGGTACATTATGTATCCCAGCAGTCTTCACTTTCATGTACAGACTTGGCTTCAGTCCTTGAACAAACTGGTAAATCTTATCTTCCTCATCCTCAATCATACGGGGAGCAAACCGTGATAAAGCATCAAATTCACATATATAATCCGTCACAGAGCCGGTTTGTCGTAGATTCATGAACTCCTTCTTCTTGTTGGCCCGAACAGTCCTATTGAAGTACTTGTCAAAGAAGGCAGTCTTGAACATCCCCCAGGTCATAGCTTCGGCATTAGCGGTGCTCTGGATCGAGTCCCACCAATGCCTTGCACTTAACTCCAAATGAAAGACAGCGTAGGTGACCCTATCCCCTTCGTCAACCTTTGCATACTTAAACATGTCTTCTATCTTTCGAATCCACTCCTCAGCATGAATATGATCTGAGACATACCCATTAAACACCGGGGGTCGAAGCCGGTGAAAGCGCTTACCCCCATGATCATGAGTTGCGTTAGTACTGGAGTTGCCTTGTTCTTCTCTAGCTGTCATCAGTCGTTCTATCTGGTGAGATTGGCGCATGACCAACTCAGTCAACTGAGCGATAGCATTGCTATCCTCATTGGTCTCTCTCTGCTGACCTCTAACCATCTTGGGATTCCTAGACAAATCATTACAGGCATAACTTAACTTAATGACATACATGAAATCATAAACACTTACAGTTGCTGAGGTGTGCTCAAGTGACAGTCAGTGCTGGAAGGCAGTCTGCAGAATCGGTTTTAGAACCTGGTTTTGCTTTGATACCACAATTGTAACGACCCCGGCCAGGAGCCGTCACGTGTTCATATTCTTTCATTAATCGTTTGCTTGACTTTTACTATTATTACATTCACTTACTATCTCTCAACAGACTTTCACATTTTACATATATATTTTTTTTCTTTCTAAACTGGTAATAGAGACGCAGAACCATTAAGGAAGACGAACCCTCTCGTGCCCGACTTCCCACGCCTCGTCGGCTCAACTTTCACAGAGTCGAGCGACTAGACTCGGTCATTGGCTTCTTGCCAATTTCGGGAAAAGAGGAAGTGCCCTCAATTCTCTTAACAAAATACCACTCGGGTTTGCATGGGTTGCATGCATTGACAACCCTCAGAAACTTAGTCGTCCGGTCATCACGTGCATTACGCGTGACTCGCTTAACATCACCTAAAAGGAGACATCTTCCGGTGACTAAGCGACAAAACACATTTTACATCTTCCGGTGACTAAGCGACAAAACACATTTTACATCTTCCGGTCGCTAAACGACAAAACACATTTTACATCTTCCGGTGACTAAGCGACAAAACACATTTTACATCTTCCGGTGACTAAGTGACAAAACACATTTTACATCTTTCGGTGACTAAGCAACAAAACACATTTTACATCTTCCGGTGACGTCATCCGGAAGACTAAACCATCATACAACTATCCTTCGGCATCTGCCGATGACGTCAGCCGGAAGACTAAACCATCATACAACTATCCTTCGGCATCTGCCGATGACGTCAGCCGGAAGACTAAACCATCATACAACTATCCTTCGGCATCTGCCGATGACGTCAGCCGGAAGACTAAACCATCATACAACTATCCTTCGGCATCTGCCGATGACGATAAACCATCATACAACTTCCTTCGGCATCTGCCGATGACGTCAGCCGGAAGACTAAACCAACAAACAACTACCCTTCGGCATCTGCCGATGACGTCAGCCGGAAGATTGCCTCATCCAGCTTCCGTCTTACGGTAGAGAACACTAAATCATCAAATGACCCCTCCCAACAGAAAGAAAACACAACTCATTCAAAATGCATATAGCGGAAGACTTAAGCAACAGATCATTTATAAATCTATATAATCATTCCCTGACTCAGTGATCCACCAGACAGTTTCAAAGCTCAACGTTTTAAAATAATCTCATCCTACTTAAGCTACCATATCCTTTAACATACTGCAACATAAGAGTCTTAACCAGGGGTCATAAATCGCCTCTCCAGTCCCGCACTGTCACCTTGAGCATCCTTCAGCAACCAGCCTTAAGCATCCTCTTTGAACATAACATCCTCACCTGAACCTTCTTCATCTACACCATAAGGTTTAACTATAAGCCTAATGCTTAGTAAGGAATGCATGCTGACAGATATACATGAGTACACAATTTAAAGAGACATAAGTTCATAAACCATTCATCATTCGTGTTCATCTTTATCTTTTACATAACATGTATTAAGGCAGGGAACGGGGGAGGAAGACAGGGGTACATAGTCATTTGCCTATCGCGGCAGTCATACATAATCATTTGCCTATCGCGGCAATCATGATACATCACTCGGCCTCCCCAGTTGGAGAATTCACGAGCCATACATATCATTAACTCGGCCTCCACCAGTGGGAGATTTCGCGAGTGGTACATATCATTAACTCGGCCTCCACCAGTGGGAGAATTCGCGAGTCATACATAACATAGTCTTTCCCCGCTCTGCACTTAATCTTGGTTACATTTGCTTTTCATATTCGCAACTTAATCATAACAGGGACACAGTGCATAGACATAAAGTTCATAGAGAGAGTTATATCATGAGGACAAGTAAAACATCCTGTAACTTTACATTTACTTACACAACTTCTTCATATCGTGGAAATAACAAATCATAGTCCATAAGCTAACATCTCAGTGATTTCCTAATACCCTTGCGGTGTAGGGCCCTAGTGGCCAGAAATCTTAACACATTCACTTACCTGGATTCCTTAGCAATCCGAACTTCCTCTCTTTAACTTCTTCACCTAAAACATGTACATTACAGTAGTTAAAACAAAGTCCTAGTAGCCCTAATCATAAACCATCCTAGGATCTAATAGCTAAAGTCATTCCGATTCCTCTGTTTGACACACTGCAGTCTGAAATCCGAAACTAGGTGGACAGGTTTTACCATTGATTAAATCCGAGTTGGTTACTTAAAATGCTCAGAATCGATTCGGGATGACATTTCTACTCCCAGATTTTAAAAAGTCATAAACTACTCGGCCACTGCTAAAAAAATCCGAACTCAGTGCCGAGCTGAAAACAGAGCTCTATTTACTAATGAATGACCACATTGTCCATTTCATACCTCGGGTGTGGATTTGCAGAGAAGAGCAAGCTCGAAACCAACCGTCGGTAAAGGGAAGTTCTGGTAGCCGAGAGCAAGAACTTGGGAAAGAAGGAATCGCCGAGAGGGAATGTCGGCTACAGTGGCAATAAATGAGATTTAAGGTTTCCATTTCCTATTTATACTTAATCCATCAATTCTAATTACAAAACTGCCACCTAACCTAGTTTTACTCAACTTGTAATAAATTTGTCTTAACATTAAATTTAAATCACAAAGGTTAAATAAGAGGGTGACAATGAAAATGGTCAGAAAATCACCTGGCCGAAATGTCGGGTGTTACACGACTAATCATGTTTGTTGTTCTTTGCAGATGCTAAACTCCTACAGGAGACTAGCTGATGGAGAATTCATCCTCAGAGTTGGCAACGGGGCGGTTGTTTCAGCTTCAGTAGTGGGAGAAGCTAAAATTTATTTTGAGAACAATAAATATTTGTTTTTAGAAAACATTTATTTTATTCCAGGGTTTACTTGAAACCTCATTTCTGTTTCTCGAATAATTGAACAATTATATGCTATTTCTTTTAATAATAATTCAGTTATTATTTCTCGAAATGGTTTAAATATTTGTTCAGGCTCAATGGAAAATGGGCTTTATATGATAAGACTCATTATAAATTCATCGCTGTTGAATACTAAAATGTTCAAAGTTGAATTGCCTAAATCCAAGAAGCAAAAGATTTCTCATACTGATGATACATATCTTTGGCACCTACGACTTGGTCATATTAATTTTGATAGAATTAACAGACTTGTTAAGGATGGTCCTTTAAAAGATCTAACCGTTGGATCTTTACCTGTTTGTGAATCATGTCTAGAAGGTAAAATGACCAAGAGGTCCTTTATTGGAAAAGGCCAAAGGGCTCAAGAAACACTTGAGCTAATACATTCATATGTATGTGGCCCAATATCTACACGGGCCAGATGTGGCTATGAGTACTTTGTGACATTCATAGATGATTACTCAATATATGGATATACTTACCTGATTCAGCTTAAGTCTGAAACTTTTAGAAAGTTTCAAGATTTTAAAGCTGAAGTTGAGAACAAATTAGGTAAGACAATCAAGTGTCTTCGATCAGATCGAGGTGGTGAGTAACTTGACAGTGAATTCAAGGATTATCTGTTAGAAAATGGGATAGTATCCCAACTAACAGCACCAGGCACACCTTAGCAAAATTGTGTTGCTGAAAGAAGAAATCGAACATTGCTTAATATGATAAGATCCATGATGAGCTATTCTTCTCTTCCAAAATCGTTTTGGGGATCTGCTTTACAAACAGCAACCTACATACTTAATGTAGTTCCATCTAAGTCTATACCTAAAACACCCTTTGAGTTGTGGAGTAGTCACAAACCTAGTTTGAGACACTTTCGCAATGGGGTTGTCCAGCACATGTGCTAGCAGGTAAGACCAGGAAGTTGGAACCAAGAACTGAGGTTTGCATGTTTGTTGGATATCCGGTAGGCACGAGAGGAGGTTTGTTTTATAGTCCTCAGGATAATAAGGTATTTGTATCGACAAATGCCACATTTCTTGAACATGACTATATAACATATTACAAACCTCATAGTAAGATTGTCTTAGAAGAGATTCAATCTGACCAGGTTAGACCAGTTACAACAGTTGTTGATCCACAAGTTAAAAGAAACACCACTATTTCTAGTCAACCTATCATTACACTTCGTCGTAGCGATAGAGTAGTACGACTACCATCTCGATATCGACATGATGGTGAAACACAAGTTGCTATCACCGATGATGGGAAGGATGATCCATTGACATATAGATGTGCAATGGAAGACTCTGACAAAGATGCATGGCTTGCAGCTATGGAACTTGAAATGGATTCTATGTATTCCAACTCAGTATGGGATCTTGTAGATTCACCTGAAGGGGTAAAACCCATTGGGTGTAAATGGATCTACAAGAGGAAACTTGGAATAGATGGGAATGTAGAGACATTCAAAGCTAGACTGGTGGCTAAGGGTTATACCCAAAAAGAAGAGATTGACTATGAAGAAACCTTCTCACCAGTGGCAATGCTTAAGTCTATTTGTATTTTGCTTTCCATAGCTGCTGATTATGATTATGAGATTTGGACGATGGACGTCAAGACAGCTTTTTTGAATGGCTATCTTGAGGAGACTATCTACATTGAGCAGCCAGAGGGTTTCATAGCAGATGATGCAAAACAAAATGCTTGTAAATTGCATAGGTCTATTTATGGACTCAAGCAAGCATCCAGGTCATGGAATATGAGATTTGATGATGCGATCAAATCTTATGGTTTTATGCAATGTCTTGATGAGTCTTGTGTATACAAGTTCTTCAAGGAGAAACAAGTGGTTTTTCTGATTCTTTATGTCGATGACATTCTACTTATTGGGAATAATGTAGGATTATTATCAGACATAAAAGCTTGGTTGGCTAAGCAATTCCAAATGAAAGATTTGGGAGAAACGAGCTATATTCTTGGGATTCGTCTATTTAGAGATCGCAAGAATAAGTTGTTAGCCTTGTCTCAAGTATTGTATATTGACAAGATGCTTGTCAGATATTCAATGCATAACTCAAAGAAGGGTAATTTACCTTCTCGTCATGGAGTTACTCTTTCTAAGAAGCAGTGTCCTGACATGCCTCAAAAGGAAGAGGATATGAGACGCTATCCATATGCATCAGCAGTTGGTAGCTTGATGTATGATATGTTATGCACAAGACCTGACATTTGCTATGCAGTAGGGATAGTTAGCCGTTTTCAGTCTAATCCAGGATTGGATCATTGGATAGTAGTCAAGCACATTCTCAAGTATCTTAGGAGAACGAGAAATTATATGCTTGTATATTCTGGTAGGGATTTGATTCCTACAGAATATACGGATTCTGATTTTCAATCTGATATAGATGATCGAAAGTCGATATCTGGATAAGTATTTACTCTTGGTGGTGGAGCCATTGTTTGGAGACGTACCAAACAAGGAGGAGTTTCTGACTCGACTATGGAAGCCGAGTACATAACTGCTTCGGAAGCAGCTAAAGAAACTGTTTGGCTCCGCAAGTTCTTTAGTGATCTGGAAGTTGTTCCAGATATGAATAAATCACTTACACTTTATTGTGATAATAGTGGTGCAGTGGCGAATTCTAAAGAACCAAGAAGCCACAAAAGATCGAAGCATATAGAAAGAAATCCCTTCACCAAGACGTTGTCTGTAAAGAGTTTTGATAAACATCTAGAAGGATTAGGGATTTGTGACAGCCCGAAACCGGATCCCGATCGGAAACCGAGAACCGAGCCGTCACTCCGGGTCATTTGCAGAAAATGGTGACTAATTTATATCTATATTTTTTTTTTAACATAAACAGGATGAGCTTATAGAGGTAAACTCATAAACTTTTCAGAAGAAGGGAAAAACATCCCCTGTATCCGAAAGCAAAACTGGAAAACACCGTAAACATATCTATAATCGGAAGGAAGAACAAATATTAGAAGAAGATCGGGGCAGAAAACAGGATGTGAAGTCGGAAGACTTAGGTAAGAGACTGGCGGAAGACTTAGTTTAAAACTGGGCGGAAGACTTGAATCACGTCAGCCGGAAGATGTAAATGCAAAGACAGAAGTAAGGATGACGTCAGGCGGAAGACACAGACAGTAACTGAGATCGGATGAGGAGATAACGTCAGCCGGAAGACATAGTTTTAAACTGGGCGGAAGACTTATGCTGACATCAGCCGGAAGATGTAAATACACTAGGCGGATGACTTTGATGACGTCAGCCGGAAGACATAGTTTTAAACTGGGCGGAAGACTTATGCTGACATCAGCCGGAAGATGTAAATACACTAGGCGGATGACTTTGATGACGTCAGCCGGAAGACATAGTTTTAAACTGGGCGGAAGACTTATGCTGACATCAGCCGGAAGATGGAGTTTTAAACTGGGCGGAAGACTTATGCTGACATCAGCCGGAAGATGTAAATACACTGAGCGGATGACTTTGATGACGTCAGCCGGAAGACATAGTTTTAAACTGGGCGGAAGACTTATGCTGACATCAGCCGGAAGATGTAAATACACTAGGCGGATGACTTTGATGACGTCAGCCGGAAGACATAGTTTTAAACTGGGCGGAAGACTTATGCTGACATCAGCCGGAAGATGTAAATACACTAGGCGGATGACTTTGATGACGTCAGCCGGAAGACATAGTTTTAAACTGGGCGGAAGACTTATGCTGACATCAGCCGGAAGATGTAAATACACTAGGCGGATGACTTTGATGACGTCAGCCGGAAGATGTAAATACACTAGGCGGATGACTTTGATGACGTCAGCCGGAAGACATAGTTTTAAACTGGGCGGAAGACTTATGCTGACATCAGCCGGAAGATGTAAATACACTAGGCGGATGACTTTGATGACGTCAGCCGGAAGATGTAAATACACTAGGCGGATGACTTTGATGACGTCAGCCGGAAGACATAGTTTTAAACTGGGCGGAAGACTTATGCTGACATCAGCCGGAAGATGTAAATACACTAGGCGGATGACTTTGATGACGTCAGCCGGAAGACATAGTTTTAAACTGGGCGGAAGACTTATGCTGACATCAGCCGGAAGATGTAAATACACTAGGCGGATGACTTTGATGACGTCAGCCGGAAGACATAGTTTTAAACTGGGCGGAAGACTTATGCTGACATCAGCCGGAAGATGTAAATACACTAGGCGGATGACTTTGATGACGTCAGCCGGAAGACATAGTTTTAAACTGGGCGGAAGACTTATGCTGACATCAGCCGGAAGATGTAAATACACTAGGCGGATGACTTTGATGACGTCAGCCGGAAGATGTAAATACACTAGGCGGATGACTTTGATGACGTCAGCCGGAAGACATAGTTTTAAACTGGGCGGAAGACTTATGCTGACATCAGCCGGAAGATGTAAATACACTAGGCGGATGACTTTGATGACGTCAGCCGGAAGACATAGTTTTAAACTGGGCGGAAGACTTATGCTGACATCAGCCGGAAGATGTAAATACACTAGGCGGATGACTTTGATGACGTCAGCCGGAAGATGTAAATACACTAGGCGGATGACTTTGATGACGTCAGCCGGAAGACATAGTTTTAAACTGGGCGGAAGACTTATGCTGACATCAGCCGGAAGATGGAGTTTTAAACTGGGCGGAAGACTTATGCTGACATCAGCCGGAAGATGTAAATACACTAGGCGGATGACTTTGATGACGTCAGCCGGAAGACATAGTTTTAAACTGGGCGGAAGACTTATGCTGACATCAGCCGGAAGATGTAAATACACTAGGCGGATGACTTTGATGACGTCAGCCGGAAGACATAGTTTTAAACTGGGCGGAAGACTTATGCTGACATCAGCCGGAAGATGTAAATACACTAGGCGGATGACTTTGATGACGTCAGCCGGAAGACATAGTTTTAAACTGGGCGGAAGACTTATGCTGACATCAGCCGGAAGATGTAAATACACTAGGCGGATGACTTTGATGACGTCAGCCGGAAGACATAGTTTTAAACTGGGCGGAAGACTTATGCTGACATCAGCCGGAAGATGTAAATACACTAGGCGGATGACTTTGATGACGTCAGCCGGAAGACATAGTTTTAAACTGGGCGGAAGACTTATGCTGACATCAGCCGGAAGATGTAAATACACTAGGCGGATGACTTTGATGACGTCAGCCGGAAGACATAGTTTTAAACTGGGCGGAAGACTTATGCTGACATCAGCCGGAAGATGTAAATACACTAGGCGGATGACTTTGATGACGTCAGCCGGAAGACATAGTTTTAAACTGGGCGGAAGACTTATGCTGACATCAGCCGGAAGATGTAAATACACTAGGCGGATGACTTTGATGACGTCAGCCGGAAGATGTAAATACACTAGGCGGATGACTTTGATGACGTCAGCCGGAAGACATAGTTTTAAACTGGGCGGAAGACTTATGCTGACATCAGCCGGAAGATGTAAATACACTAGGCGGATGACTTTGATGACGTCAGCCGGAAGACATAGTTTTAAACTGGGCGGAAGACTTATGCTGACATTAGCCGGAAGATGTAAATACACTGGGCGGATGACTTTGATGACGTCAGCCGGAAGACATAGTTTTAAACTGGGCGGATGTTAAAGGGGAAAATTTACAACTTTTGACAGGAAACATATAGACAGAGAGCTTAAAACAGAAGACATGAACGTCTCAGATTCTCCAACCACTTCAAAACATGGTTCATGAACGAAACAGAAAACATGAAAGATATTTAAGGAAATTTACTCTACGTAAAAGTTCTAAAACTAGAGACCATCTGTGCATAGGCTAACAGAAAACCTTACAATCTACAGATTCGATGAAACAGACTGCATGGATAATTCCAAAGCCATAAGTCATCCCTGCACAAACAAACTCACAGAAAATGTCCCCAAACAATTCCAGAAACATTCAGAATATTAACTTAACTGTCAAATACAGTGGTTTTAAACATTGACGCAGAATCTATACATTGTTTTAAAATCTCAGAGACGATACTGAGCTTAGCATAAAATTACAGAGTTTCCCAAAACAGAAGTTTTCTAAAGAGTTTTTAACTCAGAACCAAAATTTCAGAAAGCTTTACAGAAACCTCTGAACAGAAATCATGTCTGGCTGCAGCATCCGACACACATGAGCTCGAGCCACCATCACCTAATCGTCAGACTGAGGCACAAGGTCCTCATTTTCGGGTTCGGTACCTACATCAGGGAGTTCACCTATAAGTCTAAAACTCAGTAAGAACATATAAATACAGTGATGCAAAATGCTATGCATGCGGTTTTCAGAAATACAGTGACAGTACAGAACATTACGTTTCAGTGGCAGAGGGGTATAAGTGAGGCTTATAGGGGAACTGGCAAACAGAGGGTGCACTATCAGGCACAGCAGTTTTCAGAATCCCAGAGAGGGATAAAACCAGAGGGCCAGTCCCTGTCCTGCACTTAACCGGTATATTACAGATAGTCAGATTTTATCTTTCTTAGTTTCAAACTGTGTACAGAAAATATTTGCATGACTTTCAGAGAAAACGTGTATGCATCAACAATGCTTAAACTTAAATAGGCAGAGAGTAGATGACGGAAATAATAGAACATACAGTGAAACAGAACATAGACAACTCAGAACATAACTATAACCTTTCTACCCAAGACAACACGACAGAACAGAAAACCTAGTACCTCCGAGATGTAGGGCCTTAAGGGCCAACCTACGGATATGAACTTACCTGTTTGCTGCGGTGTCAGATGCTCGAATGTCCCTGAAATGCTCGGATCTGTGGTATGCATGAAGAGGTATTAAACAGCTGCAAATGCTAACAAATAAGTTGGAAGAATTGTTCCAAGTTCATTCAAACCCTTAGAAAACAAACCGGTGTGTTTTCATCCAAGAACAATGAGTTTTCTCCAAATACCACAACCCTAAACTTCAGCAAAAACTCACATTAAACTTGTCCAAACTTGTTAGCAATGAAAGATGCTTACCTTAGCGGAGAAACAAAAAGGAACAGAGGAGATCGAAGTATCTTCGATGGTTGTTTTATCGACTGGAAGAGAGAATGCAGAGAGGAGAAAGGAGAGAGAGAGAGCAGAGAAAAGAAGTGAAGAGGGTTTCACGTAGAAGGTGGAACTTAGCTTCTTCAACAAGTCGCCAGATGCCACTCAACCATTGTCTATCTCCCACCAACCTTAATTTATCCCCGATTTACCCTTCCATGCATTTTAAACTTACTGTTTAATTTAGTTACTCATTAATTTGGTTTTCCCAACACTAAATGCTCCAAAATTTACAATAAAATAGTTATTGTATTTATGGCAATTTAAATCCATACAATGATTCAACAGATTATTACATGGCAGAAATGCCGGGTGTTACAGGATTAGAGACATGTCTCATTTGCTTTAGGGCAAGTGGGAGATTGTTGGGAATAATGTGCCCAACAAGCAAATGTTATGAACATTTTTATTGCTGTAATTAATAAATAAATTTTATGATTAATTTTTATGTTTGCATTATTCGATATGCTTTATAAATTCAAAGAAAAATCCTTAATTATTTATGCAATTTTAAATTTACATATATGCTAATATATGTGGGATTAAATTTAAAAAGAAATAATCACAATAGTCTATGATTTATATTTGAAGTAAAGAATCTTCAAATTAATAAAGTCATAAATACAGTTCACTTCGTTGAGAACGTGTAGTCATATCCTGACTATATATGTAGTGACATAAAGTGATTATATTTTATATAATATGATTATATAGGACTGGACCAGATAAAATTATATTATTCTTATAATATCTATTGAATGAAGAACAATTAATTTTATCATAATGATTGTCATATATGTATGATCTTAATTAATTGTATTTAGTAGACTCCTATTTTATTATAATATATTCTTTGATTTACTCGGTACAGTTTTGTATGAGTTACATTGCATAAACCTTGTATTTTGGGAATAAATAAAATGAGTAGCTGGAAATGCTAACATTGATACAATGAAATCCATAATACAAGATTCTCTTGTTTGTTAGTTCAGGGATTGAATAATTAGCGCGTAAATTCATAAATGTTATGAATTAATTATTCAATCAAGAACTAATGGTAGTCAAGGATAAAGATGTAATATGAGAGGTTAACGGATTTTATACCTAGCTCTATTACGAATCTTAATGGAGGATTAATACATATGTAATGACTATATCAATGGACATTACTTTGAGTAAATATACTTTATAGTTCTAAGAGTGCAGCTCTAGGTATTTAGTGGAATTACTCTAGAGTTAATAATTGTGTTATTTAATATAAAGAGTTTATATTAATTAACAAAATATTATTGGAGCTTAGGGCTATAGGTCCATCAGTCCCTCTGTCATCTTATATCACTATTTAATTTCCATGTTACAAAAATAAATGTATAAATGATTAATCAGATTAATCATTTATAAACACTCAAATAAATATATTGTTATTCAAAATATATAAATAGTTTTTTATATTTTGAATTCAAAATAAAATATCTCATTAGATGAGATATTTTTAAGGGATTTGAATTAGATTTGAAGAATCTTATCAGATGAGATTTGATCTTCAAATTTAATTAATTATTTAACAAACTATCAAATCAGATTTTTGAAGTTTGAATAAAAGTAGATCTGAAAAATCTGATTATATTAGATTTGATCTACAATTGACTTATAGTTTGTTTAATGTTTAAAAGTAGATCTGAAAAATCTCATAAGATGAGATTATCTTGAAAAGTAGTTTTCATAAATATATTCTAAAAACTTTTTTTAGATTATATGATTAATCGATAAATTGATTTATCAACTGCTAATCAAATTAGATTTGATTAGATAAGATTTATTTTTTAAAAATTTGTTTTTATTAAAATAAATCTGAAAAATTATTTTATAATAGATCTATAAAATTGTCAAATGTGATTTGACAGAATAACGACTGAAATACAAATCCCTAGAGAAAATTGTGTGACCTTTTCGTATTCGATTTTAGAAAAATGTTTTCTAAGATCGAAGAGAGACGTCTCATGTGTTGAGAACACGTCTTTCAAAAATATAAGAGTGTATTGTTCTTGTAAGAGAGACGCCCACACGTCAGGAGATTTAAGTGTAAAGATCTTCAGAGAAGACTCGACGGTATCAAAGTCTTCGGGAAAAACACCTGATCCTGAGTTAAAGCTGTTAAGATCAGACGAAAGTACCTGAGTAAAAGCGTTGCTCCAAAAAGGTATTTCCTTTTATTATTTCGCAATCTAAATTCTAATAATTTTTCTCAATGTAAATTGTTTACATTTTGAAAAATTACATATTTACCAAAAATAATTTCTTCTAGACTAACGATCCAATTTATGGTTTTTTGATAATTTTAAAATAGTTTTAAAGTCACAGGGTAACGCATGTCACTATTATTATGAATAATAATGAATTCCGCCATGCGTAGGGACCTAGAAAACCAACAATTATTTCCTCAATACACGTCGTTCTCATCACTTCAAGTTAAAACCTTGAAGGTGAAATGGATAACTTAGGTGCTAACCCCAAGTTATGTAACAGTGAACCTCATTTGGTTGATACGTTCAGTTCTCTTGGAACAAATCGATTGAAGTGAAGCTTCTTATACTTCTTCAAACGCATTACTAAGTCTGAATTACGCGTCCATTAGGGTTATTGGGTCCTCAATACACGTCGTTCTCATCACTTCAAGTTAAAACCTTGAAGGTGAAGCGGATAACTCAAGTTCTAACCACAAGTCATATAACAGTGAACCTCATTTGCTTGATACGTTCAACTCTTTTGGAACAAATCGATTGAAGTGAAGTTTCTTATACTTTTTCAAATGCATTAGTAGGTCTTAATTACGCGTCCATGTGGGTTATTGGGTCCTCAATACATGTCGTTCTCATTACTTCAAGTTAAAAACTTAAAGGTGAAATGGATAACTTAGATTCTAACAACAAGTCATGTAACAGTGAATCTGATTTGGTTGATACGTTCAGTTCTTTTGAAACAAATCGATTGAAGTGAAGTTTCTTATACTTCTACAAACGCATTACTAAGTCTGAATTACGCGTCCATGAAGGTTATTGGGTTCTCAATACACATCGTTCTCATCACTTCAAGTTAAAACCTTGAAGGTAAAATAGATATCTTATGTTCTAAGGACAATTCATATAACAGTGAACCTCATTTGCTTGATACGTTCAGTTCTTTGGAAACAAATCTATTGAAGTGAAGTTTCTTATACCTCTTCAAAAGCATTACTAAGTCTTAATTACGCATCCAGGAAGGTTATTAGGTCCTCAATACACGTCGTTCTCATCACTTCAAGTTAAAACCTTAAAAGGAAAACAGGGTAACTTAGGTTCTAACCACAAGTCATATAACAGTGAACCTTATTTGTTTGATACTTTCAGTTCTTTTGGAACAAATCGTTTGGGTTAAAGAGATATTTGATTAACATATGGACTCATGTATTTCACTTTGAATAACTTAAGATGTCATTTTAGTGGATCTATCTTAGTTTATAGCAGTGTTGGATTGAGAATGTTTGAAATGATGAGATCTGATGGCCTTAAAAGTTAGATCACCGATGGGAAAGTGTAACGCCCCCGAATCCACCCTCGCTCGGTGCGCCACTTTGCTAACCAATCCCACGTTAAAACCTCATTTAAAATAAAATTGACACTGTGGTATCTAAAACTAAATCTCCTGAAACTCTTTTAGGTCATACCTAGCTGCCTAGACTCACAAATTTTCCTTAATCCTAACCTTTAAACACTACGGCATCCTTCCCGAAAATTTCGGCAAAGCAACACCTAAAAATGGCGCCTCCAAAATGCTAGGTACCTGCAATAAATCAATCCCCAAATAGATCCAGAATACTCCTAACCAACTATCCAGCATATGGCATGAGAAATCTCCAAATAGAAGTAAAGAGGGAAACTAAAATACAAACATTTCTAAGTGAAAAAAGTCCACAATATAGGGTGACATATCACCCTTAACTATGACTATATACAACAAATCCAAATAGTTATCCCATAACTATCAAAAACATCAACCAAAAAGAGTTGCGCACCCCCCGCATTTCTACAAACAGACAATTACATTCAACTACCAAAAATACAAAGGCCCACATCCCCGAAGACCATGGTCGAGGCGCCCCGGCAATATCCTGCACCGGCATACTTCATGCATCACCAACTGCTGCCTAGTCCTGAGTTGTCTCATCCACCTCACCTGAATAAAGTACCCGTCACCTACACCATAGAACACAAAACGTAAGCCTAATGCTTAGAAAGTAGGGAAGAACAAATGAGACAACACAATGCAATCAACCTAACCCATGCAGTTTCTATCACTCAGTTGTGTTTATTTACTGTTCGTTGCTTTAATCATTTCATAAGCCGTGTGAATTGGGTAAGCTCACATCCTATACTCGAGGACGGCCCTTAGCTCACATCCCGTAATCGTACAGGATGGCCGTTAGCTCACATCCCGAGGACGGCCATTCCCAGAATCACCATTACGTACTATTTCTAGCCTAATCCAACTAAAACCTAACTAACCGGCCATTAATTTAGGTTCGGTAAAAACCGACCCGAAACTTCAAATGTGCATAATTTTCGCATCGGATATCAGAATCGAACGATTCCAGCGGCCACGTACTCCTCTAATTGCCTATTTTAACCTACCAAAAACAATTTTAAAACAAACGACCGTAGCTAGGTCAAAACTAGCAAAACCCGAACTGCCCTATAACCGGAAAATTTCCCCATTTCGGTTTTCCATCAATTCTCACCCGATTCCTCACCAATCAATCCCCCTCATACCTAATTAACATAAACTAACCAAAATTCAGAGGCTACACACAGAAAACCCGAAATGCCCAAATCGGGCTTGCTGAATTTCGCCCAAATTGGGCTCTTCACGGCCAGGCAATTATTGCCTGCCTAAAGTCTAGCAAACTCAGGCCAAAACCGCCCAAAAACGGCCGGTGATAGGAGCCAAATCCGGCTCGTCACCGTCAGCCTTGAATAGAACCAAAATAGGGGAGAAACCGAGCTTACTTGTTCGGTTTGTGCGCGGAGGCAGGCCAGAGTCTGCTCGCCGCCGTCGTCTGGTCGGAGAACGTCGGATTTCGCCGGTGATTGCTCCGCCGATCGTCGCCGGTGCTTCTCCCCCTTCTCTGCCCTGTTCTTTGCTCGCGGGGCTCGGGCATGCAAACAATAGAATGGCTTCGGCCATTCTGTTGTTTAAACTTTAAATTTTTATTTTTATTTTTTTAATAATAATAATACAATAATAATAACAATAATAACACAAACATTACCATTCTGCCCTTCCCCAAATTTTTGTAAGTCGCGTTCTTATATTATAAATTTTCGTAAATTGACCCTCACCCCGTACCCAGCTTAAGTTCTCCCATGGAAGTTCCCGAACATAATTCAATAAACATTTTAGTTCAACAAATTTATTCACTTTTAATTACTTTACTTTTTTAATATTTTCCCTTCTTTTTATTATTTTCTCTCCACTTCTTCCTTTCTAATCTAGATAATTTAATTAAACCTGATAATTTACATAAACCTAAAGCACAATACATATTAAGGAAAAATTCTCGGGTGTTACAGAAAGGACATCTAAGTTGACAATGTTCAATAGTGATTAATAAAAGTGATTTGTATAGATGCATAAGTTGTACATTTGGACGCGTGATAATTCAACCTTGTAGAGTTAAGGTATAAGTAGTATGAAGATTGAGGTGTTGAAAGTGAACTTACCCCACTTATAGGTTACTGTTGATTGTAATAATATTTTGTCGTCATCTTACAAATTTTTTTCTAAGACGTGAAATTAAGTTGGTCCATATGTCATTTAAATATGACATTTTACTTTACTCAGAGTGATTAAAATCTCAAATCAAGAGGAAAGTTTGATGTAGCACCCGGTTTCAATTAAACCGAATTTAACTTATCAATTAATGATTTGCAAATTCATGGAAGAATTGGGAGAGTTATTGGTTAGGTTAAAGAGTGACTAAGCAAGGGCATTTATGTAAATTTGGCAAGTTAAAAGTAGATAACCTATTTAAGGGAAGGGGTTTAGAGATTTATGCACTGTAGCCGCCACTGTTTTATCATTTATTCCTTTTCGGTGACCAGCTCAAGCTCAGTGGAGCTCTCGACGAATCTTCCACCAGACTCTTCTTCCATCTAAGTATGTTTTTCCCCATTTCTTATATTTTAGCAGTCTGATAACCGAGGGAGTCCAATGCGAGGGTTTCGAGGATGCTATAGATGAGTGTCAATTTCAGTTTAGTGCAGTATCGGGAATGCATTATGACCAGAGTTCTCAATTAGTTCCCTTAGGTCTCTGGTTGAATAGGATGAAGTTTAGTGAAGGTTTAATTAATGATCGGTTTATGGATTTAGGTTCGAGCTAATTCCCGGAGGAGATTTCAACCAAACCATCCAGAAGACCAGGTAAGTAAAGTATGCATGTGCCTTCGGGCCTACATCACAAAACAGTAGGGTTGTGCATTTTGTGAATGATTTTGTATGTCATGCATCATGTTTTTGAAAGACTACGAAAATGAATTTCCATGTAAGAATGGTAAGGTATGAACTGAACGTGACAGACAAACTATTAAGGGAACTAATTCGCCCCTTAATCGAGTAGAGGATGTATGACATTGGGAGAATTGATCCCACTCCTAATGGATCCATGGGATTAGAACAGCTATTAAGGGAATTCATCCGCCCCGTAATCGAGTAGAGGATGTATGACATTAGGAGAATTGATCCCACTCCCAAGGGAACCAAGGGATCAGATCAGTTTATGGACGTACGTGTATGCAACTAAGATGAGAATGTAGAAATTGCATGTTTAGGAATTTATGTTTCAGCAATGCATTTCATTACTGCTTACTTACTTAGCATTAGGCTAATAGATGAGTTTTGTGATGTCGGTGAAGAAGTGACAGCAGGTGAATCCTCTGAGTTCATTGAGGGATAAGATGGTTGGGGGAGCACACTCATGCCACAGATCTGGTACTTGATGAGGCGGGTTAACTGATGTCAATTGGTGTGAAAGTCTAGTTGACAGTGTTTCAATTTAAACTTGTTGAGTTTTCATAACAGTAGTGATTTCAACATTTTGAATACGTTTTTGAGTTTTCTCTTCTGATAATAGTGTTCTGTTTGGTTATAGTGTTGGCACTCACTGGATTTTAGTAATGTAATGGTTGAAATGTTTTGAACGGTCTCAATGAAGTGAGTAAATCCTTTTCGGTATTTAGAGTTGTGTTTGTATACCAAAGAGTAGATGAAGTGTGGTTCTGTTCTCTATCATTAGATGAAGTCTATCGGCAGAGGTTGAGTTGTTGTTCTGTTGTCTATCGGAAGATGTCTTCAGTGGAAGCCATCGGATGATATAGAACAAAATTTGTCGTTTAGTGATCGGTATATGTAGCTTGTTTTATCGGAAGATGTTGTTTTGTTCACTATCGGTAGACGAAGTCTATTGGTAGATGTCGGGTTATAGTTATGTGTCTATCGGAAGGTGTAGGTTTAAGTCCATCGGATGATGTCTCAGTAAACTCATCGGCAGATGCGTGCTGACGTCATCGGTAGTTGAAGAAAAACTTTTGTCGTTTAGTCACCGGTGGATGTAGAGCAAAGTCGATCAGATGAAGGAAATCATCTTGCTGACGTCATCGGAAGATGTAGAGTACATTTTGTCGTTTAGTGACCGGTGGATGCCGTGTGTAGATCCACCAGATGATGCAGAAAGTCTTTTGTCGTTTAGTGACCGGTGGATGCCGTTTGTAGATCCACCGGATGATGCAGAAAGTATTTTGTCGTTTAGTGACCGGTGGATGTCGTGTGTAAATCCATTGGATGATGTAGAGAGCACTTTGTCGTTTTGCCACCGGATGATGTTTTCCATTTTCTGCTCCAGCCCCTTTTTGTTGACTTTGTCCAGCGGGCGATGCGTTTGACTTTTGAAACTTATGAAGTATACTGCGATTTAATCCTTTATTCCTTTTGCCGTTTATTCCTCAAAATTTCAACTGAGTATTCAAGCATTGTACAATAGTTTTGTTTAACTTTATTTTTACTTAAACGATTTCCGCTGCAAGTTTCAAAAAAAAAAAAGAAATACGGTTGCAATTTTTAGTCATGTACGGGCATGGTGTGAAAAACCGGGTTCAGATAACTCGGGGCGTTACAGTGTGGTATCAGAGACATTCAGTTAAACCGTTCAAAAGATTACTCATCAGTACCAATCGTCGCATGGAAGTACTCCAACAACTGTAAGCGTTTATGTTAGCCTCAGTAATTAGATATTTATGAACATAGTTAACTTTGTACAGGAAGTGAGTTAATGGCCAGACGCCCAGGGAGACCTAGGATACCGAGGGAAATGCCAAACTTGAGGAGTGAGGCAGAACCTAGTGTTATTAGACAATTAACAGACTTGGTACGTCAGCAAACAGACTTAGTGCATCAGCAGTCCGATCAGTTGGGGGTGTTACTGAACCGAGAGGTGCAGGGGAGTGCCAACTCAGGTTCTAGCAATGAGCATTCAGTAGACCGATTCCGAAAGCTTCAGACGCCCACGTTTGATGGAAAATCATCTATCCCGATTGTTGCTGAAGAGTGGTTGAGGAAGATTGAAAACATGCTCCGATGTGCCAACATCGGAGAAGGAGACAAGTTCACCCTGGCGACCTTTCATTTTGCTGGAGACGCCCAGCTTTGGTGAGGAGACAATTGAGACCACCACCGACATTCTGACTATGACTTGGTAACAGTTTAAGGACATCTTCAATGATAAATATTTTAATAGCACTGTCCAGGCAGCAAAGAAGGTAGAGTTTTTGAACTTGAAGCAGACAGGGTCTGTGGCTGAGTACGTTAGACAATTTGAGTCCCTGTCCAGATTCGCTGGACACTTTATTCACCGAAATGAAGATAAGGTGTTTCAATTCATGAATGGACTGAAACCAGAAATGTACAGAGGGGTCAAGTTTTCTGGTTATAAAGGTTTGCCCTTCAGTGATGTTGTGTCCACAGCATTGGAGGTAGAAGAAGCTGAATTGAAATGTGCTGGACTAAAGGAGGCCCCGAGAAAGTTTGTTCAACCACCGCCGCAGAGAGGAGTGAAGAGGTCCAATGAAGGCCAGCACAGCCAAGGGATAGGAAAGAAGGTACCAGATACCAAGACGTTTCCTCAGTGCCCAAAGTGTTCGAAGAATCACTCGGGCGAGTGTAGATTTGGATCGGGTAAGTGCTTCAATTGTGATGAGGTTGGACACTTGTACAAGGATTGCCCAAAGCCTCGGATCGTTCGGTGTTTCCATTGTAACATGGTTGGCCATGTCAACAGAGACTGCCCGGCTTTGAAGAGTGGCCCTGCCAGGATTAAGCCAAGAATATTCTCCATGATGGAGTCAGGTGATGAGGACCAGCCTGCTGTAGTGTCAGGTACTGTATTAATTAACTCTGTACCTGCCTTTACTTTGATAGATTCGGATGCAACTCATTCTTTTATAGCCTCTGCATTTGCTGGTAAGTTAGATGTACGGTTTACTCCTTCTGAGCATGTGTATAACGTAGCATTACCTTCTGGTGAGCACATGCACTCCAATCAAATGATGCCTGATAGTGTGGTGTTGGTAGGGAACATGGATTTTCCTGCTGATCTTATTGTTATGGACATAATGGGATTTGATGTGATCCTAGGAATGGATTGGTTGTTTAAGCATTATGCCACTATAGATTGTAGGACTGGAATTGTTAGTTTTCAACCCCCTAGTGGTTTAAACCATACTTTCCAAGCCCTGAAGAAGAGTAAGGAAATGACCATAATGACTTCTGTTAGTTATAGATCCTCCCCTTGCAGAGAGTATTTATGCTTTTTGGCCAGTGTTTTAGACACACAAATAGTAGAAAAATCAAGCCCAAAAAATGTTTTAGTTGTCCAAGATTTTCCAGAAGTATTTCTAGATGACCTTCCTGGTTTGCTACCAGATAGGGAAATTGAATTTGTGGTAGATGTTTACCCCGGCGCTGAGCCAGTATCTAAGAATCCATAGACTAGCACCAACAGAACTTAAAGAGTTGAAGAAACAGTTAGAGGATTTGTTGGAGAAGGGGTTCATACGCCCTAGCTTTTCACCATGGGGTGCACCTGTTCTTTTTGTCAAAAAGAAGGATGGATCAATGCGTATGTGCATAGACTATAGATAATTGAATAAGCTAACTGTTAAGAATAAGTATCCACTGCCAAGGATTGATGATTTATTTGATCAGCTTAAAGGTGCAAGAGTTTTCTCTAAAATTGACCTTAGGTCCGGTTATTACCAGTTGAAGGTTAAATCTAAAGATATCCCAAAGACTGCCTTTCGCACAAGGTATGGACATTATGAGTTTTTGGTTATGTCTTTTGGTTTGACAAATGCACCAGCAGCTTTTATGGATCTCATGAATAGGGTGTTTCACAAGTATTTGGACAAGTTTGTCATTGTATTCATAGATGACATTTTAATCTATTCTAGAACTAAGGAGGAGCATGCAGGACACCTAAGCTTGGTGTTAGGATTGCTGAGGCAGCACCAACTTTATGCCAAATTTTCTAAGTGTGAGTTTTGGTTGGACAGAGTTCACTTTCTTGGTCATGTGATCTCTGGAGATGGGATATCTGTTGATCTAGCCAAGGTTCAAGCTGTTAAGGAATGGCCCCAACCGAAGAATGACACTGATATCCGAAATTTCCTTGGATTAGCAGGGTATTATAGAAAATTCATCGAGGGATTTTCAAAGATTGCCACACCCCTTACTATGTTAACAAGGAAGAATGTGAAGTATATGTGGACTGAAGAATGTGAACGTAGCTTTCAGACATTGAAGCAGAAACTGACCAATGCCCCAATTTTAACTCTTCCTGTCGAAAATGGTAAATTCAATATCTATTGTGATGCTTCCAAGATTTGACTTGGTTGTGTTTTGATGCAAAATGGAAAGGTTATAGCTTATGCTTCTAGGCAGTTAAAAGTACATGAAAAGAATTACCCTACACATGACTTAGAATTAGCTGCTGTGGTCTTCGCATTAAAGATTTGGAGGCACTATCTGTATGGACAAACTTGTGAGATATTTTCAGATCATAAAAGTCTGAAATACATTTTCACGCAAAAGGAACTGAATATGAGGCAACGTAGGTGGCTAGAGTTTGTCAAAGATTATGATTTCGAGATTAAGTACCACCCTGGCAAGGCGAATGTAGTGGCTGATGCCTTGAGTAGAGTGACTCCTTCAGTCTCTACATTGATTCTAGAAATACCGATAGCTTTAGAGACAGAATTCCAAAGATTTAACCTGGAAGCTGTGTCTAGTGTGTCAGCCATGCTTTCGGCCATATCCTTGAGGCCAACTATTTTGGAGAAAATCAAGGAAATTCAAATGAATAACGTTGAATGTAATAAGTACAAGTTGTGCATAAATTCTACTGACAAGTCGGATTTCAACTACTCAGCTGATGGAATTCTCAAGTTTCGAAATAGATGGTTTGTTCCGACTGATGCCGAACTTAGAAAGGAAATCCTATCTTAGGCATATTCCTCCAGACTTTCTGTTCATCCTGGAGGTACGAAAATGTACAGAGATCTTAAACAACATTATTGGTGGCCAGGTATGAAGAGAAGTGTGGCGGAGTATGTGAAGTAATGTCTGGTCTGCCAGCAAGTCAAAGCTGAACATCAGAGGCCTGCTGGAACATTGCAACATTTACCAGTTCCCGAATGGAAATGGGAACAAATAACTATGGATTTTATTGTAGGATTACCTAGAACCGCAAAAGGTCACGATGCAATTTGGGTAATAGTTGATCGTTTAACCAAATCAGCTCACTTTCTGCCGATGAAGATAACATACTCGATGGATCAATTGGCTGAGTTGTATGTGCACGAAGTTGTTAGACTGCATGGAGTTCCAAGCACCATAGTTTCAGACCGAGACTTCAGATTTACATCTAAGTTTTGGAAAAGTTTGCACAAGGCTATGGGAACACAGCTTAGTTTTAGCACAGCCTTTCATCCTCAAACTGATGGACAATCCGAGAGAACTATCCAAACGTTGGAGGATATGCTTCGTGCATGTGTACTGGCATTTCAAGGTTCTGGGAGTAAGAATTTACCATTGGTTGAATTCTCTTATAATAACAGTTTTCAAGTAACAATAGGCATGGCACCATACGAGGCATTATATGGACGAAAGTGCAGATCTCAATTATATTGGGATGAGGTTGGAGAAGCACAACTGATTGGTCCTGACATTGTTCAACAGACAGTGGAGAAGATTGCTCTTATCCGACAAAGAATCTTAACAGCTCAAAGCCGGTAGAAAAGCTATGCAGACAAAAGGCGAAGAGAACTGAAATTTGTAGTAGGTACTGAAGTTTTTCTTAAGGTGTCACCTTTCAAAGGAGTTGTGAGATTTGGGAAAAGAGGCAAGTTGAACCCCAGATATATTGGACCTTTCCAAATCGTGAAGAGGATTAGGAAGTCAGCATACCAACTTCAGTTACCAGCCTCTCTGGATGGAATTCATAATGTGTTTCATGTTTCCATGCTAAAGAAGTGTGTTAGAGATCTTTCACAGATGGTGGAACAGCAGAACATCGAAGTTCTTCCTACTCTTACTTATGAGGAGAAACCAGTAAAAATCTTAGATTATGCAGTAAAGGTATTGCGCAACAAAGAGTTTCCACTAGTAAAAGTCTTATGGAACAACCAGAACAGAGAGGAGGCCACTTGGGAGCGCCAGCAAGACATGATGGACCAACATCCAGAATTATTCAGGTACTGAATTTTGAGGACAAAATTCTTTTAAGAAGGGCAGATTGTAGCACCCGGTTTCAATTAAACCGAATTTAACTTATCAATTAATGATGTGCAAATTCATGGAAGAATTGGGAGAGTTATTGGTTAGGTTAAAGAGTGACTAAGCAAGGGCATTTATGTAAATTTGGCAAGTTAAAAGTAGATAACCTATTTAAGGGAAGGGGTTTAGAGATTTATGCACTGTAGCCGCCACTGTTTTATCATTTATTCCTTTTCGGACACCAGCTCAAGCTCAGCGGAGCTCTCGACGAATCTTCCACCAGACTCTTCTTCCATCTAAGTAAGTTTTTCCCCATTTCCTATATTTTAGCAGTCTGATAACCGAGGGAGTCCAATGCGAGGGTTTCGAGGATGCTATAGATGAGTGTCGATTTCAGTTTAGTGCAGTATCGGGAATGCATTACGACCAGAAATCTCAATTAGTTCCCTTAGGTCTCTGGTTGAATAGGATGAAGTTTAGTGAAGGTTTAATTAATGATCGGTTTATGGATTTAGGTTCGAGCTAATTCCCAGAGGAGATTTCAACCAAACCATCCAGAAGACCAGGTAAGTAAAGTATGCATGTGCCTTCGGGCCTACATCACAAAACAGTAGGGTTGTGCATTTTGTGAATGATTTTGTATGTCATGCATCATGTTTTTGAAAGACTACAAAAATGAATTTCCATGTAAGAATGGTAAGGTATAAACTGAACGTGACAGACAAACTATTAAGGGAACTAATCCACCCCTTAATCGAGTAGAGGATGTATGACATTGGGAGAATTGATCCCACTCCCAAGGGAACCATGGAATCATAAAAGCTATTAAGGGAATTCATCCGCCCCTTAATCGAGTAGAGGATGTATGACATTGGGAGAATTGATCCCACTCTTAAGGGAACCAAGGGATCAGATCAGTTTATGAACGTACGTGTATGCAACTGAGATGAGAAAGTAGAAATTCATGTTTAGGAATTTATGTTTCAGCAATGCATTTCATTACTGCTTACTTACTTAGCATTAGGCTAATAGATGAGTTTTGTGATGTAGGTGAAGAAGTGACAGCAGGTGAATCCTCTGAGTTCATTAAGGGATAGGATTGTTGGGGGAGCACACTCATGCCACGGATCTGGTACTTGATGAGGCGGGTTAACTGATGTCAATTGGTGTGAAAGTCTAGTTGACAGTGTTTCAATTTAAACTTGTTGAGTTTTCATAACAGTAGTGATTTCAATGTTTTGAATACTTTTTTAGTTTTCTCTTCTGATAATAGTGTTCTGTTTGGTTATAGTGTTGGCACTAACTGGATTTTAGTAATGTAATGGTTGAAATGTTTTGAACCGTCTCAGTGAAGTGAGTAAATCCTTTTCGGTATTTAGAGTTGTGTTTGTATACTAAAGAGTAGATGAAGTGTGGTTTTGTTCTCCATCGTTAGATGAAGTCTATCGGCAGAGGTTGAGTTGTTGTTCTATTGTCTATCGGAAGATGTCTTCAGTGGAAGCCATCGGATGATATAGAACAAAATTTGTCGTTTAGTGATCGGTATATGTAGCTTGTTTTATCGGAAGATGTTGTTTTGTTCACTATCGGTAGACGAAGTCTATCGGTAGATGTCGGGTTATAGTTATGTGTCTATCGGAAGGTGTAGGTTTAAGTCCATCGGATGATGTCTCAGTAAACTCATCGGCAGATGCGTGCTGACGTCATCAGTAGTTGAAGAAAAACTTTTGTCGTTTAGTCACCAGTGGATGTAGAGCAAAGTCGATTGGATGAAGGAAATCATCTGGCTGACGTCATCGGAAGATGTTGAGTGCATTTTGTCGTTTAATGACCGGTGGATGCCGTGTGTAGATCCACCGGATGATGCAGAAAGTCTTTTGTCGTTTAGTGACCGGTGGATGTCGTGTGTAAATCTATCGGATGAAGTAGAGAGCACTTTGTCGTTTTGCCACCGGATGATGTTTTCCATTTTCTGCTCCAGCCCCTTTTTGTTGACTTTGTCCAGCGGGCGATGCATTTGACTTTTGAAACTTATGAAGTATACTGCGATTTAATCCTTTATTCCTTTTGCCAATTATTCCTCAAAATTTCAACTGAGTATTCAAGCATTGTACAATAGTTTTGTTTAACTTTATTTTTACTTAAACGATTTCCGCTGCAAGTTTCAAAAAAAAAAAAGAAATACGATTGAAATTTTTAGCCATGTACGGGCATGGTGTGACAAACCGGGTTCAGATAACTTGGGGCGTTACATTTGATTACATAAATTTGGTTGTAATTTTACCTTGAAAAAAAATAAAAAAATCCATATTGGACAACAATATGAGTTGTTTTGGTTGACAACCTAAAGATTTTATTTTATATTCAGTTTTAAAAGATTAAAAGCGTCTTTGGACAAAAAGACCTAGAAGTTAAAGATTGAGTCATTGATTAAGTGGTTTCTGTATATAATTTATTACAACTCCTACTCTTCTGCGACATATCAATGAAAGACTTAATAATGAATTTAATGAAATGTTTGGTCAGTTGGTACATTTATATTTTTCAAAGAAAAAATTTATTAGATCAAATGACATTGTTATTGTATTTAAATTTGAGATGGATTGTTATAGAACTGAATACAATGGTATCAGATGTGATTGGACTTTGACTTATCTATAGTCTGGGACTGAACGTTAGAAACGTGCTAGAATGCACGGGCATTTTAATGTAGAAATTTTTATGAATTGTTTGCCAACCATCATTTTGTCTGAAAGTGGATAAATTTCTCTATTTAAATTGAAAAGGCTTTTGTGGAAGACATCACTTAGTGCTATATTTTATAGAAACTCAAAGTTTATGTTTAAGTTTTTGAACCCATGCTGAGGATTTTGAGCAATGAAATAGCTTAGATTTGACTCATCACCTTATGACGAATGAATAGTCCAAGGGACACTTCACTCTTAAGGATATGTTGAGGACATGAGAATTAAGTCTTAGTTATAGTTGTGAATCATTTATTCCTTTTGTTGGAATTTTGCTAAGAGATGTTTATAAGGTGTGATTTAGACATCTCATAGGTAATTACATGGACCGAGATATCTGTTAAGTGACTTTTTATGAAGAGTGACCTCAAACACTATTAGGGCATGAGATTAGAATTTTATGTCATTGTGAATAATTTTGGTTTAGAGTTAGTGGGAGAATCATAGTAAAAGAGAAGCCACTTGAGAACTTGAACCAGAGATGAGAATAAAGTATCCCCAACTATTTAGTGATATGACCTTAATTGATCAAAATTTTGAGGAAGAAATTTCATTAAGTGGGGGAGAATGTAAAACCCACGATTTGAATTGGGGAGCAAATCTCAAGAGAAGTGGAGGGGGAAAAAGGTAATTTTTCTTTTCACTCATTAATCTTCCACCTATACCATTCTCTCTCTCTCTCTCTCTCTCTCTCTCTCTCCATATATTCCTCCATCAGTTACGATTTTCTTCAGAAAAACTGCTCCTTTATCTTCACTCCTCTGTAACGCTTCCTTTCGTTAAAATTTCATAGGTGATTGGAGATTATAGTTTAGGCTGGTCAAGGAGAAAAACCTTTGCCAAATCTAATCCTTGATTCTTCAACCCTGGCGAATCTCTCAACTCTCAAAGGTAAAGTCTCGATATTTAATTTGATTCCCTAGTCTTTGTTGATTACATCAAAACTCCGAATAAGAATAAATTTGTTTTGAGTTAGTTGCTGTGATCTTTTTCCTTGGTCTGCTAGATTAGACTTAAATTTGAGATATTTTTGTTGTAAAACCATTGGAGACATTTGACGGAAACTCTTCCATCAGTTTCAATAGTAAAGGGGCACTGTACCTGTCAGACCAAGAGGGATCGGCATCGAGTCCGTGCGTTAGCACATATGCATTCCAACGCAGCACAATGCGATTCCGCTGTTTGGCGGCGAACTGCAGAACACTATCTCGTCTTTCTTCTACGAGTAGCTAACAGCGATCATGAGATACTTGGACTGCAATTCAGACTGATTTTGGCCCTTGTGGGCCGTAGGTAAGATTAAAAAGAAAGACCATTTTGAACATTTGTGATAACCATAGTCCATAAATGTTGGGTCAAGTTTTGAGCTTTTCTTTGACCCAAATGATAGATTATTTACCCAATTGGATATAGACCGTCCTTTGAGAGTATATAGGGAGATAAAATAGCCCAAAAATAATGAATGACTTTATTTCTTTTTAGGTACCAATTTATTGAATTAAGCTGTAATGCCTGGAAATTTTGGGTTTTAGGTTTCAAGTTTTTAGTTGCCGGGTTGTCAATTTTAAGTCTTAAAGAGTTTTAATTCGTATAAATTAGTAAATTATGCCCATTTTTCAAACGGAAAGTTTTGTTAGAACCCTAAGAATAAATTGGAATATTTGGAGAAATAAGAAATTTTCGGAGAAACCAAATCGATAGAAGAATTTATGAACGAAGCAAATGACGTAACTAAGGGCATTTAGGTAATTTTGAAGTAAAAATTGTTTTAAAGCCAAAATAACCTCTTTTTCTCTCATTTCTCCTCCCTTCCTACGTGAAGCTTCTCCTTGGCGATTTTTCCCCTCCTCCTCTATGTTTCTCTTCCATCAAGCTTTCTCCTCCGATTTTCGACGATTTTCCTTCAAGTTTTCTTCCCCTAATCCATACTCTAGGTAAGTTCTACACTTTGGGTATGTTTAGTTGTTGTTTTATGGTTGATTTTGATTTAGGGTTTAGTGTAAAATTTTCGGATTTGTGAGAAATCAATAGGATAGCGATTTTATGCCCATTAATGATACATTGGTTATTATTTTGGTAGATGGGATGAATTGATAGTGTTGGGTTGGTGTTTATGATTAATTTTAGGTTGTTGGAAGGTTGTTAGAAGCCATTAATGGAGTTTTGTAAATCATAAGCGTGTAGTGCTCGATGAAATGCCCGAATGAAGTGAAATAGAGTTTTTGGAAAAATTATCTTAACTCAGGGTTTCGATTAGTCTTGAATTTTATAATATAGAGTCGATACTAATGACGTGTTATGAAAATGCCTTAGGTAACCCAAGCTCTCAAAGGACGGTGCTCGGCATAGCTAGGACTCCAGGTAAATGGTGTTAGGTTTCTACCTCCTAAAGCCCTACATTATGTCGATGTTAGGAATTAAATGTCTTAATGATGTTTTCACGATTTTGGGGTTCTAAAGAGTCGGGTAGCCTAGAATACTTCCTATTAATGGTCGGATAGTTTCGTTTATGAGTTAGGCTCGTTATGTACGTTAAGAATTGGTTGGTGATTGTTTGGAGTACCTTACCTCATGCATCATGTTTTCTCCTTTAAGATTTAATGAAATGTTCTTGCAAGCAAGTTTTCAAGTAAACGAAGTGAGGTATGTAATGTCGAGTAAAGTTGGAGGATGAGTAGGCACAGGGCATGTTAATGGCAACTCAAGGCACGATAATACACCCAAGGAAATGGCAACTCAGGGCGAGTGTTTGGTCTACGGGGTAGAAAGGGTGGTGCCTATGTCTACTCATGCTTAAATATATATATATATAAATATATATATATATATGTTATGTAAAGTGAATAAATGAAAAATAAACATGTTTTGAAAAACCATGCATTATGTATACTCATGTTTTAGTGCACCTCCTTACTAAGCATTCGGCTTAATGTGTTTATCGTATGATGTAGGTGACGAGAACGAAGATGAGGAACCCCCTCCTGATGATCAGGCATATTTGGTCAATGGGCGGAGCTCGTGGCGACGGAACGTATTTTGGCTAGGCTAGAGAACCCGTGGGTGTGATTTGAGTCATTTTGTGGTAATTAGATGTAAGTTAGATGAACATGGGGCATTTGAAGGATTTTAGGGTGTATGTAGAAGTTGAATATGTAAGAAATTTCGTATTGAATATTGGCTTGAAGTTATGTATTTTGGATAGGTTGAAAAACGTATTTGTTTTGGACATTTTTTAGGAAATTCCGCGCGCACCACAGGGCACCCACATGCATTTTTTTTTATTTCTGGCTTTTCAAAATATGTTTCGACCAGACATTTTACAATACTTTTTAAACGTATTTTACGGGCGACCCCTACGTATTTTAAAGGATTTTAAGGGCCCAAAAACCGAGTTAAAATTTTTCAAAAAAAGGGTTTTTACTTCGTTTTAATGATTTAAAAGTTGATGAATTTTATGCCTGTCATGTTTAAGTTAAAGTTATGCTATTTAGGGTCGATCGAGGTGGGTCATTGGTCTATGTCCGGTTGGTTTTAGTGTGTTGTGTAAAAATGAAAAATTTTACGTGAACTATTCGAGGGTTTAAGGTTATGATTACGTCATGGCTAGGCCGTGGCATCCCTGACTGGGTTAGGGTCGTCACATAAGCTGTGGACTCATTGCATGGACTCTTTAATTTATTGAATTTGACCTGTTGTAGGCGCACTCGAGGTAGGGGTTTATTTTATTTTCGGTTAAGTATTATTTTTAATTCATTAATTAAATTCATTTATTTAGCATAAATTGTTTATTTAATTTTATGCTATTATTTCATTCACACAATCATCAACTGCATAATTTATCATTGATAAAAATTTTGTGGTTTTAACTAGAAGTAATAGGACAGCTGAAGAGCCGTGTCCTTGGGCGCGAAATCCTAAACCTGATCAGGGTAATTATGGCGTGCGATCGCCTCATGTCGATGTTTTGACCTATGGCCCAGTGTGCTCAGGGTCCATGAGAGACTCCATTCTCACTGAACATCTATTTAAATTGCATAATTGCATTTTTATTAAATCTATGCATATATTATATGACTGCTAGTAAAAAAACTCTACTCCTATTGAGTTTAGTTGAATCACCCCAAACGACTACTATTTTTCATGATTTAGTAAAGGAGATTTTAATTATCAGCACGGGAGCAATCACCTTGCAAAATTTCAAAATTTTAATAGATTTTTCTTGATGATGTATCTGATATTTTTAAGGTGAGACATACAATGGATGTGTAAACTTTGTTCTATTTAATTTACCATGTTACTTTATTGGATATACATTATTACATCATTTGGTGTCTCTTGTTGGACATGTTTATTTATCTGTCCGGGCCCTGACTTATACTAATTGGTTAATATTCTGTTGCGATTGGTGAAATTTGGTGTTAAGGGTCGTTCCCCGTTCTGTTGCAAGTCCCCTTTGGGGCATGACGAAAACCTTGAAGGTGAATAGGATAACTTTGGTTCTAACCACAAGTCATGTAATAGTGAACCTCATTTGCTTGATACGTTTAGTTCTTTTGGAACAAATCGATTGAAGTGAAGTTTCTTATACTTCTTCAAACACATTACTAAGTCTTAATTACGCGTCCAAGAGGGGTATTGGGTCCTCAATAATTGTCGTTCTATTAACTTCAAATTAAAACCTTGAAGGCGAAATGGATAACTTAGGTTCTAACCACAATTCATGTAATAGTGAACCTCATTTGCTTGATACGTTCAGCTCTTTTGGAAGAAATCGATTGAAGTGGAGTTTCTAATACTTCTTCAAAAGCATCACTAAGTCTTAATTACGCGTCCATAAAGGTTATTTGGTCCTCAATATACGTCGTTCTAATCACTAAAAGTTAAAACCTTGAAGGTGAAATGGATAACTTAGGTTCTAACCACAAGTCATGTAACAGTGAACCTCATTTGCTTGATACGTTCAGTTCTTTTTGAACAAATCGATTGTAGTGCAGTTTCTTATACTTCTTCAAACCCATTATTAAGTTTTAATTACGCGTCCATGAGGGTTATTGAGTCCTCAATACAAGTCGTTCTAATCACTTCAAGTTAAAACCTTGAAGGTTAAATGGATAACTTAGGTTCTAACCACAATTCATGTAACAGTGAACCTCATTTGCTTGATACGTTCAACTGTTTTAGAACAAATCGATTAAAGTGGAGTTTCTTATACATCTTCAAAAGCAATACTAAGTCTTAATTGCGCGTCCATGAAGGTTATTAGGTCCTCAATACACGTCGTTTTCATCACTTTAACTTAAAACCTTAAAGGTGAATAGGATAACTTAGGTTCTAACCACAAGTCATATAACAGTGAACCACATTTGCTTGATAAGTTCAGTTCTTTTAGAATAAATCCATTGAAGTGAAGTTTCTTATAATTCTTCAAATACATTACTAAGTCTTAATTACGCGTCCATGAATGTTATTAGGTCCTCAATACAGGTCGTTCTCATCACTTCAAGTTAAAACCTTAAGGATGAAATGGCTAACTTAGGTCCTAACAACAATTCATGTAATAGTAAACCTCATTTGCTTGATACGTTCAGTTTGTTGGAACATATCAATTGAAGTAATGTTTCTTATACTTCTTCAAACGTATTACTAAGTATTAATTACGCATCCATTAAGGTTATTAGGTACTTAATACAAGTCGTTCTCACAACCTCAAGTTCAAATCTTAAAGATAAAATGGATAACTTAAGTTCTAACCACAAGTCATGTAACAGTAAACCTCATTTGCTTGATATGTTAGTTCTTTTGGAACAAATAGATTGAAGTGAAGTTTCTTTTACTTCTTCAAAAGCATTACTAAGTCTTAATTACATGTCTATGAAGGTTATTGGGTCCTTAACACACGTCGTTCTCATCCGTTCGAGTTAAAACCTTTAAGGTGAAATGGATAACTTAGGTACTACCCAAAAGTCATATAACAGTGAATCTCATTTGATATATACGTTCAGTTCTTTTGGAACAAATAGATTGAAGTAAAGTTTCTTATACTACTTCAAACGCATTACTAAGTCTTAATTACGCGTCGATGATTGTTATTGGGTCCTCAATGCACGTCATTCTCATCACTTCAAGTTAAAACCTTGAAGGTTAAATGCAGTACTTTGGTTCTAACCACAAGTCATGTAATAGTGAACCTCATTTGCTTGACACGTTCAGTTCTTTTGGAAAAAATCGATTGAAGAGGAGTTTCTTATACTTCTTCAAAAGCATTACTAAAGCTTAATTACGCGTCCATGAAGGTTATTAATTCATCAATACAGGTCGTTCTCATCACTTCAAGTTAAAACCTTGACGGTGAAATGGATAACTTAGATTCTAACCACAAGTCATGTAACAGTGAACCTCATTTGCTTGATACGTTTAGTTCTTTTGGAATAAATCGAGTGAAGAGGAGTTTCTTATAATTCTACAAAAGCATTACTATGTCTTAATTACGCGTCTATGAAGGTTATTAGGTCCTCAATACAAGTCGTTCTCATCACTACAAGTTAAAACCTTAAAGGTGAAATGGATAATTTAGATTCTAACCACAAGTCATATAACAGTGAACCTCATTTGCTTGATACGTTTAGTTCTTTTGGAATAAATCGAGTGAAGAGGAGTTTCTTATAATTCTACAAAAGCATTACTATGTCTTAATTACGCGTCTATGAAGGTTATTAGGTCCTCAATACAAGTCGTTCTCATCACTACAAGTTAAAACCTTAAAGGTGAAATGGATAATTTAGATTCTAACCACAAGTCATATAATAGTGAACCTCATTTTCTTGATACGTTAAGTTCTTTTGGAACCAATCGATTGACGAGGAGTTTCTTATACTTCTTCAAAAGCATTACTAAGTCTTAATTACGCGTCCATGAAGGTTATTAGGTCCTCAATACAGGTCGTTCTCTTCACTTCAAGTTAAAACCTTGAAGGTGAAATGGATAACTAAGGTTCTAAGCAAAAGTCATGTAACAGTGAACCTAATTTTCTTGATACGTTCAGTTCTTTTAGAACTAATCGATTGAAATGAAGTTTCGTATACTTATTCAAAAGCTTTACTAAGTTTTAATTACGCGTCCATGAGGGTTATTGGGTCCTCAATACACGTCGTTCTAATAACTTCAAGTTAAAACCATGAAGGTGAAATGGATAACTTTGGTTCTAACCACAAGTCATATAAAAGTGAACCTCATTTGCTTGATACGTTCAGTTCTTTTGAAACAAATAGATTGAAGTAAAGTTTCTTATACTTCTTCAAGCTCATTACTAAGTCTTAATTACGCATTCATGCAGGGTTATTGTGTCCTCAATACACGTCATTCTCATCAGTTCAAGTTAAAACCTTGAAGGTGAAGTGGATAATTTAGGTTTTAACAACAAGTCATGAAACAGTGAACCGCATTTACTTGATACGTTCAGTTCTTTTGCAATAAATAGATTGTAGTGAAGTTACTTACACTTCTTCAAACGCATTACTAAGTCTTAATTACGCGTCCATGAGGGTTATTGTGTAACACCCGAGTCAACGGCCAGGTGATTATCTTAACTGTATTAACGGTAATAAATATTTAATATTCGTAGTTTAAGATTTATGCCAAGCTCAATTAATTACATGTGGATCTAAACTAGGTTGGGTGGCAAAGTTGTAATAATGGAGGATTGAGGCCAGTATTTAAAGAAAAAGGAAAGGATTCAAACCTCATTTAAACCACTGTAACCGACATCCCCAACTTCCGGCGATTTCTTCTCTCCCAAGCTCTCACTCTCTGTCAGATGGAAATCCCTCATTCGGGGATCGGTTTCCTTGCTGCTTCTCGGCTACTTTGTGCTCGAGGTACAGGTTTAACAATGTGGTTATCTATTAGTTTATTAGCCCAGTTTTCAAGCTCTGTATTGAAGTTTGGATTCTTCAATGGCCGAATATCAATAAGAACATTTTGAAACCCGAGATTGGTAATGTCATTCCGAATCGATTCTGGACATTTAAAACAACCAACACTGAGTTATCATTATCGAATCGGTCTGTTTTGATTTTTGGGATTTCGGGTTACATTGAGTATTAAACTAAAAACTCAGGAAGGACTCTTAGCTATTAGATCTTAGGATAACTCGAGATTAGAACTATTAGGATTTTGTTTTAACTACTGCAATGTAAATGTTTAGGTGAAGAAGTTTGAAGAGAAAGGAGCTCAAGTGCTAAGGAGATCAGGTAAGTGAATGTATTAAGATTTTCGGCTAATAGAGCCCTACATCGTAGGAGTACTAGGTTGAGATGTCTAATGTTTACCTTATGATTATGAGCTTGTCTGCACTTAAAGGATTTATGTATGTTGCGAGTTACACCCTGTGATGACCTGTTAGTGATTGTGAAGTTGTTTGCTCTGGTATGATCCTTGTCATAGTTTGATGAGTTAAAAGCTCTCATGTTCATGCATCATGAATGTTACTCAAGCATAAGAAAATATTTTAACGCATGTTTTCCATGAACAAGATGTATATGTATATATGTATATGTATAAGATTTATGCTACGTGGATTAAATGAGGGTTGGGGGCGGTTCGGCGTATGTCACAGTCCAAAGTAGGACATATGAATACGACCCGCAGTAGGGAACAAGATCAAACTCACTGTCGAACCCCCTTTACCGGCACAAATCATATCTTGTTCCACACAACCTAAACAAAGAATATGAACAAAGACTGTGAATGATGAATACGATCAATGACTATGAATGATGAATATCATCAATGACTATGAATGATGAATATGATCAATGATTATGAATGATGAATATGATCAATGTCTATGAATGATGATTACGAGCAAAGACATGAACAAGAGAAGACTTATGAGCATGTGATTTTTCCAAATTATGCATTCATACATCCATGTTAGTGTTGCATTCCTTACTAAGCATTAGGCTTATAGTTTAAACCTTATGATGTAGGTGACGAGTTTTCAGGTGAGGAACTCAAGGTCAATGAAGATGTCTAAACTTGGTTGCTGGAGGATGCTCAGCGTGACAGTGAAGACTGGATAGGCGACTAAACTCCCTGTTTATGCACATAGTAAGTTAGAAAAGTTTACCACGAACAGATGACTAAATAGAATAGAATTTCGTATAACAATGAGATATGGATTTGAAAAGCTTGTCTTTAGAGTCTGAATACGGTTTTAAGGATTAATGAATGGTTTGTTTCGTTTGAGTCTTCCGCTATGCGTATTTTAGATGAGTTTATGATTTTTACTCTTTGGGGTTTGTGATTACTAAGTTACGGGTCGGGTGAGTTGTGATATGTTCTATCGAATGAAGATGTTTGATGATTAAAGTGTTTTACTGCCGTATGATTGAAGCTGGATGAGGCAATCATTCGGCTGACGTCATCGGCGGATGTCAATAGATGAGAGTTAAACGATTCAGTCTTCTGGATGACGTCACCGGAAGATGTAGTATGTTTCTTCATCGGCAGATGTAGAGTGTTTAGCCATCGGATGATGAAGGTGCTGTTTTGTCGTCTAGCGATCGGCAGATGTAGAGTGTTTAGCCATCGGATGATAACAGTGCTGTTGTGTCGTCTAGCGATCGGTAGATGTAGAGTGTTTAGCCATCGGATGATGAAAGTGCCATTTTGTCGTCTAGTGATCGGCAGATGCAGAGTATTTAGCCATCGGATGATGTGAGGGTTTCCTTGTCGTTTAGTGACCGGGTCATGTATTAATTATGCACGTGGGGAGCACATGTCCATCGGATGATGTTTCCCCCATTTCACCGGAAGATGAAGTATATTTCCTCGCCGGATGATGTAAATGATAGTTTGTCGTTTAGTGATCGGATGATATAGAACTTGTAAGCTATCGGTAGATGTTTTTAATGGGTCACACGAGATGCACGTGGGTGATTGTCGGTCGTGCGGTATTCGCATCTGCCGATAGGTGTTTAATGAGCCATGTGGGGTGCACGTGCCATCCGGAAGATGCAATGTCTATCGGTTGATGCATGCAGACCCATGCAACTTGTGCGTCGATTGGAAGCATGTACGAGGGACGAACTTTCCATCCATTAAGTTGAAAGTGCCATTTTGTCGTCTAGCGATCGGCAGATGTAGAGTGTTTAGCCATCGGATGATGAAAGTGCCATTTTGTCGTCTAGCGATCGGCAGATGTAGAGTGTTTAGCCATCGGATGATGAAAGTGCCATTTTGTCGTCTAGCGATCGGCAGATGTAGAGTGTTTAGCCATCGGATGATGAAAGTGCCATTTTGTCGTCTAGCGATCGGTAGATGTAGAGTGTTTAGCCATCGGATGATGAAGGTGCTGTTTTGTCGTCTAGCGATCGGTAGATGTAGAGTGTTTAGCCATCGGATGATGAAAGTGCCATTTTGTCGTCTAGCGATCGGTAGATGTAGAGTGTTTAGCCATCGGATGATGAAGGTGCTGTTTTGTCGTCTAGCGATCGGTAGATGTAGAGTGTTTAGCCATCGGATGATGAAAGTGCCATTTTGTCGTCTAGCGATCGGTAGATGTAGAGTGTTTAGCCATCGGATGATGAAGGTGCTGTTTTGTCGTCTCGCCGGATGATGTAAATGATAGTTTGTCGTTTAGTGATCGGATGATATAGAACTTGTAAGCTATCGGTAGATGTTTTTAATGGGTCACACGAGATGCACGTGATTGTCGGTCGATGCGGGTATTCGCATCTGCCGATAGGTGTTTAAATGAGCCATGTGGGGTGCACGTGCCATCCGGAAGATGCAATGTCTATCGGTTGATGCATGCAGACCCATGCAACTTGTGCGTCGATTGGAAGCATGTACGAGGGACTAACTTTCCATCCATTAAGTTGAAGCCTTTAAGCCTGTTAGGTATACTGTTATTAAAGAGAAAAAAAAGAGAGAAGGAGAAAAGAGTTCAAATATGAGTTAAAGTTTTATGTAAAGTCATGAATTTCGTGGCGATCCTCCCCGGGTCGTTACAATTATGGTATCAAAGCAAAACGGGTTCTAAAACCGATTCTGCAGACTGCCTTCCAGCACTGACTGTCACATGAGCACACTCCAACAACTGTAAGTATTTATGATTTCAGTATATGTCATTAAGTTAAGATATATCTGTAATGATTTGTCTAGGAATCCCGAAATGGTTAGAGGCCAGCAGAGAGAGACCAATGAGGATAGCAATGCTATTGCTCAGTTGACCGAGTTAGTCATGCGCCAATCTCACCAGGATAGAACGACTGATGACAGCTAGAGAGGAACAAGGCAACTCCAGTACTAATGCAACTCATGATCATGGGGGTGAGCGTTTCCACCGGCTTCGACCCCCGGTGTTTAATGGACATGTTTCAGATCCTATCTATGCTGAGGAGTGGATTCGAAAGATAGAAGACCTGTTTAAGTATGCAAAGGTTGATGAGGGAGATAAGATCACCTATGCTGTCTTTCATTTGGAGTTAAGTGCAAGGCATTGGTGGGACTCGATCCAGAACACCGCTAATGCCGAAGCTATGACCTGGGAGATGTTCAAGACTTCTTTCTTTGACAAGTACTTCAATAGGACTGTTCGGGCCAACAAGAAGAAGGTGTTCATGAATCTGCGACAAACTGGCTCTGTGACGGATTACATATGCAAATTTGATGCCCTATCACGGTTTGCTCCCCGTATGATTGAGGATGACGAGGACAAGATTTACCAATTTGTTCAAGGACTGAAGCCGAGTCTGTACATGAAGGTGAAGACTGCTGGGATACACAATGTACCTTATGGTGAAGTGACGGCTAAGGCCTTGGAACTGGAAGAGCCAGAAATGACAGCATATGCACAGCGTGAGCAGCCAAGGAAACTCACGAAGGACACTCAGCCGCCACCACGTCAGAACAAAGGTTGGCAGCCACAACAGAACAGGGGACCACAGCAACAACAACAAGGAATAAATAGACCCCTCAACCAGAATGATGACCAAGGAAAAGGGAAGAGGCCACTGGCAACCCTATGCCCCACCTATCAGAAGAATCACCCCGGCGAATGCAAGTTGCGTTCTGGCCGCTGTTTCAGATGTGACAAGGTTGGACACATAGTTAGAGACTGCCCCATGCCACCAGATCTGAACCGTGCAAGGGTAGCACCAAGAGTCTATGCAATGATGGAGGATGAAGAAGCCGTGCAGCATACAGTCATAACAGGTACCATTATGATCTGTGGTTTTGCTGCTTACACGCTTATAGATAAAGGAGCCACGCACTCATTTATATCAACCTTGTTTGTGTGCAATCACAACTTAGAACCTTTACCAGCCGAAAGGCCATATGATGTTATGTTACCATCAGGGAAGTCCCTACATTCTGAATAGATTGTTAAAGGTGATGTTGTGTCCTTAGGAAGTAAGAAACTATATGTAGAACTGATTGTAATTGACATGAAAGGATACGGGGTGATATTAGGAATAGATTGGTTATTTAGGCATTATGCCACAATAAGTTGTAGATCTGGGATGGTTGATTTTCGACCCCCAAATAGTAATCATTATTCCTTCCAAGCTATCCCTAAGATAAGTAAAATACCGATCATATCCTCACTAGAAATTTATCGGTTACTGAAAAATGGTTGTGAGAGTTACTTAGCTAGCATAATGGATGTTCGGGTGAAGAATAAGATAGAGTTACAAGAAATCCACGTAGTCAGAGAGTTCCCCGAGGCATTTTTGGATGACTTGCCAGGATTGCCACCTGATAGAGAAATAGAGTTTGTAATTGATACATATCCCGAGGCATTACCTGTATCTAAGAACCCTTACCGTATGGCACCTGTTGAGTTAAAGGAGTTAAAAGTCCAACTACAGGAATTAGTAGACAAAGGGTTTATACGCCCTAGTAGTTCCCCTTGGGGTGCATCTGTCTTATTTGTCAAGAAGAAAGATGGTTCCCTTAGAATGTGCATAGACTACAGAGAGCTAAATAAGTTGACAGTCAAGAATAAGTACCCCTTACCCCGAATTGATGATTTGTTTGACCAACTGCAAGGAGCAAAGGTGTTTTCAAAAATAGATTTACGTTCAGGTTATTACCAACTGAAAGTTAAGGAAGGAGATATACCAAAGACAGCTTTCAGAACCCGTTATGGACACTATGAATTCTTGGTCATGTCATTCGGAGTGACCAATGCACCTGCAGCCTTTATGGACTTAATGAATCGTGTGTTTCGGGAGTATTTGGACAAATTTGTAATTGTATTCATAGATGATATCCTGATATACTCACAGACATAAGCTGACCATGTAGAGCATTTAAAAATAGTTTTGACAACATTGAAGGAGCACCAGCTTTATGCCAAATTGTCCAAGTGTGAATTTTGGTTGGACAAGGTTAATTTTCTTGGCCATGTAGTTTCTGCTAATGGCATATCAGTGGACCCTACCAAAATTCAGGTAGTAAAGGATTGGCCACAACCAAAGAATGCCAGTGAGGTCCGCAGTTTCCTTGGATTGGCAGGCTATTACAAAAAGTTCATCAAAGGATTTTCTATGATAGCTAAGCCCCTGACAAATTTGACAAAGAAGGACAATAAGTACTCTTGGATCGAAGCTTGTGAGGATAGTTTCCAGACATTGAAGGTGAAGTTAACAACAGCCCCAGTATTGACCCTTCCAACTGAAGAAGGAAAGTTTAGCGTATTTTGTGATGCATCGAAAGTTGGTTTGGGCTGTGTTTTGATGCAAGAAGGCAAGGTTGTAGCATATGCCTCTAGGCAGTTAAAGAGTTATGAACAAAACTACCCCACCCATGATTTAGAATTAGCCGCTGTCATTTTTGCTTTGAAGATATGGAGGCACTACTTATATGGACAGCAGTGTGAGGTGTTTTCTGACCATAAAAGTCTGAAGTATCTCTTTACACAAAAGGAATTGAACATGAGGCAGAGGCATTGGTTGGAATTTGTTAAGGATTACGACTTTGAGATCAAGTATCACCCGGGTAAGGCTAACTCTGTAGCCGACGCATTAAGCAGGATGTATACAACAATGCAACCTGTTGTATCAACTATGTCTATACCTTTGAGGACAGAGATTCAGAAATTGGAGTTGGAGATAGTTCCAGAGTTGTCAGCCTTGCTCGCAAATTTGACCATTCAACCAATGGTTTTAGAAAAGATCAAAGAGGCACAACAGAAGGACTCTGAGGAGAATAACAGCATGATGAACAAGGTGAAGGACACCACCTCCGAGTTTAGTCTTTCCAAGGAGGGGATTCTGAAGTTTAGGAATAGATGGTATGTCCCTAATGATGAAGAATTACGTAAGTTAATCTTGGCTGAGGTGCATTCGTCTCCCTTTTCTGTGCATCCTGGAAGCACCAAGATGTATAGAGACATGAAGTTACTCTATTGGTGGCCAAACTTAAAGAGAGATGTTGCTAAGTATGTAGAATCGTGTTTGGTTTGCCAACAAGTTAAAGCTGAGCACCAACGTCCAGGAGGTACCCTTCAGCCCCTACCTGTTCCCGAATGGAAGTGGGAACACATAGCTATGGATTTCGTTGTAGGACTACCTAAGACAACTAAGGGACATGATAGTATTTGGGTTGTGATTGAGAAATTGACAAAATCAGCCCATTTCTTACCAGTAAGGACAACCTACTCGATGGACCAGCTTGCTGATCTTTATGTACAAGAAGTTATTAGGTTGCATGGAATTCCTGCATCTATTGTCTCTGATCGTGACCCTAGATTTACCTCCCGATTTTGGAAAAGTTTACAAGACGCGTTAGGTACAAAGTTAACCTTCAGTACTGCCTTCCACCCACAGACAGATGGTCAATCTGAAAGGACTATTCAGATACTTGAAGACATGCTGAGGGCGTGTGTACTAGATTTCCAGTCATCCTGGAGTAGATACTTACCCTTGGTTGAGTTCTCTTACAACAATAGTTACCAGTCCACCATAAGTATGACACCTTATGAGGCGTTGTATGGTAGGAAATGTAGATCACCTCTGTATTGGGATGAGGTTGGTGAAGCAAAACTCATAGGTCCCGAGATGTTACAGCAGATGTCAGACAAGATTGCCACTATTAAGAGGAGGATGTTTACTGCACAAAGCCGACAGAAAAGTTATGCAGACCAAAGGAGGAGAGATCTTGAATTTGCTGTTGGTGATGAAGTTTTTCTGAAGGTTTCACCATTTAAAGGAGTACTAAGGTTTGGCAAAAAGGGAAAGCTCAATCCATGATTTATTGGACCACTCCCTGTTATAGCTAGAATCGGTAGTACAGCTTACAGACTGTGGTTGCCTCCATCATTGGATAAAGTTCATAATGGTTTCCATGTGTCAATGTTAAGGAAATGTATACGGGACCCTACACAAGTTGTTAAACCAGTGGATTTTGAGATTGAGCCGACACTAACATATGAAGAGAAGCCAGTGCAGATATTGGAATCCGCAGTTAAGACTCTGAGGAATAAAGAGATTCCGTTGGTCAAAGTTTTATGGAAGCATCATGGCATTGAAGAAGCCACGTGGGAGCGACGACAGGATATGTTAGACAAGTATCCAGAGTTGTTTGTTTGATCAATTTTCGGGGACGAAAATTTTGTTTAAGGAGGGGTGGATGTAATACTCGAGTCAATGGCCAGGTGATTTTCTTAACTGTATTAACGGTCATAAATATTTAACCTTCGTAGTTTAAGATTTATGCCAAGCTCAATTAATTACATGTGGATCTAAACTAGATTGAGTGGCAAAGTTGTAATAATGGAGGATTGAGGCCAGTATTTAAAGAAAAAGGAAAGGATTCATACCTCATTTAAACCACTGTAGCCGACATCCCCAACTTCCGGTGATTTCTTCTCTCCCAAGCTCTCGCTCTCTGTCAGCTGGAAATCCCTCCTTCGGCAATCGGTTTCCTTACTGCTTCTCGGCTACTTTGTGCTCGAGGTACCGGTTTAACAATGTGGTTACCTGTTAGTTTATTAGCCCAGTTTTCCAGCTCTGTATTGAAGTTTGGATTCTTCAATGGCCGAATATCAATAAGAACATTTTGAAACCCGAGATTGGTAATGTCATTCCGAATCGATTCTGGACATTTAAAACAACCAACCCTGAGTTATCATTATCGAATCCGTCTGTTTTGATTTTTGGGATTTCAGGTTACATTGAGTATTAAACTAAAAACTCGGGAAGGACTCTTAGCTCTTAGATCTTAGGATAACTCGAGATTAGAACTATTAGTATTTTGTTTTAACTACTGCAATGTAAATGTTTAGGTGAAGAAGTTTGAAGAGAAAGGAGCTCAAGTGCTAAGGAGATCAGGTAAGTGAATGTATTAAGATTTTCGGCTAATAGAGCCCTACACCGTAGGAGTACTAGGTTGAGATGTCTAATGTTTACCTTATGATTATGAGCTTGTCTGCACTTGAAAGATTTATGTATGTTGCGAGTTACACCCTGTGATGACCTGTTAGTGATTGTGAAGTTGTCTACTCTGGTATGATCCTTGTCATAGTTTGATGAGTTAAAAGCTCTCATGTTCATGCATCATGAATGTTACTCAAGCATAAGAAAATGTTTTAACGCATGTTTTCCATGAACAAGATGTGTATGTATATATGTATATGTATAAGATTTATGCAACGTGGATTAAGTGAGGGTTGGGGGCGGTTCGGCGTATGTCACAGTCCAAAGAAGGACATATGAATACGACCTGCAGTAGGGAACAAGATCAAACTCACTGTCGAACCCCCTTTACCGGAACAAATCCTCTCTTGGTCCACACAACCTAAACAAAGAATATGAACAAAGACTGTGAATGATGAATACGATCAATGACTATGAATGATGAATATCATCAATGACTATGAATGATGAATATGATCAATGATTATGAATGATGAATATGATCCATGACTATGAATGATGATTACGAGCAAAGACATGAACAAGAGAAGACTTATGAGCATGTGATTTTCTCAAATTATGCATTCATACATCCATGTTAGTGTTGCTTTCCTTACTAAGCATTAGGCTTATAGTTTAAACCTTATGATGTAGGTGACGAGTTTTCAGGTGAGGAACTCAAGGTCAATGAAGATGTCTAAGCTTTGTTGCTGGAGGATGCTCAGCGTGACAGTGAAGACTGGATAGGCGACTAAACTCCCAGTTATGCTCATAGTAAGTTAGAAAAGTTTACCACGAACAGATAACTAAATATAACAGAATTTTGTATAACAATGAGATATGGATTTGAAGAGCTTGTCTTTAGAGTCTGAATACGGTTTTAAGGATTAATGAATGGTTTGTTTCGTTTGAGTCTTCCGCTATGCGTATTTTAGATGAGTTTATGATTTTTACTCTTAGGGGTTTGTGGTTACTAAGTTACGGGTCGGGTGAGTTTTGATATGTTCTATCGAATGAAGATGTTTGATGATTATAGTGTTTTACTGCCGTATGATTGAAGCTGGATGAGGCAATCATCCGGCTGACGTCATCGGCGGATGTCAATAGATGAGAGTTAAACGATTCAGTCTTCCGGATGACGTCACCGGAAGATGTAGTATGTTTCTTCATCGGCAGATGTAGAGTGTTTAGCCATCGGATGATGAAAGTGCTATTTTGTCCTCTAGCGATCGGCAGATGTAGAGTGTTTAGCCATCGGATGATGAAAGTGCTGTTTTGTCGTCTAGCGATCGGCAGATGTAGAGTGTTTAGCCATCGGATGATGAAAGTGCCATTTTGTCGTCTAGCGATCGGCAGATGCAGAGTATTTAGCCATCGGATGATGTGAGGGTTTCCTTGTCGTTTAGTGACCGGGTCATGTATTAATTATGCACGTGGGGAGCACATGTCCATCGGATGATGTTTCCCCCATTTCACCGGAAGATGAAGTATATTTCCTTGCCGGATGATGTAAATGATAATTTGTCGTTTAGTGATCGGATGATATAGAACTTGTAAGCTATCGGTAGATGTTTTTAATGGGTCACACGAGATGCACGTGATCGCCGGTCGATGCGGGTATTCGCATCTGCCGATAGGTGTTTAAATGAGCCATGTGGGGTGCACGTGCCATCCGGAAGATGCAATGTCTATCGGTTGATGCATGCAGACCCATGCAACTTGTGCGTCGATTGGAAGCATGTACGAGGGACTAACTTTCCATCCATTAAGTTGAAGCCTTTAAGCCTGTTAGGTATACTATTATTAAAGAAAAAAAAAGAGAGAAGGAGAAAAGAGTTCAAATATGAGTTAAAGTTTTATGTAAAGTCATGAATTTCGTGGTGATCCTCCCCGGGTCGTTACATATTAGGTCCTCAATACACGTCGTTCTCATCAGTTTAAGTTAAAACCTTGAAGGTGAAAGGAATAACTAGGTTATAACCATATGTCATGTAACAATGAACCTCATTTGCTTGATATGTTCGATTCTTTTAGAACAAATCGATTAAAGTGAAGTTTCTTATACTTCTTCAAAAGATTTACTTAGTCTTAATAACGCGTCCATGAGGGTTATTGGGTCCTCAATACACGTCGTCCTAATAACTTCAAGTTAAAACCTTGAAGGTGAAATGGATAACTTTGGTTCTAACCACAAGTCATGTAACAGTGAACCTCATTTGCTTAATACGTTCAGTGCTTTTGGAACAAATCGATTGTAGTGAAGTCTCTTATACTTCTTCAAACGCATTACTAAGTCTTAATTACGCGTCCATGATGGTTATTGGTTCCTCAATACACAGCGTTCTCATCAGTTCAAGTTGTAACATTGAAGGTGAAATGGATAACTTTGGTTCTAACCACAAGTCATGTAACAGTGAACCTTATTTGCTTGATACGTTCAGTTCTTTTGGAATAAATCGATTGTTGTGAAGTTTCTTCAACTTCTTCAAACGCATTACTAAGTCTTAATTACGTGTCCATGAGGGTTATTAGGTCCTCAATACACGTCGTTCTCATCAGTTCAAGTTACAACCTTGAAGGTGAAATGGATAACATAGGTTCTAACCACAAGTCATGTAATAGTGAACCTCATTTGCTTGATACGTTGAGTTCTTTTGTAACAAATAGATTGAAGTGAACTATCTTATTCTACTTCAAACGCATTACTAAGTTTTAATTACGCGTCCATGAGGATTATTGAGTCCTCAATACACATTGTTCTCATCACTTCAAGTTAAAACCTTGAAGGTGAAATGGATAACTTAGGTTCTAACCACAAGTCTAATAATAGTGAACCTCATTTGCTTGATACGTTCAGTTCTATTGGAACAAATCCATTGTAGTTAAGTTTCTTCTACTTCGTCAAACGCATTACTAAGTCTTAATTACGCATCCATAAAGGTTATTAGGTCCTCAATATAGTTCGTTCTCAATACTTCAAGTTAAAACCTTGAATGTGAAATGGATAACTTATGTTCTAACCACCAGTCATGTAACAGTGAAACTCATTTGCTTGATACGTTCAGTTCTTTTAGAACCAATCGATTGAAGTAAATTTTTTTATAATTCATCAAACGCATTAATATGTCTTAATTACGCGTCCATGAGGGTTATTGTGTCCTCAATACACAACGTTCTCATCACTTCAAATTAAAACATTGAAGGTGAAATGGAAAACTTAGGTTCTAACCACAAATCATGTAACAGTGAACCTCATTTGCTTGATACATTCAGTTCTTTTGGAACAAATTGATTGAAGTCGAGTTTTTTATACTTCTTCAAAAGCATTACTAAGTCTTAATTACGCGTCCATGAAGGTTTTTGGGTCCTCAATACACGTCGTTTTTATTACTTCAAGTTAAAATCTTAAAGGTGAATAGGATAACTTAGGTTCCAACCACAAGTCATGTAACAGTGAACCTCATTTGCTTGATACGTTCAATTCTTTTGGAATAAATCCATTAAAGTGAAGCTTCTTATACTTCTTCAAACGCATTACTAAGTCTTAATTACGCATCCATGAGGGTTATTGGGTCCTAAATGCTCGTCATTCTCATAATTTGAAGTTAAAATCTAAAAAAGTGAAATGGAAAACTTAGGTTCTAACCACAATTCATGTAACAGTGAACCTCATTTGCTTGATACGTTAAGTTCTTTTGGAACAAATTGATTGAAGTGAAGTTTCTTATACTACTTCAAACGCATGACTAAGTCTTAATTTCACAATTATGAGGGTTATTGGGTCCTCAATACACGTCGTTCTCATCTCTTCAAGTTAAAACCCTGAAGGTGAAATGGATAACTTAGGTTCTAACCACAAGTCATGCAACAGTGAACCTCATTTGCTTGATCCGTTCAGTTCTTTTGGAACAAATCGACTGAAGTGAAGTTTCTTATACTTCTTCAAACACATTACTAAGTTTTAATTACGCGTCCATGAAGGTTATTGGGTCCTAAACACACTTCGTTCTCATCACTTCCAGTTAAAACCTGGAAGGTGAAATGGATAACTTAGGTTCTAACCACAAGTCATATAAAAGTGAACCTCATTTGCTTGATCTGTTCAGTTCTTTTGGAACAAATCCATTGAAGTGAAGCTTTTTATACTTCTTCAAACGCATTACTAAGTCTTAATTACGCATCCATGAGGGTTATTGGGTCCTAAATGCTCGTCATTCTCATTAATTTGAAGTTAAAATCTAAAAAAGTGAAATGGAAAACTTAGGTTCTAACCACAATTCAGTAACAGTGAACCTCATTTGCTTGATACGTTAAGTTCTTTTGGAACAAATTGATTGAAGTGAAGTTCTTATACTACTTCAAACGCATGACTAAGTCTTAATTTCACAATTATGAGGGTTATTGGGTCCTCAATACACGTCGTTCTCATCTCTTCAAGTTAAAACCTTGAAGGTGAAATTGATAACTTATGTTCTAACCACAAGTCGTGTAACAGTGAACCTCATTTGCTTGATACGTTCAGTTCTTTTGGAACAAATCGATTGAAGGACAGTTTCTTAAACTTCATCAAATGCATTACTAAGTCTTAAGTACTCGTCCATGAGGGTTATTGTGTCCTCAATACAAGTCGTTCTCATCACTTCAAGTTAAAACATTGAAGGTGAAATGGATAACTTAGGTTCTAACCATAAGTCTTGTAATAGTGAACCTCATTTGCTTGATACGTTTAATTCTTTTCGAACAAATCGATTAAAGTGAAGTTTTTTATACTTCTTCAAAAGTATTACTAAGTCTTAATTACGCGTCCATGAAGGTTATTGGGTCCTCAATACACGTCGTTTTCATTACTTCAACTTAAAACCTTAAAGGTGAATAGGATAACTTAGGTTCTAACCACAAGTCATGTAACAGTGAACCTCATTTACTTGATACGTTAAGTTCTTTTGGAATAAATCCATTGAAGTGAAGCTTCCTATACTTCTTCAAACGCATTGCTAAGTCTTAATTACGCAACCATGAGGGTTATTGAGTCCTCAATACACATCGTTCTCATCACTTCAAGTTAAAACCTTGAAGGTGAAATGGATAACTTAGGTTCTACCCATAATTCATGTAACAGTGAACCTCATTTGCTTGATACGTTCAGTTTTGTTGGAACAAATCGATTGAAGTAGAGTTTCTTACACTTCTTCAAAAGCATTACTAAGTCTTAATTACGCATCCATGAAGGTTGTTGGGTCCCCAATACACGTCGTTTTCTTCATTTCAGGTTAAAACCTTAAAGATGAATAGGATAACCTAGGTTCTAACCACAAGTCATGTAAGAGTGTAGCTCATTTACTTGATACGTTCAGTTCTTTTGAAACAAATCAATTGAAGTGAAGTTTCTTATACTTCTTCAAACACATTGCTAAGTCTTAATTACGCGTCCATGAGGGTTATTGGGTCCTCAATACACGTTGTTCTAATCACTTTGGTTTTAACTATAAGTCGTGTAACAGTGAAGCTAATTTGTTTGATACGTTCAGTTCTTTTGAAACAAATTGATTGAAGTGAAATTTCTTATACTTCTTCAAATGTATTGCTAAGTCTTAATTACAAGTCTATGAGGGTTATTGTGTCCTCAATACACATCGTTCTCATCTCTTCAAGTTAATACCTTGAAGGTGAAATGGATAACTTAGGTTCTAACCACAAGTCATATAACAGTGAACCTCATTTGCTTTATATTTTCAGTTCTTTCGGAACAAATCGACTGAAGTTAAGTTTCTAATACTTCTTCAAACGCATTACTAATTCTTAATTATGTGTCCATGAGAAGTAATTAGGTCCTAAATACACGTCGTTCTCATCACTTCAAGTGAAAATCTAAAAAGGTGAAATGAAAAACTTAGGTTCTAACCACAATTCATGTAACAGTGAACCTCATTTGCTTGATACGTTGAGTTCTTTTGGAACAAATCGATTGAAGTGAAGTTTCTTATATTTCTTTAAAAGCATTACTATGTCTTAATTATGCATCTATGAAGGTTATTGGGTCCTCAATACACATCGTTTTCATCACTTCAAGTTAAAACCTTAAAGATGAATAGGATAACCTAGGTTCTAACCACAAGTCATGTAAGAGTGTAGCTCATTTACTTGATACGTTCAGTTCTTTTGAAACAAATCAATTGAAGTGAAGTTTCTTATACTTCTTCAAACACATTGCTAAGTCTTAATTACGCGTCCATGAGGGTTATTGGGTCCTCAATACACGTTGTTCTAATCACTTTGGTTTTAACTATAAGTCGTGTAACAGTGAAGCTAATTTGTTTGATACGTTCAGTTCTTTTGAAACAAATTGATTGAAGTGAAATTTCTTATACTTCTTCAAATGTATTGCTAAGTCTTAATTACAAGTCTATGAGGGTTATTGTGTCCTCAATACACATCGTTCTCATCTCTTCAAGTTAATACCTTGAAGGTGAAATGGATAACTTAGGTTCTAACCACAAGTCATATAACAGTGAACCTCATTTGCTTTATATTTTCAGTTCTTTCGGAACAAATCGACTGAAGTTAAGTTTCTAATACTTCTTCAAACGCATTACTAATTCTTAATTATGTGTCCATGAGAAGTAATTAGGTCCTAAATACACGTCGTTCTCATCACTTCAAGTGAAAATCTAAAAAGGTGAAATGAAAAACTTAGGTTCTAACCACAATTCATGTAACAGTGAACCTCATTTGCTTGATACGTTGAGTTCTTTTGGAACAAATCGATTGAAGTGAAGTTTCTTATATTTCTTTAAAAGCATTACTATGTCTTAATTATGCATCTATGAAGGTTATTGGGTCCTCAATACACATCGTTTTCATCACTTCAAGTTAAAACTTTAAAGGTGAATAGGATAACTTAAGTTCTAACCACAAGTCGTATAATAGTGAACCTCATTTGCTTGATACGTTCAGTTCTTTTAGAACAAATTCATTGAAGTGAAGCTTTTTATACTTCTTCAAACGCTTTACTAAGTCTTAATCACTCGTCCATGAAGGTTATTACGTCCTCAATACAGGTCGTTCTCTTCACTTCAAGTTAAAACCTTGAAGTTGAAATGGATAACTTTGGTTTTATCCAAATTCATGTAACAGTGAACCTCATTTGCTTGTCACGTTCAGTTCTTTTGAAACAAATCAATTGAAGTGAAGTTTCTTATACTTCTTCAAACGCAATACTAAGCGTTAATTACGCGTCCATGTGGGTTATTGGGTCCTCAATACACGTCGTTCTAATCACTTCAAGTTAAAACCTTGAATGTGAAATGAATACTTTTGGTTCTAAATACAAATCATGTAACAGTGAAACTCATTTGCTTGATACATTCAGTTATTTTCAAACAAATCGATTGAAGTGGCGTTTCTTATACTTCTTCAAATGCATTACTAAGTCTTAATTACACGTCTGTGTTGGTTATTGGGTTCTCAATCCACGTTATTCTCATTACTTCAAGTTAAAACCTTAAAGGTCAAATGGATAACTTAGTTTCTAACCTCAAGTCAAGTAACCGTGAACTCATTTGCTTGATACGTTTAGTTCTTTTGGAACAAATCGACAGAATTGAAGTTTCTTTTACTTCTTTAAATGCTTTACTAAGTTTTAATTACGCGTCCGTGAGGGTTATTAGGTCCTCAATACACGTCGTTCTCATCACTTCAAGTTAAAACCTAGAAGGTGAAATGGATAACTTAGGTTCTAACCACAATTCATGTAGAAGTGAACCTCATTTGCTTGATACGTTCAGTTCTTTTGGAACAAATCGATTGAAGTAGAGTTTCTTATACTTTTTAAAAAGCATTAATATTTCTTAATAAAAGCATTAATATTTCTTAATTACGCATCCATGAAGGTTATTGGGTCCTCAATATACATCGTTCTCATCACTTCAAGTTAAAACCTTAAAGGTGAATAGAATAACTTTGGTTCTAACCACAAGTTAAATAACAGTGAACCTCATTTACTTGATACGTTCAGTTCTTTTGGAACCAATCCATTGAAGTGAAGCTTCATATACTTCTCCAAACGCATTACTAAGTCTTAATTACCCGTCCATGAAGGTTATTAGGTCTTCAATACAGGTTGTTCCCATCACTTCAAGTTAAAACCTTGAAGGTGAAATTGATAACTTAGGTTCTAACCACAAGTCATGTAACAGTGAACCTCATTTGCTTGACATGTTCAGTTCTTTTGGAGGAACAAATCGATTGAAGGAAAGTTTCTTATACTTCTTTAAACGCATTACTAAGTCTTAATTACGCATCCACGAAGGTTATTAGGTACTTAATACAGGCCGTTCTCACCACTTCAAGTTAAAACCTTGAAGGTGAAATGGATAACTTAGGTTCTAACCACAAGCCATGTAACAGTGAACCTCATTTGCTTGATACGTTCAGTTCTTTTGGAACTAATCGATTGAAGTGAAGTTTCATATACGTCTTTCAAAGCATTACTAAGTCTTAATTATGCGTCCAATAAGGTTATTGGGTCCGCATTACACGTCGTTCCCGTCACTTCAAGTTAAAACCTTGAAAGTGAAATTGATATCTTAGGTTCTAACCACAAGCCATGTAACAGTGAACCTCATTTTCTTGATACGTTCAGTTCTTTTGGAACAAATCCATTGAAGTGAAGTTTCTTATACTTCTTTAAACGCATTACTATGTCTTAATTATGCATCCATTAGGGTTATTGGGTCCTCAATTCGCGTCGTTCTCATCACTTCAAGTTAAAATCTTAAAGGTGGATATGATAACTTTGATTCTAACAACAAGTCATGTAACAGCGAACCTCATTTGTTTGTTACGTTCAATTCTTTTGGAAAAAATCGATTGAAAAAAATTTTCTTATACTTCTTCAAATGCATTACTAATTCTTAATTACGCGTCTTTTATATAGCTTTTTACTCATACATATTTAAACATGAGGCAAAGGAGATGGTTGGAGTTCATGACAGGCTACGACTTTGAGTTCAAGTATCATCTTGGACAGGCGAATACGGTGGCAGACGCATTGAGTAGGATGCGTAAGACCGAAGAATCAGTTTTTTTGTGTATGCCAGCTTCGTTGGGAAAAGAGATTCAGAGGTTAGGACTGGATGTAGTGTCAATACTTTCGGCCCTACTTGGTGACTTATACGGCTTACTCCTTTGGACAAAATTAAGGAGGCTCAACTTAAGGCACATGGAAGAAAAGGAGGATATTGTGGCAAAGTTGGCTTTTAAGTCTTCCGAATTAAATTAGTCGGAGGATGGCATTCTGAGGTTTTGGGACTGTTGGTGTGATGACCCGAATATGCACGTATGGGTACGATGGCTGCACGAACCAGAACCGGGATGGCGGTACGTCCACGCTGGCGAACCGGAATGTGACAGGTCATAAAAAGGGGGTCGTCACAATCCCACATCGATTGGGGAAGTATGTGGAAATGAAACATATGTAAAGAGACCCTTCCAACATAGCAAGATGCATTTTGGAGCACAATTGGCAACGGATCCCATAAGAACTCCGAAGTTAAAAGTGCTTCGGCAAGAGCAATTCCAGGATGGGTGACCTTCTGGGAAGTTCTCGCCAAACAAAGCCATGAGGGGAGGATATTGGGCTACGGCCCAATCACTAGAACGGACAATATCTTACTGGGATAAGGGGACATTACAAATGGTATCAGAGCCTGTACCCAACCAAAAATGTGGCCAACGAGGACGTTGGGCCCCCGAGGGGGGGTGATTGTGATGACCCGAATATGTACATATGGGTATGATGGCTGCACGAACCGGAACTCGGATGGCAGTACGTCTGCGCGGGCGAACTAGAAGGTGACAGGTCGTAAAAAAGGGGTCGTCACAATCCCACATCGCTTGGGGAAGTATATGGAAATGAAACTGTAACACCCGACATTCTCAGTCATGTGATTTTCTTAACGGAATTAATGGTCACCTCTTTATTTGACCTCTTATTTAATAATTACATGCCAAAGCTTATTGGATTTCTATTGTAGTGGCAGAACTGTAATTAAGGAGGAACTTATTTGGTATAAATAGAAAATGAAAACTCTTAAACCTCACAAAAAAACCCCACTGTAGCCGACTTACTCTCTCGGCGATTCCCATCCTCCCAGAACTCTCTCTCTCTCTCTCGCAGCAGGTAGCCTTCTTCATCAACAACTGATTCTCCTTCGTTCTCGCCGATACTCAGCTTACCAGGTAAGACTTAATGAATGTAGTTACTGGTAGATACTTTGAGCTCTGTTTTTGGTTAGAACCCGAGTTTTCAGATTCTTTAATGGCAGAGTAATAATATGACCATTTCTAATACGCGTTTAGTAAACGCATTTCCGATTTGATTCTGGACATTTAGATAGTTGTATGCGATTAGTTACTGGGTTGAATCTGGTTATTTAGATGGTAGAAATTTAATCCACGCACACAAGGTGCTCGGCAGAAGAATATAGAAATACAAGTAGGTTAAACATTAGGATGATTTTTGGTTAGCACTATTAGGATTTTATTTTTAACTTGGTAATGTGAAATGATTTAGGTGAAGAAGATTTGAAAGGAGTATTCCATTTGCAAAGGACACCAGGTAAGTGAATGTATTAAGATTTCCGGCCATTAAGGCCCTACATCTTAAGGGTACTAAATTAGTTATGTGTTTGATGTTTGTTTTAAGTTGGTAAGATGGTTTGTACTTGGATGATTTACGGATGTCTGAGAACTATGTTACGTGATGTTCTGATAGTGTCTATGAAGTCAACTGTCTAGTATGATATTTTCCATAGCCTGATGATTTATGAACATTCATGTCATGCATCATGATTTACCTCTCAAGCATATGAAAATGATTTATGAGCATGTTTTTTTTCCCCATGAACAAGATATGAGAACGAATATGAAACCTATACAACCAGATTAAGTGAGGGTTGGGGGCGGTTTGGCATATGTCACTGTCCAAAGAGAAGGACCATGAATACGGCCCGAAAGGTGCTATGTACACTTGCACTATTATCCGCCCTTTACGGCACAAATCCTCCCTTAATTCATATGATGAAAGTGATGAACAAGAACACAAATAAGAACAAGAAAAGAGCATGAAACGAACATGATCATGATTTTCTTGTAACTATGCATTCACGTATACATGCTAGTATTGCATTCCTTACTAAGCATTAGGCTTATAGTTAAAACCTTATGATGTAGGTGACGAGATATCAGGTGAGGATTCCAAAGCTAATGAAGATGTCTAAGTCTGGTTGCTGGAAGGTTATCAGGGTGCAATTCTGTGGATGGATGGCGATCGAGACCCCTAGTTAATGCTCTATGATTTTGTTATGATTAAGAATATGGTAGTTTAAGCAGGATGAGTTTATTTTTATAACATTGAGTTTTGAAATAGTCTGGTTGATTACTGAGTCTGGGAATGGTTATAAGGATTATTAAATGATCTGTTGTTAAGTCTTCCGCTATATGTATTCTGGATGAGTCTCTGATTTTCATTTATAAGAGTGATTAGTCAATGAAGTTAGAAGTTTGTGCATATCTATGTCCACCGATAGATGTTCTCTATCGGATGATGTTAGGAATTTGCATCCACCGATAGATGTTCTCTATCGGAAGATGTATGAGTTTGCATCAACCGATGGATATCCCCTATCGGAAGATGTATGAGCTTGCATCCATCGGTAGATGTTCTCTATCGGAAGATGCCTTAAAAGAGCATGTGGATTACACATGTCTATCGGTAGATACTGTGTATTTCAATTACCGGATGATGTAAGTGTTGTGTTGTCGTCTAGTGACCGATAGATGTTTTACCATCGGTCGATGTGAGTCTATGACTCTATCAGCAAATGCAATTTAAGAGATGTTGAGAAACAGATGTGTCGCGTGGCGAGCACGTGACCATCAGTCGATGTGAGTCTATGACTCTATCGGCAGATGCAATTTAAGAGATGTTTAGAAACAGATGTGTCGCGTGGCGAGCACGTGACCATCGGTCGATGTGAGTCTATGACTCTATCGGCAGATGCAGTTTAGGAGATGTTTGTGAAAAAAAATATATATATGTAACACTAATAATGAACAAGGTGTATGAAGTAAGAACCGATTGATTATGAGGTTAAGTTATGAATACGTGGCGACTCCAACTGGGGTTGTTACAGAAACATATGTAAAGAGACCCTTTCCAACATAGCAAGACACGTTTTGGAGCACAATTGGCAACGGATCCCATAAGAACTCCGAAGTTAAAAGTACTTCGGCGAAAGCAATTCCAAGTTGGGTGACCTTCTGGGAAGTTCTCGCCAAAAAAAGCCATGAGGGGAGGATATTGGGCTACGACCCAATCCCTAGAGCGGACAATATCTTGCTGGAATAAGGGGTCGTTACAGTAGGTACGTTCCGAAGGATGAAGAGTTTAGGAAGTTGATCATGGCAGAAGCACATTCTTCGTCATTCTCAGTGTATCCGGGAAACACCAAGATGTACCGAGATATGAAAGTGCTTTATTGGTGGACAAACATGAAGCGCGATTTGGCCAGTTATGTACAGTCCTGCCTAGTTTACCAACAAGTTAAGGCAGAACACCAAAGACCTGGTGGGATGTTACAATCTCTACCGATTCCCGAGTGGAAGTGGGATCATATTGCAATGGACTTCGTAGTTGGATTACCTAGGACAATAAAAGGCCATGACAGTATATGGGTCGTAGTTGATAGATTGATGAAGACGGCTCATTTCCTTCCTGTAAAGATGACTTACACGATGAATCAGTTTACAGAGCTGTATGTCCAAGAGATTTTAAGATTGCACAGAGTTATAGTGTCGATTGTTTTAGACCGGGATCCCTGGTTTACTTCAGGGTTGTGGAGAAGTTTACAAAGCGCTATGGGAACTAAGTTAACTTTTAGCATGGCTTTCCACCCACAGACTGAAGGACAATCTGAGAGGACGATTCAGATACTTGAGGATTTGTTGAGAGCGTGCGTGCTAGAGTTTCAAGCATCTTGGAGCCGGAATTTACCTTTGGCTGAATTTGTGTATAATAACAGTTATCATTCTATGATTGGAATGGCTTCTTACAAAGCGCTGTATGGAAGAAGGTGTAGGTCGCCACTATATTGGGATGAGGTAGGGGAAGCTATGTTGATTGGACCAAAAATATTACAACAGCTATCTGAGAAGGTGGCTCTTATCAGACAAAGGATGGAAACTACACAAAGTCGCCAAAAGAGCTATGCAGATCAAAGAATAAGAGATTTGGAATTTGTAGTTGGTGATGAAGTGTTTTTGAAAGTTTCACCGTTCAAGGGGGTGGTTCGCTTTGGTAAGAGAGGGAAGTTGAATCCACGATTTGTTGGACCGTTCCCCATTACAGAGAGGATTGGAGTTACAGCGTACAAGATTCAGTTGTCGTTGTCCATGGAGGGTGTACATAATGTCTTCCACGTGTCGATGTTGAGGAAATGTGTACGGGATCCGACGCACGTGGTAGAACCAGTTAATTTAGAGATACAACCGACCTTAACTTATGAGGAGAGACCACTACAGATTCTAGAGTTTTCGGTTAAGGTCCTACGTAACAAGACGATCCCACTTGTAAAGGTGCTATGGAGAAACCAAAACGTAGGAGAAGCGACGTGGGAGCGACAACATGACATGATAGATAGATATCCAGAGTTGTTTAAGTACGAAATTCTGAGGACAAAATTCTAAATAAGGAGAGTAGGATGTAACGCACAGAAATTTCAGTTTATGGGTTTTTTATAAGTCTTAAAGAGTTTTAAATTCGTAGAAATAGTAAATTAAGTCCGATTGGTGAACGAGAAGTTTTGTTAGGACCCTAAGAATAAATAGGAATATTTGGAGAAATAAGGAATGTTTAGAGAAACTAAATCGATAGGTTAATTAATGAGTCTAAGCAAGAAATTAATAAAAAAGGCATTTAGTTAATTTTAGGTCAAAACTGTTATAAAATTAATTAACCTCATCTTTTTCCCTCATTTCTCTCATCTCCCCTACGTGAATTGATTTCTCCCCTCCCTTAGGCGAAACTTTCTTCTCCCACAGCGATTTTCAATCGGCTGACGACTCCTCTGATTTTCGGCATCTTCCTTCAAGTTTCCTTCCCTAAATCGATACTCTAGGTAAGTTCTATACTTTGGGCTAGTTTAGTTGTTGTTTTAAGGTTGATTTTGGTTTAGGGTTTAGTGAGAAATTCACAGATTTGTGAGAAATTGGTAGGATTGCTAGATTATTGCCCATTAATGATGTATTCGTTGTTATTTTAGGTTGGTAGAAAAAATTAATAGTGTGGGTGATATTTATGGTTAAGTTTAGGGTTGTTGGAGGGTTGTTGGAAGCTATTAATGGAGTTTGTTAATTTATGAGCGTGTAATGCTCGATGAAATGTCCGAATGAAATGAGTTAGAGTTTTTGGGAAATTTGTCTTAGCTTGGGGTTCCGTTTAGTTTTGAATTCGATAATTCAGAGTCGATACTAATGACATGTTATGAAAATGCCTTAGGTAACCCAAGCTCTCAGAGCGGTGCTCGGCATATCTAGGATGCCAGGTAAGTGAGTGTTAGGTTTCCGGCCCTAAAGGGCCTACGTCGTATCGATGTTAGAATGGTGTGTTGTGATAATGTTTGGTTGTAGTAGGGACTTGGGTGAGACGGGTAACCTAGGATTGAGTGTTCGCTATTAGTTTAGAGTTTTGTCCGCCTACGGGTTAAAAACGTTAGGAGAATGTTAGAAATCTTGTTTGATGAATATTGTATGTGTATATCTCCTCATGCATCCTGTTTTTATGAAATATGCATACGAACTATTTACGAGCATGTATTTGCAAAGATTGAAATAAAGAACGATAATGAATTACAGATGTCACGAGTTCTCACGGGGTAAGGCACAGTTGTTACGGGGCAAGTCATGGTTCTCACGGGACAAGATTGTGGTCTACTAAGTAGACAAATACATTAATGTTAACGAAAAAACGAGATGAACATGTTTTACAAATGTCATGCGTATATGTAAATGTTATGTTTAGTGCACTCCTTACTAAGTATTAGGCTTAATGTGTTTATCGTGTGATGTAGGTGACGAGGACGTAGGTGAGGAACTCCCTCCCGATGATCAGGCATAGGTGGTTGGTGGACAGACCTCGTGGCCACGGGGCGTGTTTTGGCTCGGCTGGATGACCCGTGGGTGTACTCTGAGCGTTTTGTTGTAAATAGGTGTTAACTGGATCAATTTTGGATGAAATGATAAATTTTAGGAATTATGGAGAAGTTTGATATTTTGGGAATTGTATAGTGGATGTAGGCTTGGAGTAATGTTGTTTAGAATGATTTGATGAACGTTATTGTTTTGGTGATGTTAGATTTATGCTTTTATGTTTAACTTTTGTGTTATGAATTAGATTAGATATTTGATGATTCTAGGTATTTTAAACCGTAAGGATTAGCTCGGTTTTTAGAGCGATCCATGCAGTCCGTTTCGCGAATTTATGACGTGTCTTGGTTATGTTTAGGATATGCTCTGGGAAGTGTTTTGAGGATTGTTATTTTAATAAATGTATGGTGATTGAGGGTTGCCTTGGTGAGTTGTGCAGAGTGTTCATGAAGAAAAAAAAAAGAGAAGAAGAAGACGAGTAGCTCGGTTTGCCAGAGCGCTAGCCGATCGATCGGCCAAGGGGGGCCAATCGATCGGCTGTGGGATTGGTTAAGCGCTCTTGTTTTCCAGAGCGCTTGCCGATCGATCGGCCAAAAGAGGGCCGATCGATCGGCTGTTTTTTTGGTGAAGGCGATCGATCGGCCAACAAGGGGCCGATCGATCAGCTGATGGTGGATGGGCAATTTTGTCCCTCCTTCGAGCGCTCCTCCCTGTTGCTTTTATCTATTGTCTTCCTTATGGCTTTCTTGATAGTTTGATCAATTTAGACTTTGATTTAGCGCTAATGTATAAAGTGTAATGTGTATAAAAATATATATATATATATATATGCATAAGAAATTTTACACAAACTTAACAGGACTTAAAGAAAGTTTATGTCACGGCTAGTCTGTGGCGGCCCTGACCGGGTTGGGTCGTCACAACTGTGGTATCAGAGCCCCCCGGGTTTTAAAAGCAATTTTGGGAAATGCCTGCCAAACATAAACTGTCGCACGAGAACTCTCCATCGATTGTAAGTGTTTACGTTATGTATGATTCCTAGTTATTTATGTTGTTTTGTATTGTCTAATGTGTCTAGGAGCAGGAAAATGCCGAGAGCACCTAGATCACCTCTAGAGAACCCCATGGATCAATTCATGGACATATTGCACCAACAGTCGGAACAGATTGGAATCTTATTAAACTGAGATGGGAATGGAAATGGCCAAGGGAATACCTCACACGACCAAAGTGGGTAGCGATTTAGGCGACTCAGGCCCCCGACTTTCGACGGACAATCTTTTGATCCCACAAGTGCTGAAGAATGGATTCACAAGATAGAAAGTATGTTCGCATATGCAAAAGTGGAGGAAGCCGATAAGGTGACTTGTGCAGTGTTTAACCTGGAGAAAGATGCTATTTTCTGGTGGGATTCAATTAAAGTTACTACAGATATGGGAATTATAACGTGGGAAAGGTTCAAGGTAGTATTTTTGTAATACCCGGCTGTACGGAATCCAATATTCTAATGTGAATGACATTTTTGTAATTATGTCAAATCAAGTCAGTTTTTCAAAAAGAAAGCGTTATTATAATCCTAATAATTAATAAGGATTTTAAGAAAATTTCAGGAATTTTTGGAGTTTAACGCTAATTTTATGAGAATTACGTTTATCGTAATATAAAAGATGTTTTAGTAAAAATAGCAAACGAGGTCCGAATTGTGAACGGACAGTTTTAAAAGAACACTGTCAATGAATTGGAGTTATTGGTAAATTAAGGAAATTTGGAGAAGCCGAATCGTTAGCTAATTAACGAAACAAAGGACGAAATAAATAGAAAATCAAAGGAAGGACAAAATGGTAATTTACAAAAGTAAAATTATAAAAAAAGGCAATTGCCTTTTTTCTTCTCCACGCAAATTCCGTCTCTCTCCTACGAATTCTCTCCCTCCTTGGCGATTCACAGCGATTCTCATTTCCGGCGACCGGTTCTTGCTCCGATCGTCTCTGTTCTTCGCGATTTCTTCCCCAAACTCAACCCTAGGTACGATTCTAAGGTTTTAGTGGAGTTTATTTCACGTTTTACGAAGTTTAAACGATTAGGGTTCGTTTAGGGTTTTGTAAAAAACTGCGATTTAGGTTTAGAAATCAGTAGGGTTATAGTAGTTATGAACATAATAGACGTATTGAACATTATTGGACGAAGTTAAATAGATTTAGGACGAGTATTAGAGATTGACAAATTTTTGAGTTTTTGAAAAACTCGTTAATGGATGTTTCGTGGTATCGAGCGCAAATTGGTTATAGAAACGCCTTGGTTGGTTGAGTTATAGCCCTAGGAGAAATTCCCTAGTTAAGGATTCTGCTGGTTCGAGCATTTAATTGTTTAAGCTCGTTTTAACGACAATTTGGTGAAATTGCTTAGGTGAACAACGCTCGTGGACGGAGCTTGAGCTGCAACGGACACGAGGTAAGTTCTCGTGATCTTCTCTAGTCGATTGGCCTACACCGTACGTCGAGGTCGTCTCGAGGAATTTTGGAGATGCTTTTAGTTTAAATTGCATTGGTTGGGTAGTTAGATAAGATATACTTTTAATAGCTTTTATTGTCTTGATGGTATGTATGTTGTTTGTTTAAATTATGCCATTAACCGTTCATGCATCACAGTTTTAAATTATGCATAGAAAAATGAATTTCCGCACAACGTTTTAAAGAAAATGGCGATGAGGCCTGGAGAGGGGCTATTGATCTATTGTGTAGGCACGAAGGGGTCTGTCACAATACCGCATCTAATATGTACTCATACAGTTATAGGTCATGCGAAATGGGGCTCAGGCACGGCTGTACGTGTTGTAAGCGTGTACCCCCCTCCTCTAAGTGGAAAGGGTAGTCCAACCGATGGATGTGCCCTCTCCATTTAGGGGGATGAGATCATGGTGACAACCAGAGTAAAGATAATGAAAACGTTGAATGGTTTTACGAACTCATATGCACAGCACGCATTGCATTTACGTAGAGCTTGCTGAGATTTTTATCTCATAGGTGTCTGTATGGTGTAGGTGACTTCGACATAGGTGAGGACGAGATCCCTCCACCTGAAGAGTGATGCAGTTGACGGAGGATGGCTCGTGGTGGTGTGCTGGTGCAGTCGATGTTTAACCTGACCCGTGGGCAGTGTATGTACGTATTTTGAGGATTTTTGGGGATATTTTGGGCTAACGATGGATTAGATAGGTTAATTGTATAGTTGAACATATTAGGGTGCTTGGATCTGACTAGTTGATAGGTTTATATTTGATATTTTGATGTTTTGGTAAACCTTTTTTTATAAAACGTTTGTATTAGGAAAATGATCGGTTTTTAAACATAACCACGTAGTTTGTTTTTATTAAATTAGGTTATGTTTTTAATTGAGTTTTTGAGTTGATATTTTGGGTGATTGATGAAGTGAGGAATGGATGGATTATGGGTGAGTTTATGTTGAAATATGGGGTTTAGATGTAGGTGGAATTGTGTTTATGTGTATGTAGGAGTATGAAGGAAAAATGGAAAAGAAGAAAGAGGGAAGAAAAAGAAAAAGAAAAGGAGAGGGAGGCAGTGAGGGTGGCAATCGATCGCCAGGGAGGGCGATCGATCGCCCCTCGTTATCGGGTGATCGCCTGGGGAGGCGATGCGATCGCCTCGGTTGGTCGCCGCTCTCTGGTTTTTCCAGAGAGCGTGGCGATCGATTGCCCCTTTTTGGCGATCGATCGCCTGACCATCGATTGCGAGGCGATCGATGGCCAACGAAAAGGGGCGATCGATCGCCCCTCTTGTTTTGCAGCGGCGAGCGATAGCTCATTTTGGGCGATCGATCGCCTCTCACATTTTGGGACGAACCCATTTTGCCCTGCTCCCTATTTTGTTTGGTTTTAATTATTTTAATTAATTGTTTTAAGTTTTATTTAATTACTTTTAGGTTTTGTTTAAGTGGCTTTTACGAATGAATTTCAAACGGCTTTAACGATTTAAATTCCGCTTAAAGTTAGGAATAAAGTTTAAAGTAATCAGGATAAAAAAATAATAATAATAATAATAATATAGTACGAAAAATTGGGTACACTATTAGGGTCGTCACAATTTTTATAACAAGTACTTCAATCGCACTTTTTGGTCCAGTAAGAAGGCGGAGTTTGCCAACCTACGCCAAACGGGGATGATGGCCGAGTATGTACGAAGGTTCGAGCCTTTATCCCGGTTTGCAGGACTTATGATTTACGAAGAGGAGGACAAAATTTACCAATTCGTACAAGGTTTCAAATTGGAAATTGAGAAAGGGGTAAAGACAGCAGGCATCGACGATGTGCCTTGCTAAGGCCCTCGAACTTGATGACATCGAAATGAGACTTTAGCGGCAGAGAGAAGCGTCAAGGAGGTTTACTAGAGATGTGCAACCAAAACAGAACCGGGTTTGGCACCCCTAACCACAACCACAACGTGGTGTCAAACGGGCGAATGAGACGCCTAGAGTACAGGAAAAGGGTAAGCGTTCGCAAGGGGCATCACAAGCTCCTTTATGCCCTATTTGTCAAAAGAACCACCACGGGGAGTGTAAGTTACATACTGGTCGATGTTTTCGATGTGACAAGGTGAGGCACAAAGCCATTGATTGTCTCGAGCCAAGCAGGAGGCCACCGGGTCGTCCCTGCCGGATCTTTTCCCTTATTGAAGATGAGGAAGCTGCTTAACCTTCAGTAGTTTCAGGTACTATTTTGGTCTGTGGAAATGCGGCTCATGTTTTAATTGACACGGAGGCAACCCATTCTTTCATAGCATAGCAGTATGTAATTAAGTGGAATCTAGACTTTGTCCCAGCTGATCATAGTTATAGTGTCATGTTGCCCTCTGGGGAGTACTTACATTCTGAGCAGGCGGTACAAGGGGAGGTTATAGCTATTTATGGTCAGAAACTATATGCGAATTTGGTCATCATAAGCATGAAGTGGTATGACGTAATTTTTGGTATGGATTGGTTGTACAGGCACCATGCCACGATCAATTGTAGGTCAGGTGTCGTGGATTTTAGACCCCCAAATGGTAAGGGTTTCTCGTTCCAGGCGACCCTCTGTTCGAGTCAGATGCCTGTGGTGTCAGCATTGTATGCTCAGCATCAGATTAAGCCAGGATGTTTGGGATTCATAGCGAGTGTTCTTGACACGCAGATATCGAATGAGAAGAAGCTATCTGATATTCCTGCAGCTGTGGAGTTTCCAGAAGTTTTTCTAGACGAATTACCAGGTTTGCTTCCTGATCGAGAAATGAACTTTACCATTGATATTATTCCAGGTTCGGCGCCTGTGTCTAAGAATCCTTATAGGATGGTGCCGGTAGAGTTGTGGGAATTACAGGCCCAGTTGAAAGAACTAACAGACAAGGGTTTTAGACGCCCGAGCGTTTCTCCTTGGGGCGCTCCGGTGTTGTTCGTGAAGAAGAAAGATGGCTCCTTAAGGATGTGTGTAGATTACCAAGAATTGAATAAGCTGACTATAAATAATAAGTATCCATTGCCTAGGATTGATGATCTATTTGACCAGTTACAAGGAGCCGCAGTATTTTCTAAGATCGATCTACGTTCGGGGTACATCAGCTGAAAGTTAGAGCCGAGGATATACCAAAGACTGCCTTCAGAACACGTTATGGGCACTATGAGTTTATGGTTATGTCTTTTGGTTTTACTAATGCCCCGGCAGCATTTATGTATCTCATGAACAGAGTGTTTCGGGATTTCTTGGATAAGTTCGTGATAGTGTTCATAGACGACATTTTGATATACTCCCGAAACGACGAAGAGCACGTGAGGAACTTGAAAGCCGTTTTGGCTACCCTGAAGCGACACCAATTATATGCTAAGCTTTCCAAGTACGAGTTCTGGTTGAATCAGGTGAATTTCTTGGGGCATGTAATTTCGAAAGAAGGTGTTTCAGTGGATCCGGCTAAGATTCAAGCCGTTAGGGAGTGGCCTCAGCCAAAGAATGCAAGTGAAGTACGAAGTTTCATAGGTCTGGCCGGATATTATCGGAAGTTTATTGAAGGGATTTCAATCATAGCAAAGCCTCTGACGAACTTAACAAAAAAGGAACTGAAATACGAGTGGACTAAGGCCTGTGAAGAAAGTTTTCAGACCTTGAAGCAAAAGTTGACCACAGCGCCTTTATTGATTCTACTAGTGGAGTGCGGTATATTCAGTATCTATTGTGACGCGTCCAAAGTTGGATTAGGATGCGTATTGATGCAGGATGAAAAAGGTCATTGCATATGCCTCTAGGCAATTGAAGAGTTATGAACAGAATTATCTGACACATGACTTAGAATTGGCAGCAGTTGTATTTGCGTTAAAGATGTGGAGACAGTACCTCTACGGACAAAAGTGTGAAGTATTTTCAGACCATAAAAGTTTAAAATACCTTTTTACTCAGAAAGATTTAAACATGAGGCAAAGGAGATAGTTGGAGTTCGTGAAAGACTACAACTTTGAGATCAAGTATCATCCTGGAAAGACAAATACGGTGGCAGCGCATTGAGTAGGATGCCTAAGACCGAAGAATCAGTTGTTTTCTGTATGCCAGCTTTGTTGAGAAAAGAGATTCAGAGGTTTGAACTGGATGTAGTTTCAGAACTTTCGACCCTACTTGCTGACTTGACTATACGGCCTACTCTTTTGGACAAAATTAAGGAGGCTCAACTGATGGACACGGAAGAAAAAGAGGCTATTGTGGCCAAGTTGGCTGTAACGTCTTTCGAATTCAGTTACTCGGAGGATGGCATTCTGAGGTTTCGGGACCGTTGGTATGTTCCGAAGGATGAAGAGTTGAGGAAGTTAATCATGGCAGAAGCACATTCTTCGTCGTTCTCAGTGCATCCGGGTAACACCAAGATGTACCGAGATCTGAAAGTGCTTTATTGGTGGCCGAACATGAAGCGTGATGTGGCCAGTTATGTATAGTCCGGCCTAGTTTGCCAACAAGTTAAGGCAGAACACCAAAGACCAGGTGGGATGTTACAACCTCTACCGATTCCCGAGTGGAAGTGAGATCATATTGCAATGGACTTCGTAGTTGGATTACCGAGGACAATAAAAGGGCAGGACAGTATATAGGTCGTAGTTGATAGATTGTTGAAGACGGCTCATTTCCTTAATGTAAAGATGACTTACACGATGAATCAGTTTACAGAGCTGTATGTCCAGGAGATTTTAAGATTGCACAGAGTTATAGTGTCGATTGTTTTAGACCGGGATCCCTGGTTTACTTCGAGGTTCTGGAGAAGTTTACAAAGCGCTATGGGAACTAAGTTAACTTTTAGCATGGCTTTCCACCCACAGACTGAAGGACAATCTGAGAGGACGATTCAGATACTTGAGGATATGTTGAGAGCGTGCATGCTAGAGTTTCAAGCATCTTGGAGCCGATATTTACCTTCGGCTGAATTTACATATAATAACAGTTATCAGTCTACGATTGGAAGGGCTCCGTACAAAGTGCTGTATGGCAGAAGGTGTAGGTCGCCACTATGTTGGGATGAGGTGGGCGAAGCTAAGTTGATTGGACCAAAAATATTACAACAGCTATCTGAGAAGGTGGCTCTTATCAGACGAAGGATGGAAACTGCACAAAGTCGCCAAAAGAGCTATGCAGATCAAAGAAGAAGAGATTTGGAGTTTGTAGTTAGTGATGAAGTGTTTTTGAAAGTTTCACCATTCAAGGGTGTGGTTCGCTTTGGTAAGAGAGGGAAGTTGAATCCACAGTTTGTTTGACCGTTCCCCATTATAGAGAGGATTGGAGTTACAGCGTACAAGATTCAGTTGCCGTTGTTTATGGAGGGTGTACATAATGTCTTCAACGTGTCGATGTTGAGGAAATGTGTACGGGATCCGACGCACGTGGTAGAACCAGTTAATTTAGAGATACAACCGACCTTAACTTATGAGGAGAGACTGCTACAGATTCTAGAGTTTTTGGTTAAGGTCCTGCGTAACAAGACGATCCCACTTGTAAAGGTGCTATGGAGAAACCAAAACGTAGAAGAACCGACGTGGGAGCGACTACAGGACATGATAGACTGATATCCAGAGTTGTTTAGGTACGAGATTTTGAGGACAAAATTCTAAATAAGAAGAGTAGGATGTAATGCCCATAAATTTTAGTTTATGGGTTTTGAGTCTACATCCGTAAACAGCCGTGCCTGAGCCCCAACTCGTATGACCAGATAACAGATTACGTAGATTCATTTCGTTCGTTCATTTCATTTTCTTAAACACGTGCAGAAATCCGTTTTCATGCTATTTTAAAAGACGTGATGCATGAACAGTTAAATGCATAAAGTAAACATACATCATAAGTACCATCAAAACAATAAAAGCAATTAAAAGCATATCTTATAAAAGAACTAATCCTAACTACCCAACCAAAGTATTTAAACAAACAAATCATCAAAGATCCTCGACGCGACCTCGACGAACGGTGTAGGCCAATCGGCCAGAGTAAGTCACAAGAACTTACCTCGTGTCCGTTGCAATCCAAGCTCCGTCCACGAGCTTTGTTCACCTAAGGCAATTTCACAACATTGTCATTAAAACGATATTAAACCGCTTAACGTCCAAATGTAACGAAACCTTAACTAAGGAAATTTTCCTAAAATTCTAACTTAGCTCAACGAGGCATTTTATCCAACAATTAACGCTTGATACCTCAAAATCACCATTAACGAGTTTTCCCCAAAACTCAAAAATTTGTCAAATCTCTAACATTCGTCCTAAATTGATTAATTTCATCCAATAACGCTCAATACGTTCATCATATTCACAACTACGACAAACTTATCAATTTCAAACCATAAATCGCGTTTTTTTACAAAACCCTAAACGAAACCCTAACCGTTAAACTTCGTGAAAATCAAAATATAATGCTCTAAAACCATAGATTCATACCTAGGGTTGCGAGAGGAGAGGAAATCGCGAAGAACAGACGACGAACAAAGGAAGAACGATCATCGGAAATTGAGTCGCTGAGGGGAGAAATAGTCGCCGCGGGAGAGCAAAATAAAAACATAGAGAGGAATCGTGAATGAAGGAGAAGAAGAGAGGAAATAAGGTTTTTATTAAATTTGGCTTGCAAAATTACCATAACGCCCTTCTATTGTTTTTATATTAGTTTCGTCCATTGTTTCATTAATTAGCTAACGATTCAGTTTTCTCCAAATTTTCTTATTTTGCCAATAACTCCAACTTATTACTATGGTTCCATTAAAACTGTCCGTTTGCAATTCGGACCTTGTTCACTATTTTTACCAAAGTATCCTTTAAATTACGATAAACGTAATTCTCGTAAAATTAGCGTTAAACTCCTAAAATTCTGGAAATTTTCATAAAATTCTTATTAATTATTATGATCGTAATAACACTTTCTTTTCACGAAACCGATAAAATTTGACATATTTAAAAAAATACCATCAACATTAAAATATTAATATCCTGTAAAGCCAGGTATTACATGGTTAGAATCTAAGTTATCCATTTCATCTTCAAGGATTTAACTTGAAGTGCTGAGAACGACGTGTATTGAGGACCCAATAACCTTCATGGACGAGTAATTAAGACTTAGTAATGCTTTTGAAAAAGTATAAGAAACTTCATTTTAATAGATTTGTTCCAAAAGAACTGAACGTATCAAGCAAATGATGTTCACTGTTACATGAGTTGTGGTTAGAACCTAAGTTATCTATTTTACCTTCAAGGTCTTAACTTGAAGTGCTGAGAACGATGTGTATTGAGGACCCAATAACCCCCATGGACATGTAATTAAGACTTAGTAATGCGTTTGAAGACGCATAAGAAACTTCACTTCAATCGATTTGTTCCAAAAGAACTGAACGTATCAAGAAAATGAGGTTCACTATTACATGACTTGTAGTTAGAACTTAAGTTATCCATTTAAACTTCAAGGTTTTAACTTGAAGGGATGAGAAGAACGCGTATTGAGGATCCAATTACCCCCATGGACGCGTAATTAAGACTTAGTAATGTGTTTGAAGAAGTATAAGAAACTTCACTTCAATCGACTTGATCCAAAAGAAATGAACGTATCAACCAAAGGAGGTTCACTGTTACATGACTTGTGGTTAGAACCTATGTTATCCATTTCATCTTCAATGTCTTAACTTGAAGGGATGAGAACGACGTGTATTGAGGACCCAATAAGCCCCATGGATGCGTAATTAAGACTTAGTAATTCGTTTGAAGAAGTATAAGAAACTTCACTTCAATCGATTTGTTCCAAAAGAACTAAACGTATCAAGCAAAAGAAAATCCCTGTTACATGACTTGTGGTTAGAACCTAAGTTATCCTTCTCACCTTCAAGGTTTTAACTTGAAGTGATGAGAACGACATGTATTAAGGACCAAATAAGCCTAATGGACGAGTAATTATGACTTGGTAATGCGTTTGAAGAAGTATAAGAAACTTCACTTCAATCGATTTGTTCCAAAAGAACTGAACGTATCAAGCAAATGAGGTTCACTATTATATGACTTGTAGTTAGAACCTAAGTTATTCATTTCACCTTCAAGGTTTTAACTTGAATTCCTGAGAAAGACATGTATTGAGGACCAAATAACCCTAATGGACGAGTAATTATGACTTTGTAATGCATTTGAAGAAGTATAAGAAACTTCACTTCAATCGACTTGATCCAAAAGAACTGAACGTATCAAGCAAATGAGGTTCACTATTACATGACTTGTGGTTACTACCTAAGTTATCCATTTCACCTTCAAGGTTTGAACTTGAAGCGCTGAGAACGACGTTTATTGAGAACCCAGTAACCCACATGGAAGCCGTAATTAGAAGCTTAGTAATGCGTTTGAAAAGACTGATAAGAAACTTCACTTCAATCGATTTGTTCCAAAAGAACTGAACGTATCAAGCAAATGAGGTTCACTATTACATGACTTGTGGTTAGAACCTATGTTATCCATTTCATCTTCAATGTCTTAACTTGAAGTGCTGAGAACGACGTGTATTGAGGACCCAATAACCCCCATGGACGCGTAATTAAGACTTAGTAATTCGTTTGAAGAAGTATAAGAAACTTCACTTCAATCGATTTGTTCCAAAAGAACTGAACGTATCAAGCAAAAGAAAATCCCTGTTACATGACTTGTGGTTAGAACCTAAGTTATCCTTCTCACCTTCAAGGTTTTAACTTGAAGTGCTGAGAACGACGTGTATTGAGGACCCAATAACCCCCATGGACGCGTAATTAAGACTTAGTAATGCGTTTGAAGAAGTATAAGAAACTTCACTTCAATCGATTTGTTCCAAAAGAACTGAACGTATCAAGCAAATGAGGTTCACTATTACATGACTTGTAGTTAGAACCTAAGTTATTCATTTCACCTTCAAGGTTTTAACTTGAAGTGCTGAGAACGACGTGTATTGAGGACCCAATAACCCCCATGGACGAGTAATTATGACTTTGTAATGCATTTGAAGAAGTATAAGAAACTTCACTTCAATCGACTTGATCCAAAAGAACTGAACGTATCAAGCAAATGAGGTTCACTATTACATGACTTGTGGTTACTACCTAAGTTATCCATTTCACCTTCAAGGTTTGAACTTGAAGCGCTGAGAACGACGTTTATTGAGAACCCAGTAACCCACATGGAAGCGTAATTAAGACTTAGTAATGCGTTTAAAGACGTATAAGAAACTTCACTTCAATCAATTTCTTCTAAAAGAACTGAACGTATCAAGCAAATGAGATTCACAATTACAAGACTTGTGGTTAGAATCTAAGTTATCCATTTCACCTTCAAGGACTTAACTTGAAGTGCTGAGAACGACGTGTATTGAGGAACCAATAACTTTCATGGACGCGTAATTAAGACTTAGTAATGCTTTTGAAGAAGTTTAAGAAACTTCATTTTAATCGATTTGTTTCAAAAGAATTGAACGTATAAAGCAAATGAGGTCCACTGTTACATGACTTGTGGTTAGAACCTAAGTTATCTATTTTACCTTAAAGGTCTTAACTTGAAGTGCTGAGAACGATGTGTATTGAGGACCCAATAACCCCCATGGACGCGTAATTAAGACTTAGTAATGCGTTTAAAGACGTATAAGAAACTTCACTTCAATCAATTTCTTCTAAAAGAACTGAACGTATCAAGCAAATGAGATTCACAATTACAAGACTTGTGGTTAGAATCTAAGTTATCCATTTCACCTTCAAGGACTTAACTTGAAGTGCTGAGAACGACGTGTATTGAGGAACCAATAACTTTCATGGACGCGTAATTAAGACTTAGTAATGCTTTTGAAGAAGTTTAAGAAACTTCATTTTAATCGATTTGTTTCAAAAGAATTGAACGTATAAAGCAAATGAGGTCCACTGTTACATGACTTGTGGTTAGAACCTAAGTTATCTATTTTACCTTAAAGGTCTTAACTTGAAGTGCTGAGAACGATGTGTATTGAGGACCCAATAACCTCCATGAACGCGTAATTAAGACTTAGTAATGCGTTTGAAGACGTATAAGAAACTTCACTTCAATCGATTTGTTCCAAAAGAACTGAACGTATCAAGCAAATGAGTTTCACTGTTACATGACTTGTAGTTAGAACCTAAGTTATTCATTTCACCTTCAAGGTTTTAACTTGAAGTGATGAGAACAAAGCGTATTGAGGGCCCAATAACCCCCATGGACGCGTAATTAAGACTTAGTAATGCGTTTGAAGAAGTATAAGAAATTTAATTTTAATCGATTTTGTAATATCCGGCTTGTATGGGATTTTATATTTTAATATATATTGGCATTTTTGGAAATATGTCAAAGAAAACCTGTTTCACAAAAAGAAAGCGTCATTTCGATCATAACGATTAATAGGAATTTTAATGAATTTACTGGATTTTTCGGAATAATAACGGTATATTTCGAGAAATTACGTTTCTCGTAATATAAAGGACGTTTTAGTAAAAATAGTAAATGAGGTTCGAATTGCAAACGGACAGTTTTAATGGAACCCTGGTAAAAAATTGAAGTTATTGGTGAAGTAAGGAAATTTGGAGAAACCGAATCGTCAGTTAATTGAAGAAACGAATGACGAAACAAATAGAAAATCAAAGGAAGGGCAAAATAGTAATTTGCAAAGTCAATACTTAATTTAAAACATAATGTTTTTCTTCTTCTCCATGCCATTTCTTCTTTCTGCGATTCTCTCCTTTTTCCTTTTGGCGATCAACGATGATCGCTCCTCCTCCGGCGCTCGTTCTTCCTCCGACGACCTCCGATCCTTTACGTTTTCTCCTCCTCTCGCAATCCTAGGTAAGATTCTATGCTTTTGGAGCGTTATAGTTCAGTTTTCACGAAGTTTAACGTTTAGGGTTTCGTATAGATTTTCGTTAAAATTTGATTTAGGGTTCGTAATCGATAGGTTAGCCGTCTTTGTGAAAATAATGAACGTATTAAACGTTATTGGATAAAGTTAATCAATTTAGGACGAATGTTAGAGATTTAACATTTTCGAGTTTTGGTGAAAAACTCGTCAATATTGATTTTGAGGTGTTGAACGTTATTTGATGGATGAAAATGTCTCATGGAGCTAAGTTAGAATTTTAAGAGAATTTCCTTAGTTAGGGTTTTGTTAAACTGGACGTTAAACGGTTGAATCTCGCGTTAATGTTAAATATTGTGTTTTGCCTCAGACAAACAACGTTCGTGGACGGAGCTTGAGCTGCAACAGACACGAGGTAAGTTCTCGTGACTTACTCTGGCCGATTGGCCTACACCGTACTTCGATGTCGCGTTGAGGATCTTAGAGTGTTGTATGTTTAAACCTCTTTGGTTGGGTAGTTAGGTTTAAACGTTTTCGTAGGTTATTTCTTTTACAGTCTTGATGGTACGCATGCTTAATTGTTTACATTTATATTGAATTGTTCATGCATCACGTATTTTAACTTGGCATGAAAATGAATTTCTGCACGATGTTTTCAGAAAACAAATGTGGCCCAGAAATTGGGGGCTATCGATCTATTGTGCGGACTGATTAAGGGTCTGGCCGATACCACATCTCATGTAATGTAATTAATGAACGTAATCTGTTATCTGGTCACGCGAGGTGGGACTCAGACACGGCTGTACGTGTTGTAAGCGTGTACCCCCCTCCTCTAACCGCACGGGGTAGTTTGACCGCGGGATGGACCCCCTTCGGTTAGGGGGATGAGATCTCGGTGATATTCTGTCAGCGACGCTCTGTATGTTATGCATGGTTTCTGAACTCCATATGCACTGCACGCATCTGCATTTACGTAGAATTTACTGAGCCTTTAGCTCATATTGTGTCTGTCTGCTGTAGGTGATATCGAAGCAGGTGAGGACGATGTTCCTCCACCCGATGTACAGGATGGTTAAAGAAGAATGATTGTGGTGGTGTGTGTAACACCCCTAATACTGTACCCATTTTACCTGTATAAATTTTTCGTTTTATTTTACACTTTGAGCGGAAATTAAATCAGAATTGAAGTCTACATTTTAAACCACTTAAAACAAAACCATTTATAAACTTAAAATTATTTTAAAAAAAAAATTAATAAAACCATTAAAACATTTATCAATCGGTGAAGGGCAAAATCGAAAAGCAAATGCGGAAGAAAGGCAGCGACTAATCGCTGCAAACGCTGCATTATGCAGCGACTAATCCCTCTCTGGAATCCGAGATTCCAGAGAGCTAACCCAAACATTTCCGAGATTCCAGAGACTTTCTTGCTTACACTCCACCGAAATTATCTCATTTCTCATGTCATAAATCAATGAATTAAACGAACTAAACATACGTTAAACTGTTGTAAAAACGAATTGCATGGATACATTTAAAAGTTGTCTAATCCTCCTGTTTCAAATTCCAAGCAGTTCCAGTAAAAACTATAAAAAAACACGGATTATAAACAGATTTCCAAAAAACGTTTAAAACATCAAATATGAACCTAACATCTAACCATATCCAAACATCCTAACATGTTCGTCTATACATACGTATCATCCATTAAATCCCACAAAATACTCACACAGACATCCCCACGGGTCAAAACGCACCGACTGCTCAGCACACTCCCACGGGCCATTCTCCGTCAACTGCCTCATACGTCAGGAGGAGGAACGTCGTCCTCACCTGGCTCAATGTCACCTATAACGTCACCTACACCAAACATACACCTATGAGCTAACAGGCTCAGTAAATTCTACCAAAATGCAGATGCGTGCAGTGCATATGGAGTTCAGAAATCATGCATAACAGAGCGTCGCAGACAGTATATCACCGAGATCTCATCCCCCTAACCGAAGGGGGCCCATCCAGCGGTCGGACTACCCCGTGCGGTTAGAGGAGGGGGGTACACGCTTACAACACGTACAGCCGTGCCTGAGCCCCACCTCGCGTGACCAGATAACAGATTACATTCATTAATTATATTACAGGAGATGTGGTATTGGCCAGACCCTCAATCGGTCCGCACAATAGATCTGAGCCCCCAATTTCTGAGCCACATCGATTTTTAGAAAACATTGTGCAGTGCAGAAATTCGTTTTCATGCCAAGTTAAAATACGTGATGCATGAACAGTTAAATATAACTATAAACAAACAATCATATGTACCATCAGTACAGTAAAAGAAATAATCTACTAAACGTCTACACCTAACTACCCAACAAATACAACTTTAAACGAACAATCCTTTAAGATCCTCGACGCGACATCGAAGTACGGTGTAGGCCAATCGGCCAGAGTAAGTCACGAGAACTTACCTTGAGCGCGCTGAATCTCAAGCTTCATCCACGGGAGTCGTGTGTCTGAGGCAAAACACGATATTTGTCGTTAAAACCAATTTAAGCTATTGACGTCCAAATTACAAATCTTAACTAAAGAATTTTCCTAAATCCTTAACTTAGCTAATCGAAGTGTTTACAACGTCAATTAACGCTCGATAATCCAAAACGTCAATTGACGAGTTTTTCCTTAAAGACCCGAAAATCTACCAATTTTAACTTTTTCACAAATTGATTTAACTTCGTCCAATAACGTCAAATACGTGCAATATAAACTTAATCACGGCTAACCTATTAATTACGAACCCTAATTCGCGTTTTTAACGAAAGGTATCGAAACCCTAATTATCTAAAACGCCGTAAACGTCGAAATAAAAGCTATAAGATTGTAGACTCATACCTAGGGTTGCGAAAGGAGGAGAAATCGCGAAGAAAACAGAACAAATACAGCGCGAATCGGAGTTGGATTGGAGAAATCGTCGAATGGCCGAGAGAGAAAAAAGCTCTCTATTGTTTTTGTGAAACAGAGAAGAAGAGAGAAAGTGAGGGAGAGAAGAAAGAATTGTGATTTTATAAAATTGGTTTGGCAGATTACCATTATGCCCTTAGCACATAATTCTATTTGTTTCGTCTTTCGTTTCGTTAATCGTCCAACTATTCGACTTTTCCAACTTTCCAGATTTTGCCAATAAGTTCAACTTATTATTTGGGATTTAACAAAACTATCCGTTCGCAAAACGGACTTCGTTTACTATTTTTACTAAAACGTCCTTTACATTACAATAGAGGTAATTACTCGGAATATAGCATTTAATCTCCGAAAATTTCCATAATTTCCTTAAAATTCTTATTAATCGTTAGGATCGTAATGACGCTTTCCGTTTGCGAAACTGATATGACTTGACATATTTATGAAAAATGCCATTATATAATAAAATATGAATATAATATATTAAATCTAAAAATCCGTACAAGCCGGATATTATATTCTACCCACCTTATTTAGAATTTTGTCAACAAAATTAAATCATACAAATAGCTCAGGATATTTAGTCATCACATACTGCTGTCGCTCCCACGTAGCCTCTTCCACCTCGTGGTTGCGCCACAAGACTTTAACTAGTGGAATCTCTTTGTTGCGTAAGACTTTGGTGGAATACTCCAAAATGCGTACCGGCCCCACCTCGTAAGTCAAGGTAGGCTGTACCTCGATCTCTGTAGTCTCCACGACGTGCGATAGATCATGTAAACATCTCCGAAGCATAGATACGTGGAATACATCGTGGATACTCTCCATAGAAGCCGCAAGCTGTAGTCGATACACCATCTTCTCGATCCTCTTCAGAATAGGAAAGGGCCCCACATAACGAGGGTTTAACTTACCCCTCCTTCCAAATTAAGCAAGGTGGCGTATGCTACCTTTCACTTAGCGATGGATGCCCGTTTCTGGTGGGATTCGATCAAGTCGACGACGGATGTATCCGTTATGACTTGGGATTCGTTCAAGTTTCTATTCTTCGATAAGTATTTTAGCCGCACAGTGAGGGTGGCAAAGAGGAACGAGTTTATGCAGTTAAAGCAGACTGGTTCAGTTGCTGATTATATTCAGAAGTTCGAGGCGTTATCCAGATTTGCACCTTGTCTTGTTAGCGATAATGAGGAGAAGGTGCACCAGTTTATGGAGGGACTTAATCCGGAGATTTGGATGCACATTGTGGTCTCGGGTATTATTGATGCGCCCTATTCTGATGTCACGGCCAGAGCTCTGGATATTGAGGCTGCCAGAGCTACTTGTGTTAGACCGAGGGAGCCAGCTAAGGGCTTCTTCCGTGAGATACGACCTGCAATCACGGCAGGCTGAGCCTCATCATCTACATCGCCAGGTTCGATAAATGCAAAAATCCTGGGCATAACCCTCCTCTGATCTCCACCTAACTGGTCTCGGCCAGGCTTCGGGCAATCTCTGACGTAATGGCCAAGTTCCCCACATCTAAAGCATCGGTTAGTGTCAACACGGCACTCACCACTGTGTTCCCTCTGACATATGGGGCACCACGGTATCTGAGAAGCCCCCTGTACTTGCTTCCTTTTACCCCGATCATTACCTCCCTCAAGAGGTCTCTTCACACCCCTCGGCTGCTGTTGGGGCAGCGCTCTAGGCTGCCCACCTCGGTTCTGCGACTGAGGTCGTATCTCACGGAAGAAGCCCTTAGCTGGCTCCCTCGGTCTAACACAAGTAGCTCTGGCAGCCTCAATATCCAGAGCTCTGGCCGTGACATCAGAATAGGGCGCATCAATAATACCCGAGACCACAATGTGCATCCGAATCTCCGGATTAAGTCCCTCCATAAACTGGTGCACCTTCTCCTCATTATCGCTAACAAGACAAGGTGCAAATCTGGATAACGCCTCGAACTTCCGAATATAATCAGCAACTGAACCAGTCTGCTTTAGCTGCATAAACTCGTTCCTCTTTGCCACCCTCACTGTGCGGCTAAAATACTTATCGAAGAATAGAAACTTGAACGAATCCCAAGTCATAACGGATACATCCGTCGTCGACTTGATCGAATCCCACCAGAAACGGGCATCCATCGCTAAGTGAAAGGTAGCATACGCCACCTTGCTCCCCTTCCCTACCTCGGCATAAGCTAACATATCCTCCATAACTCGGATCCATTCCTCCGCAACAGTAGGATCCGATGATCGACCATCAAATACTGGAGGCCGTAGGTCCTGAAACTTCTGCATGCCCTCGTTATTGGGAACTATCAAATCCTAGGCCCTCTGGTTCTCCCGATTCACTAAGTCCGTAATCTGTTGCGCTTGTCGGTCCATATGCTGAGACTGGCGATCTATCAACTCCGTAAATCGATCTAGCGCGTCATCTCTAGGATCTCTTCCTCGAGTCATTGTGTATAAAGCCTAAAACAAATTAAACAGATAATCCTAAGAAACAAAATCAAATAAAGCTATAAACAAACTTACAGTTGATGAAGGATGTCCGCGTGGTGGCTGTGCAGTCGAGCAGTCTACAGAACCGATTTTAAAACCCGGGGGCTCTGATACCATAATTGTAACACCCCTAATACTGTACCCATTTAACCCGTATAAATTTTTCATTTTATTTTACACTTTGAGCGGAAATTAAATCAGAATTGAAGTATACATTTTAAACCACTTAAAACAAAACCATTTATAAACTTAAAACTATTTAAAAAAAAATTAATAAAACCGTTAAAACATTTATCAATCGGTGAAGGGTAAAATCGGAAAGCAGAGGCGGAAGAAAGGCAGCGACTAATCGCTGCAAACGCTGCATTATGCAGTGACCAGTCGCTGCATAATGCAGCGCACGATCGCTGCATTATGCAGCGACCAGTCGCTGTATTGCAGCGACTAATCCCTCTCTGGAATCCGAGATTCCAAAGAGCTAACCCAAACATTTCTGAGATTCCAGAGACTTTCTTGCTTACACTCCACGGAAATTATCTCATTTCTCATGTCATAAATCAATGAATTAAACGAACTAAACATACGTTAAACTGTTGTAAAAACGAACTGCATGGATACGTTTAAAAGTTGTCTAATCCTCGTGTTTCAAATTCCAAGCAGTTCCAGTAAAAACTATAAAAAAACACGGATTATAAACAGATTTCCAAAAAACGTTTAAAACATCAAATATGAACCAAACATCTAACCATATCCAAACATCCTAACATGTTCGTCTATACATACGTATCATCCATTAAATCCCACAAAATACTCACACAGACATCCCCACGGGTCAAAACGCACCGACTGCTTAGCACATTCCCACGGGCCATTCTCCGTCAACTGCCTCATACGTCAGGAGGAACGTCGTCCTCACCTGGCTCAATGTCACCTATAACATCACCTACACCATACAGACACCTATGAGCTAACAGGCTCAGTAAATTCTACGTAAATGCAGATGCGTGCAGTGCATATGGAGTTCAGAAATCATGCATAACAGAGCGTCGCAGACAGTATATCACCGAGATCTCATCCCCCTAACCGAAGGGGGCCCATCCAGCGGTCGGACTACCCCGTGCGGTTAGAGGAGGGGGGTACACGCTTACAACACGTACAGCCGTGCCTGAGCCCCACCTCGCGTGACCAGATAACAGATTACATTCATTAATTATATTACAGGAGATGTGGTATTGGCCAGACCCTCAATCGGTCCGCACAATAGATCTGAGCCCCCAATTTCTGAGCAACATCAGTTTTTAGAAAACATTGTGCAGTGCAGAAATTCGTTTTCATGCCAAGTTAAAATACGTGATGCATGAACAGTTAAATATTACTATAAACAAACAATCATATGTACCATAAGGACAGTAAAAGAAATAATCTACTGAACGTCTACACCTAACTACCCAACAAATACAACTTTAAACGAACAATCCTTTAAGATCCTCGACGCGACATCAAAGTACGGTGTAGGCCAATCGGCCAGAGTAAGTCACGAGAACTTACCTTGAGCGCGTTGAATCTCAATCTTCGTCCACGGGAGTCGTGTGTCTGAGGCAAAACACGATATTTGTCGTTAAAACCAATTTAAGCTATTGACGTCCAAATTACAAATCTTAACTAAAGAATTTTCCTAAATCTTTAACTTAGCTAATCGAAGCGTTTACAACGTCAATTAACGCTCGATAATCCAAAACCTCAATTGACGAGTTTTTCCTTAAAGACCCGAAAATCTACCAATTTTAACTTTTTCACAAATTGATTTAACTTCGTCCAATAACGTCAAATACGTGCAATATAAACTTAATCACGGCTAACCTATTAATTACGAACCCTAATTTGCGTTTTTAACGAAAAGGTATCAAAACCCTAATTGTCTAAAACGCCGTAAACGTCGAAATAAAAGCTCTAAGAATGTAGGCTCATACCTAGGGTTGCGAAACGGAGGAGAAGTTGCGAAGAAAACGGAACGAACAGAGCACGAATCGGAGTTGGATTGGAGAAATCGTCGAATGGCCGAGAGAGAAAAAAGCTCTCTGTTGTTTTCGTGAAACAGAGAAGAAGAGAGAAAGTGAGGGAGAGAAGAAAGAATTGTGATTTTATAAAATTGGTTTGGCACATTACCATTATGCCCTTAGCACATAATTCTATTTTTTTCCTCTTTCGTTTCGTTAATCGTCCAACTATTCGACTTTTCCAACTTTCCACATTTTGCCAATAAATCCAACTTATTATTTGGGATTTAACAAAACTATCCGTTCGCAAAACGGACTTCGTTTACTATTTTTACTAAAACGTCCTTTACATTACGATAGAGGTAATTACTCGGAATATAGCGTTTAATCTTCGAAAATTTCCATAATTTCCTTAAAATTCCTATTAATCGTTAGGATCGTAATGACGCTTTCTGTTTGCGAAACTGATATGACTTGACATATTTATGAAAAATGTCATTATATAATAAAATATGAATACAATATATTAAATCTAAAAATCCGTACAAGCAGGATATTATATTCTACCCACCTTATTTAGAATTTTGTCAACAAAATTAAATCATACAAATAGCTCAGGATATTTAGTCATCACATCCTGCTGTCGCTCCCACGTAGCCTCTTCCACCTCGTGGTTGCGCCACAAGACTTTGACCAGTGGAATCTCTTTGTTGTGTAAGACTTTGGTGGAATACTCCAAAATGCGTACCAGCCCCACCTCGCAAGTCAAGGTATGCCGTACCTCGATCTCTGTAGTCTCCACGACGTGCGATGGATCACGTAAACATCTCCGAAGCATAGATACGTGGAATACATCGTGGATACTCTCCATAGAAGCCGGAAGCTGTAGTCGATACGCCATCTTCCCGATCCTCTTTAGAATAGGAAAGGGCCCCACATAACGAGGTTTTAACTTACCCCTCCTTCCAAATCTCGCAACGCCTTTGAACAGAGAAACTTTAAGGTAGACCTCGTCACCTTCTTCAAACTCTAGTTCTCTCCGCCTTTGAACGGAGATTCGGATGCACGTTATTGTATCATGTATTATTGATGTGCCTTATTCTGATGTCATAGCTAGAGCTCTGGATATTGAGGCTGCCAGAGCTACTTCTAGTAGACCGAGGGAGCCAGCTAAGGGCTTCTTCCGAGAGATTCGTCCTCAGTCATGGGGTTGGCAACCCAAAGCTCCACAGCCCCAACAGCAAAGGGGTGTAAAGAGACCTCTAGAGGGAGGCAACGATAAAGGCAAGGGCAAGCAGGTACAAGGGACTTCTCAGATACTGTGGTGTCCCATATGCCAGAGGGAGCAAAGTGGTGAGTGTCGAGTTGGCACTAACAGGTATTTCAAATGTGGTGAAATCTGCCATTACGTCAGAGATTGCCCAAAGCCAGGCCGCGATCAGTTGAGTGGAGATCAGAGGAGAGTCATGCCTAGGATTTTCGCCTTCATAGAGCCTAGTGATGTCGATAACGAGGATCAACCTGCCGTGATAGCAGGTACTATATTGATTATGGGCGTAGCTGTGTTTTCTTTGTTAGACACGGAGGCTACGCACTCTTTTGTTTCCACTACTTGTGTGTCTAGATTGAAGCTTGCGCCTGAGTTAGCAGAATGCAAATATAGTGTGATGCTACCTTCGGGAGAGCGTATGCAGTCAGGTCGGGTGGTCCAGGGCAATATTATCTCGATTGGGGACAGAACCCTCTATGCTTGCCTTATTGTTATAGGCATAGAGCATTATGATCTTATCTTGGGGATGGACTGGCTGTCACAGCACTTCGCCACCATCGATTGTCAATCTGGGATTGTCACCTTTCGATCCCCGGGTAAAACCAAGTTTTTTATCAGGCGATGAACAGATTGAGTAGCTCGCCTATTTCTTATTCCATGATGGTCAACGAGCAGTTTAAAGGTCAGTGCTCTATTTATTTGGCCTCAGTATTTGATGTTCAGTTGCTCAGCGAAATAAAGCCGAGCGACATTCCTATAGTCAGAGAGTTCTCTTGTATATTCCTCGATGATCTTCACAGGTTACCTGTAATACCCGGCTTGTACGGGTTTTTGGATATATTATATTATATTATTATTTCATTATCTAATGGCATTTTTCGTAAATATATCAAATCAAATCAGTTTCGCAAACGAAAAGCGTCATTATGATCCTAACAATTAATAGGAATTTTAGGGAAATTATGAAAATTTTCGGAGTAATAACGCTATATTCCGAGTAATTACCTCTATCGTAATATAATTGACGTTCTAGTAAAAATAGTAAATGAAGTACAAATTGCGAACAGACAGTTTTAATAAAGCCCTAGCAATGAATAGAAGTTATGGGCAAAATATGGAGTTTTCGAGAATCCGAATCGTTAGCCGATTAACGAAACGAAGGACGAAACAAGAGCGAAGGGCATTTTGGTAATTTGCCAAACCAAACTTTATAAAAATATCACAAACCCTTTTCTCCTTCACTTTTCCTTCTCTCCTTCTCTGTTTCACGAAATCGACAGAGAGCTCTCCCTCGGCCGCCGACGACTTCCAACGATCCGACCTCCGTTCTTCCTTCGTTCTTCGTTATTTTTCCTCCTCTCGCTATCCTAGGTATGAATCTATGACTTCATAGCGTTAGTTTTCAATTTTCGGACCGATTTCACGTTAGGGTTTCCGTTAGGGTTTTGTCAAAAATTGCGAATTAGGGTTCGTAATTAATAGGGTAGCCTTGATTAAGTATATATTGAACGTATTTGACGTTATTGGACGAAGTTAAATCAGATTGTGAAAAGGTTAAAAATTAGGCATTTTTGGAAAAGTTCGTTAATCTTGATTTTTAACTATCGAGCATTAATTGACATTCTAATTGCTTCGATAAGCTAAGTTAAGAATTTAGGAAAATTCTTTAGTTAAGATTTTATCAATTTAGACGTTAGAAGCTTAAATTCGTTTTAACATCGATGATTCTAAATTGCTTTAGGTGAACGACTTCCGTGGACGAAGCTCGAGAATCTGTGCGCTCAAGGTAAGTTCTCGTGATTTACTTGGCCGATTGGCCTACACCGTAATTCGATGTCGCGTCGAGGATCTAAATGGATTGTTTGTTTTAAATTGTTTTGATGGGTAGTTAGGTTTAGTCTTTTACAGGTTATAGGTTATGCTTTTGTAGTCTTTGATGGTATATATGTTGATTGTTTACTTTACGTTTATATTGAACTGTTCATGCATCATGGTTTTAAAAACGACATGAAAATGAATTTATGCACGGATTTCATGAAAAGAACATGCATCGTAAAGGCAAGTAAAGTATCACAGTAAACAACCATGGCATGGGGTTATCGGGGATGAGGTTCAGACCTGGCGTTCTGTGGTGAGCGGGTTTCCCTCCCTTCAGATGGTGTGGGCTGTCTAACCGCTGGACGTGCCCTATCTATCTGTCGAGCGTTTCCGATAACCATAGACTGACACGTACTGATATATGAACTGACATGGACTGTTTTCATAGCATTGAGCATGCATGACCACGCATTTGCATTTACGTAGGACTTACTGAGATTTTTATCTCATAGCGTGTATTATGGTGTAGGTGACGTCTTAGGTGACATCGAGCCAGGTGAGGATGAGATCCCTCTACCTGAGACATGACTCGGTTGATGGATGATGCTTGCGGTGGTGTGCTGTACAGTCGATGCCTTACCGACCCGTGGGGGATGTATGTATAGATTTTGAGGGTACTGGGTTATTTTGAGCAAATATGTATAATGTTAGAACATATTAGGATGTTTGGAATCTGATATTAGATAGGTTTAATGTTTTTAAACGTTTTTGGAACTGTTTTATAATTGTTTGGAAAAATCTATTTTGGAACTGCGTGGTAAATTGAAAACAGGAAGGATTGTCGATTTTTAAACATATCCACGCGGTTTGTTTTTACGAAAGTATTGTGTGAGTTTAGGTAGTTTAACCGAGAGGGAATGAATGAAAATGGAATGAGGGATCGCTTGAATTGTAGGAAAATGCATGTTGGATTGCTCTCTGGAATCTCGGATTCCAGAGAGAAATAAAGGAAACTGGTCGCTGCAAGTGTAGCGACTGGTCGCTGCACAATGCAGCGATCGGGCGCTGCACAATGCAGCGATCGGGCGCTGCATTGTGCAGCGCCTGTTTTTCCGGTTTTGCCCCTCTGCAATTTGTTTAATGTTTTAAATAGTTTTAATTGTTTATAGTTTTAAATTAAATGTTTAAAATTGTTTTAAAAGTTTTATTTAGTTTGATTTTAAAAACGTTTTCTGCATAAACGCTAAGTATAAAAGAAAATAAAAAATTTATACGGGTAAAAATGGGTACAGTACTAGGGGTGTTACATTACCGCCAGACCGGGAGATTGAGTTCACTATTGATGTCTATCCGAATACTGCACCAAGGTTTAAAAACCCGTATCGGTTGGCACCAGCTGAGTTGAGAGAGCTGAGGACTCAGCTTGATGAGTTGTTAGAGAAGGGTTTCATTCGACCCAGTGTTTCGCACTGGGGTGCGCCCGTTCTGTTTGTCAAGAAGAAAGACGGGACCCTCAGGATGTGCATCGATTACAGAGAGTTGAATAAGCTTACAGTGAAGAATAAGTATCCACTGCCCCGGATTGATGATTTATTTGATCAGCTGCAAGGTGCCCGAGTATTCTCGATGATTGATCTACGCTCGGGTTACAATCAGTTGAAGTTCTGGAAGGATGATATACCGAAAACGGCATTCTGAACGAGGTATGGGCATTATGAGTTCCTTGTCATGTCTTTTGGACTTACTAATGCCCCTGTAGCGTTTATGGATTTGATGAGCCATGTCTTCAAGGAGTATCTGGACAAGTTCGTGGTGGTTTTCATCGACGACATTCTGATATACTCTAGAACGAAGGAAGAACACGAGGAGCACTTGAGGATAGTCCTGAGGACCCTATGTCAGCACCAGTTGTATCTGAAGTTCTCCAAATGCGAATTTTGGTTGGATCAGGTCAGCTTTCTTGGCCATGTCGTATCGCAGGATGGAGTTTCTGTTGATCCGAGGAAAGTTCAGGTGGTCAAGAATTGGCCACAGCCAAAGAACGTACGTGAGGTGCGTGGATTTCTCGGATTAGCTGGCTATTATCGGAAGTTCATAGAGGGATTTTCGAAGATCGCACTTCCTCTTTCGCGTTTGACTCGGAAGAACGAGAGATTTATATGGTCGTCTGCTTGTGATAGCAGTTTTATGGAATTAAAGATGAGATTGACCACTGCTCCAGTATTGGCGTTACCTGTTGAGGGTGACAAGTTCAGTATTTATTATGATGTGTCAGGAGTTGGACTTGGTTGTGTATTGATGAAGGAGGGGAGAGTTATTGCTTATGCTTCTCGGCAGCTGAAGCCGTACGAGCTGAACTACCCTACGCACGACCTTGAGTTAGCAGCTGTGGTCTTCGCACTGAAGATATGGAGACATTATTTATACGGGCAGCAGTGCGAGATATTTTCTGACCACAAGAGCCTGAAGTATCTATTTACGCAAAAGGAGCTGAATATGCGACAGAGAAGGTGGCTTGAGTTCGTCAAAAACTACGATTTTGATATCAAGTACTAACCAGGAAAGGCGAACAAGGTTGCTGATGCCTTGAGTAGAGTGCCTTCTATGAGTCAGCCTTCACTAGCAGCAATGTCAGTTACGCTGCGGTCTGAGATTGAGAGGTTCGATGTGGAGATAGTGGCAGAATTGTTCAGTATGCTCACCAACATTTCTCTCAGGTCGACTATTTTGGATAAGATACACAAAGCTCAGCAGAATGATACGGAGTGCGAGGAGCTTCGATCGAGCATGACGTTGGGTGACTCGTCGGATTTTCACTTATCAGATGATGGTATTCTGAAGTTCAGGTATAGGTGGTACGTGCCTAACGACTAGGATCTGAAGAAAGAGATATTGGCCGAGGCACATTCTTCGGCTTATTCTGTGCACCCGAAAAGTACCAAGATGTATCGGGATTTGAAACAACATTTCTGGTGGCCTAACATGAAACGAGAAGTTGCAAAATATGTGGAAAATTGCCTGGTTTGTCAACAGGTAAAGGCAGAACATCAGAGGCCGGTCGGAACACTACAGCCACTGCCTATTCCGGAGTGAAAATGGGAGTAGATCTCCATGGATTTTATTGTGGGGCTCCCGAGGACAACGAAGGGCCATGATGGTGTTTGGGTGATCGTGGACCGATTGACAAAGTCGGCCCACTTCTTATCTGTGAAGATGGCATCTTCTATGGACCAGCTCGCCGAGCTTTATGTGCAAGAGATTGTTAGACTGCACTGAGTGCCAGTTTCTATAGTCTCAGATCGTGATCCAAGATTTACTTCGAAGTTCTGGAAGAGCCTGCATAAAGCTATGGGGACTCAGCTTAATTTCAGCACGGCATTTCATCCTCAGACTGATGGACAGACAGAGAGGACTAATCAGATTCTTGAGGATATGCTAAGAGCCTGTGTGCTGGAGTTTCAGGGATCGTGGAGCAGGTATTTGCCACTGATCGAGTTCTCTTATAACAACAGCTTCCAAGCTACCATCGGTATGGCTCCGTATGAAGCATTATATGGTCGAAAGTGTAGGTCTCCATTGTATTGGGACGAGGTTGGCGAGGCCAGTATCGTTGGTCCTGAGATTCTACAGCAAACGGCAGAGAAGATTGCCATTATCCGACAGCGTATTGAGGTAGCCCAGAGCAGACAGAAGAGCTATGCTGACACGAGACGGAGAGAACTAGAGTTCGAAGAAGGTGACGAGGTTTAACTTAAGGTTTCTCCGTTCAAAGGCGTTGCAAGATTTGGAAGGAGGGGTAAGTTAAACCCTCGATATGTGGGGCCCTTTCCTATTCTGAAGAGGATCAGGAAGTTGGCGTATAGACTACAGCTTCCGGCTTCTATAGAGGGTATCCACGATGTATTTCAGATATCGATGCTTTGGAAGTGTTTGCGTGATCCATCACATGTCGTGGAGGCAACAGAGATCGAGGTACAGTCTACCTTGACTTATGAGGAGAGGCCGGTGCGTATTTTGGAGACTTCCATCAAAGTTTTGCGCAACAAAGAGATTCCGCTAGTCAAAGTCTTATGGAGGAACCACGAGGTTTAAGAGGCTACTTAGGAACGACAGCAGGATATGATGACTAAGTATCCTGAGTTGTTTGTATGATAGATATTTTGTGGACAAAATTCTAAATAAGGTGGATGGAATGTAATATCCGGCTTGTACGGGATTTTATATTATAATATATATTGGCATTTTTGGAAATGTGTCAAATCAAACCCGTTTCACAAAAATAAAGCGTCATTTCGATCATAACGATTAATAGGAATTTTAATGAATTTACGGGATTTTTCGGAATAATAACGCTATATTTCGAGAAATTACGTTTCTCGTAATATAAAGGACGTTTTAGTAAAAATAGTAAATAAGGTCCGAATTGCGAACGAACAGTTTTAATGGAACCCTGGTAGTAAATTGAAGTTATTGGTGAAATAAGGAAATTTGGAGAAACCGAATCGTCGGTTAATTGAAGAAACGAACGACGAAACAAATAGAAAATCAAAGGAGGGGCAAAATAGTAATTTGCAAAGTCAATACTTGATTTAAAACATAATGTTTTTCTTCTTCTCCACGCCATTTCTTCTTCCTGCGATTCTCTCATTTTCCCTTTGGCGATCAACGACGATCGCTCCTCCTCCGGCGCTCGTTCTTCCTCCGACGACCTCTGATCCTTTACGTTTTCTTCTCCTCTCGCAATCCTAGGTAAGATTCTATGCTTTTGGAGCGTTATAGTTCAGTTTTCACGAAATTTAACGTTTAGAGTTTCGTATAGATTTTCGTTAAAACGTGATTTAGGGTTAGTAATCGATAGGTTAGCCGTATTTGTGAAAATAATGAACGTATTAAACGTTATTGGATAAAGTTAATCGATTTAGGACGAATGTTAGAGATTTAACATTTCCGAGTTTTGGAGAAAAATTTGTCAATGTTGATTTTGAGGTGTTGAACGTTATTTGATGGATGAAAATGTCTTATGGAGCTAAGTTAGAATTTAAAGAGAATTTCCTTAGTTAGGGTTTCGTTAAACTGGACGTTAAACGGTTGAATCTCGCGTTAATGTTAAATGTTGTGTTTTGCCTCAGACAAACAACGCTCGCGGACGAAGCTTTAGCTGCAACGGACATGAGGTAAGTTCTCGTGACTTACTCTGGCCGATTGGCCTACACCGTACTTCGATGTCGCGTCGAGGATCTTAGAGTGTTGTATGTTTAAACCGCTTTGGTTGGGTAGTTAGGTTTAAACGTTTTCGTAGGTTATTTCTTTTACAGTCTTGATCGTACGCGTGCTTGATTGTTTACATTTATATTGAATTGTTCATGCATCACGTATTTTAACTTGGCTTGAAAATGAATTTCCGCACGATGTTTTCAGAAAACCAATGTGGCCCAGAAATTGGGGGCTATCGATCTATTGTGCAGGCCGATTAAGGGTCTGGTCGATACCACATCTCATGTAATGTAATTAATGAACGTAATCTGTTATCTAGTCATGCGAGGTGGGGCTCTTGCACGGTTGTACGTGTTGTAAGCGTGTACCCCCCCTCTAACCGCACGGGGTAGTACGACCGCCGGATGGGCCCTCTTCGGTTAGGGGGATGAGATCTCGGTGATATTCTGTCTGCGACGCTCTGTATGTTATGCATGATTTCTGAACTCCATATGCACTGCACGCATCTGCATTTACGTAGAATTTACTGAGCCTTTAGCTCATAGTGTGTCTGTATGGTGTAAGTGATATCGAAGCAGGTGAGGACGATGTTCCTCCACCCGATGTACAAGATGGTTGAAGAAAAACGATTGCGGTGGTGTACATGAGCAGTCGTCACGTATGTTGACCCGTGGGGAAAGTGGTTAGGTATTTTGAGAGTTTGGGGGAATTTTGACTGTACAGTGGATTATGTTATGGTTAGAAACATTCTAGGATGTTTGGTTCTGGATAGATTATGCGTTAGGTTGTTTTAAAAGTGTTTTGAAAATATATTTTGTAACTGTTGATTTTAGGGGAAATGTTCAGTTTTTAAACATAACCACGCGGTTTGTTTTTAAGAAAATTAATTAAGTTTTATTTGAGCTTTGAGTCGTTGTTTCGGGTGGTTGATGAACGAGGAATGAGGAAAATTTGAATGAGTTATGTTGGATGTGAATTTGATGAAACGGTTAAGGGTTTTGATTAATGTATGTGAAGTGAGGAAAGTGAAGGGAAGAGAAATGAGCGATGTAGGAACAGGGAGGCAGAGGAGGTGGCGATTGATCGCCCAGGGGTGGGGATCAATCGCCCCTCATGGTCGCCGCTCTCTGGAAAAATCCAGAGAGCGTGACGACTGATCGCCACAAACTGTGGCGATCAGTCGCCACAGACGATTTTCAACAGGCGACCATTCGCCTATTGAAATCGCCGAAGGGCGATCAGTCGCCCCCTTTATGGGCGACTGATCGCCACAGCATATAGGGATGAAAATCTCCTCTTTGCACTCTGCCTATTTTTATTTTAGTTTTTAATTGTTTTAAATTTATTTTAAGTTTTGTTTTTAATAGTTTATAAACATAGGCTCCGTCAGTTTCAATTCCGATTTCGATTCCGACATTAAAAGCTTTATTTCCGCTAAAATGCTAAGTTTAAAGTTTCAAGAATAAAGTTTGAAAATATATATATATATAAATGGGTACAGTGTTAGGGTCGTGACAGATTTGTTCCAAAAGAACTAAACGTATCAAGCAAAAGAGGTTAATTGTTACATGACTTGTGGTTAGAACCTAAGTTATCAATTTCACCTTCATGGTTTAAACTTGAAGTAATGAGAACCACGTGTATTGAGGACCCAATAACCCTCATGGACGCGTAATAAAAACTTAGTAATGCATTTCAAGAAGTATATTAAGCTTCACTTCAATCGACTTGATCCAAAAGAACCGAACGTATCAAGCAAACGAGGTTCAGTATTACATGACTTGTGGTTAGTACCTTAGTTATCCATTTCACCTTCAAGGTTTTAACTTGAGTTGCTGAGAATGACGTGTGTTGAGGACCCAATAACCGTCATGGACGCGTAATTAAAACTTAGTAATGCATTTGAAGAAGTATAAGAAACTTCACTTCAATAGACTTGATCCAAAAGAACTGAACGTATCAAGCAAATGAGGTTCACTATTACATGACTTGTGGTTCCTAAGTTATCCATTTCACCTTCAAGGTTTTAACTTGAAGTGCTGAGAATGACGTGTATTAAAAACCCAATAACACTCATGGAAGCGTAATTAAGACTTAGTAATGCATTTAAAGACGTATAAGAAACTTCACTTCAATCGATTTCTTCCAAAAGAACTGAACGTATCAAGCAAATGAGGTTCACTATTACATGACTTGTGGTTAGTACCTAAGTTATCTTTTCACCTTCAAGGTTTTAACTTGAACTACTGAGAACGATGTGTATTGAGTACCCATAACCCTCATGGACGCGTAATTAAAACTTAGTAATGCATTTGAAGATGTATAAGAAACTTCACTTCAATCGACTTGATCGAAAAGAACTGAACGTATCAAGCAAATGAAGTTAACGATTACATGATTTGTGGTTAGAATCTGAGTTATCCATTTCACCTTCAAGGTTTTATATTGAAGTGGTGAGAAGGACCTGTATTGAGTACCTAATAACCTTCATGGACGCGTAATTTAGACTCAGTAAAGCGTTTGAAGAAGTATAAGAAACTTCACTTCAATTCATTTGTTCCAAAAAAACTGAACGTATCAAGCAAATGAGGTTCACTGTTACATGACTTGTGGTTAGAACCTAAGTTATCCATTTCACCTTCAAGGTTTTAAGTTGAAGTGATGAGAACGACGTGTATTGAGGACCTAATAACCCATATGGACGAGTAATTATGACTTGGGAATTCGTTTGAAGAAGTATAAGAAACTTCACCTCAATCGATTTGTTCCAAAAGAACTGAACGTATCAAGCAAATGAGGTTCACTCTTAGATGACTTGTGGTTAGAACCTAAGTTATCCATTTCACCTTCAAGGTTTTAACTTGAAGTGATGAGAACGACGTGTATTGAGGACCCAATAACCCTCATGCACGAGTAATTAAGACTTGGTAATGCGTTTGAAGATGTATAAGAAACTTCACTTCAATCAATTAGTTCCAAAAGAACTGAACGTATCAAGCAAATGTGGTTAACTGTTACATGACTTGTGGTTAGAACCTAAGTTATCCATTTCTCCTAAAAGGTTTGAACTTGAAGTGATGAGAACGACGTACATTGAGGACCCAATAACCCTCATGGACGAGTAATTAAGACTTGGTAATGCGTTTGAACAAGTATAAGAAACTTCACTTAAATCGATTTGTTTAAAAAGAACTGAACGTATTAAGCAAATGAGGTTCAATGTTACATGACTAGTGGTTAGAACCTAAGTTATCCATTTCACCTTCAAGATTTTAACTTGAAGTAATGAGAACGACGTGTATTGAGGTTCTAATAACCCTCATGGATGTGTAATTAAGATTAAGTAATGCGTAGTATATGAAACTTCACTTCAATCGATTTATTCCAAAAGAACTTAACGTATCAAGCAAATAAGGTTCATTGTTACATTACTTGTGGTTAGAACCTAAGTTATCCATTTCACCTTCAAGGTTTTAACTTAAAGTTATGATAACGACGTGTATTGAGGACCCAATAACCATCATGAATGCGTATTTAAGACTTATTAATGCTATTGAAGAAGTATAAAAAACTTCATTTCAATCAATTTGTTCTAAAAGAACTGAACGTATCAAGCAAATGAGGTTCACTGTTACATGACTTGTAGTTAAAACCTAAGTTATCTATTTCACCTTCAAGGTTTTAACTTGAAGTGATGAGAACGACGTGTATTGAGGATCCAATAACCTTCATGGACGCGTAATTAAGATTTAGTAATGCATTTGACGATGTATAAGAAACTTCACTTCAATCGATTTGTTCCAAAAGAACTGAACGTACCAAGAAAATGAGGTTAACTGTTACATGACTTGTGGTAAGAACCTAAGTTATCCATTTCATTATCAAGGTTTTTACTTGAAATGATGAGAACGACGTGTATTGAGGACCCAATAACCCTCATTGACGAGTAATTGAGACTCGGTAATGCGTTTGTAGAAGTATAAGAAACTTAACTTCAATCCATTTGTTCAAAAAAACCTGAACGTATCAAGCAAATTAGGTACACAGTTACATGACTTGTGGTTTTAGTTATCCATTTAACCTTCAAGTTTATAAGTTGAAGTGATGAGAAGGACGTGTATTGATGACCCAATAACCCTCATTGACGAGTAATTGAGAATTGGTAATGCGTTTAAAGAAGTATAAGAAACTTAACTTCAATAGATTTGTTCGAAAAGAACTGAACGTATCAAGCAAATTAGGTTCACTGTTACATTACTTGTGGTTAGAACCTAAGTTATCCATTTCACCTTCAAGGTTTTAACTTGAAGTGATGAGAACGACGTGTATGGAGGACCAAATAACCCTCATGGACGAGTAATTAAGACTTGGTAATGCGTTTGAAGAAGTTTAAGAAACTTCACTTCAATCGATTTGTTCCAAAGGGACTGAACGTATCAAGCAAATGAGGTTCACTTTTACATGACTTGTGGTTAGAACCTAAGTTATCTATCTGACCTTCAAGGTTTTAACTTGAAATAATGATAACGACGTGTATTGAGGACCCAAAAAGCCTCATGGACGAGTAGTTAAGACTTGGTAATGCGTTTGAAGAAGTATAAGAAACTTCACTTCAATCGATTTGTTCCAAAAGAACTACACGTATCAAGCAAATGAGGTTCACTGTTACATTACTTGTAGTGTGAACCTAAGTTTCCATTTCACCTTCAAGGTTTTAACTTAAAGTGATGATAATTACGTGTATTGAGGACCCAATAACCTTCATAAATGCGTCTTTAAGACTTATTGATGCTTTTGAAGAAGTATAAAAAACTTCATTTCAATCAATTTGTTCCAAAACAACTGAACGTATAAAGCAAATGAGGTTCAGTGTTACATGACTAGTAGTTAAAATCTAATTATCCATTTCACCTTCAAGGTTTTAACTTGAAGTGATGAGAACGACGTGTGTTGAGGATCCAATAACCTTGATGGACGCGTAATTAAGATTTAGTAATGCGTTTGACGATGTATAAGAAACTTCACTTCATTCGATTTTTTCCAAAAGAACTAAACGTACCTAGAAAATGAGGTTCACTGTTACATGACTTGTGGTTAGAATCTAAGTTATCCATTTCATCTTCAAGACTTTAACTTTAAGTGGTTAGAACGACCGGTATTGAGTACCTAATAACCTTTATAGACGAGTAATTATGACTTAGTAAAAAAATTAAAGAAGTATAAGAAACTTCAATTCAATCAATTTGTTCCAAAAGAACTGAACGTATAAAGCCAATGAGGTTCACTTTTACATGACTTGTGGTTAGAACCTAAGTTATCTATTTGACCTTCAAGGTTTTAACTTGAAATGATGATAACGACGTGTATTGAGGCCCAATAACGTTTATGAACGCGTATTTAAGACTTAGTAATGCTTTTGAAGAACTATAAAAAACTTTATTTCATTCAATTTAATCTAAAAGAACTCAACGTATCAAGCAAACAATGTTCACTGTTACATAACTTGTGGTTATAACCTAAGTATCCATTTCACCTTCAACGTTTTAACTTGAAGTGATGAGAACGACGTGTATGGAGGACCAAATAACCCTCATGGACGAGTAATTAAGACTTGGTAATGCGTTTGAAGAAGTTTAAGAAACTTCACTTCAATCGATTTGTTCCAAAGGGACTGAACGTATCAAGCAAATGAGGTTCACTTTTACATGACTTGTGGTTAGAACCTAAGTTATCTATCTGACCTTCAAGGTTTTTAACTTGAAATAATGATAACGACGTGTATTGAGGACCCAAAAGCCTCATGGACGAGTAGTTAAGACTTGGTAATGCGTTTGAAGAAGTATAAGAAACTTCACTTCAATCGATTTGTTCCAAAAGAACTACACGTATCAAGCAAATGAGGTTCACTGTTACATTACTTGTAGTGTGAACCTAAGTTTCCATTTGACCTTCAAGGTTTTAACATGAAACGATGATAACTACGTGTATTGAGGACCCAACAACCTTCATGAACTCGTATTTAATACTTAGTAATACTTTTGAAGAACTATAAAATACTTTATTTCAATCAATTTGATTTAAAAGTACTCAACGTATCAAGCAAATAATGTTCACTGTTACATGACTTGTGGTTATAACCTAAGTCATCCATTTCACCTTCGAGGTTTTAACTTGAAGTGATGAGAACGACGTGTATTGAGGATCCAATAACCTTTATGGACGCGTAATTAAGATTTAGTAAGACATTTGAAGATGTATAAGAAACTTCACTTCAATCGATTTGTTACAAAAGAACTGAACGTATCAAAAAAATGAGGTTCACTGTTACATGACTTGTGGTTAGAACCTAAGTTATCCATTTCATCTTCAAGATTTTAACTTTAAGTAGTGAGAAAGACCTGTATTGAGTACCTAATAACCTTCATAGACGAGTAATTAAGACTTAGTAATAAGTTTGAAGAAGTATAAGAAACTTCACTTCAATCGATTTGTTCCAAAAGGACTGAACGTATCAAGCAAATGAGGTTCACTTTTACATGACTTGTAGTTAGAACCTAAGTTATCTATTTGACCTTCAAGGTTTTAACATGAAACGATGATAACTACGTGTATTGAGGACCCAACAACCTTCATGAACGCGTATTTAAGACTTAGTAATACTTTTGAAGAACTATAAAATACTTTATTTCATCAATTTGATCTAAAAGTACTCAACGTATCAAGCAAATAATGTTCACTGTTACATGACTTGTGATTATAACCTAAGTCATCCATTTCACCTTCGAGGTTTTAACTTGAAGTGATGAGAACGACGTGTATTGAGGATCCAATAACCTTTATGGACGCGTAATTAAGATTTAGTAATGCGTTTGAAGATGTATAAGAAACTTCACTTCAATCGATTTGTTCCAAAAGAACTTAACGTATCAAAAAAATGAGGTTCACTGTTACATGACTTGTGGTTAGAACCTAAGTTATCCATTTCATCATCAACATTTTAACTTTAAGTGGTGAGAACGACCTGTATTGAGTACCTAATAACCTTCATAGACGAGTAATTAAAACTTAGTAATAAATTTGAAGAAGTATAAGAAACTTCACTTCAATCGATTTGTTCTAAAAAGACTGAACGTATCAAGCAAATGAGGTTTACTTTTACATGACTTGTGGTTAGAACCTAAGTTATCTATTTGACCTTAAAGGTTTTAACTTGAAATGATGATAACTACGTGCATTGAGGACCCAATAACCTTCATGCACGCGTATTTAAGAGTTAGTAATGCTTTTAAAGAACTATAAAAAACTTTATTTCAATCAATTTGATCTAAAAGAAATCAACGTATCAAGCAAATGATGTTCATTGTTACATGACTTGCGGTTATAACCTAAGTCATCCATTTCACCTTCGAGGTTTTAACTTGAAGTCATGAGAACGACGTGTATTGAGGATCCAACAACCTTTATGGACGCGTAATTAAGATTTAGTAATGACATTTGAAGATGTATAAGAAACTTCACTTCAATCGATTGTTACAAAAGAACTGAACGTATAAAAAAAATGAGGTTCACTGTTACATGACTTGTGGTTAGAACCTAAGTTATCCATTTCATGTTCAAGATTTTAACTTTAAGTAGTGAGAAAGACCTGTATTGAGTACCTAATAACCTTCATAGACGAGTAATTAAGACTTAGTAATAAGTTTGAAGAAGTATAAGAAACTTCACTTCAATCGATTTGTTCCAAAAGGACTGAACGTATCAAGCAAATGAGGTTCACTTTTACATGACTTGTAGTTAGAACCTAAGTTATCTATTTGACCTTCAAGGTTTTAACATGAAACGATGATAACTACGTGTATTGAGGACCCAACAACCTTCATGAACGCGTATTTAAGACTTAGTAATACTTTTGAAGAACTATAAAATACTTTATTTCAATCAATTTGATCTAAAAGTACTCAACGTATCAAGCAAATAATGTTCACTGTTACATGACTTGTGATTATAACCTAAGTCATCCATTTCACCTTCGAGGTTTTAACTTGAAGTGATGAGAACGACGTGTATTGAGGATCCAATAACCTTTATGGACGCGTAATTAAGATTTAGTAATGCGTTTGAAGATGTATAAGAAACTTCACTTCAATCGATTTGTTCCAAAAGAACTTAACGTATCAAAAAAATGAGGTTCACTGTTACATGACTTGTGGTTAGAACCTAAGTTATCCATTTCATCATTCAACATTTTAACTGTAAGTGGCGAGAACGACCTGTATTGAGTACCTAATAACCTTCATAGACGAGTAATTAAAACTTAGTAATAAATTTGAAGAAGTATAAGAAACTTCACTTCAATCGATTTGTTCTAAAAAGACTGAACGTATCAAGCAAATGAGGTTTACTTTTACATGACTTGTGGTTAGAACCTAAGTTATCTATTTGACCTTAAAGGTTTTAACTTGAAATGATGATAACGACGTGCATTGAGGACCCAATAACCTTCATGCACGCGTATTTAAGAGTTAGTAATGCTTTTAAAGAACTATAAAAAACTTTATTTCAATCAATTTGATCTAAAAGAAATCAACGTATCAAGCAAATGATGTTCATTGTTACATGACTTGCGGTTATAACCTAAGTCATCCATTTCACCTTCGAGGTTTTAACTTGAAGTCATGAGAACGACGTGTATTGAGGATCCAACAACCTTTATGGACGCGTAATGAAAATTTAGTAATGCGTTTGAAGATGTATAAAAAACTTCACTTCAATCGATTTAATCGAAAAGAACTGAACGTATCAAAAAAATGAGGTTCACTGTTACATGACTTGTGGTTAGAACCTAAGTTATCCATTTCATCTTCAACATTTTAACTTTAAGTGGTGAGAACGACCTGTATTGAGTACCTAATAACCTTCATCGACGAGTAATTAAAACTTAGTAATAAGTTTGAAGAAGTATAAGAAACTTCACTTCAATCGATTTGTTCCAAAAGGACTGAACGTATCAAGCAAATGAGGTTCACTTTTACAAGACTTGTGGTTAGAACAAAAGTTATCTGTTTGACCTTCAAGGTTTTAACTTGAAATGATGATAACGACGTGTATTGAGGACCCAATAACCTTCATGAACTGGTATTTAAGACTTAGTAATTCTTTTGAAGAACTATAAAATACTTTATTTCAATCAATTTGATCTAAATGAACTCAACGTATCAAACAAATGATGTTCACTGTAACATGACTTGTGGTTATAACCTAAGTCATCCATTTCACCTTCGAGGTTTTAACTTGAAGTGATGAGAACGACGTGTATTGAGGATCCAATAACCTTTATGGGCGTAATTAAGATTTAGTAATGCGTTTGAAGATGTATAAGAAACTTCACTTCAATCGATTTGTTCCAAAAGAACTGAACGTATCAAAAAAATGAGGTTCACTGTTACATGACTTGTGGTTAGAACCTAAGTTATCCATTTCATCTTCAACATTTTAACTGTAAGTGGCGAGAACGACCTGTATTGAGTACCTAATAACCTTCATAGACGAGTAATTAAAACTTAGTAATAAGTTTGAAGAAGTATAAGAAACTTCACTTCAATCGATTTGTTCTAAAAGGACTGAACGTATCAAGCAAATGAGGTTTACTTTTACATGACTTGTGGTTAGAACCTAAGTTATCTATTTGACCTTCAAGGTTTTAACTTGAAATGATGATAACGACGTGTATTGAAGACCCAATAACCTTCATCCACTCGTATTTAAGAGTTAGTAATGCTTTTGAAGAACTATAAAAAACTTTATTTCAATCAATTTGACCTAAAAGAACTCAACATATCAAGCAAATGATGTTCATTGTTACATGACTTGTGGTTATAACCTAAGTCATCCATTTCACCTTCGAGGTTTTAACTTGAAGTCATGAGAACGACGTGTATTGAGGATCTAATAACCTTTATGGATGCGTAATTAGAATTTAGTAATGCGTTTGAAGATGTATAAGAAAGTTCACTTCAATCGATTTGTTCGAAAAGAACTGAACGTATCAAAAAAATGAGGTTCACTGTTACATGACTTGTGGTTAGAACCTAAGTTATCCATTTCAACTTAAAGATTTTAACTTTATGTGGTGAGAACGACCTGTATTGAGTACCTAATAACCTTCATAGACAAGTAATTAAGACTTAGTAATAAGTTTGAAGAAGTATAAGAAACTTCAAATCATTCGATTTATTCCAAAAGGACAGAACGTATCAAGCAAATGAGGTTCACTTTTACATGACTTGTGGTTAGAACCTAAGTTATCTATTTGACCTTCAAGGTTTTAACTTGAAATGATGATAACGACGTGTATTGAGGACCCAATAACCTTCATGAACGCGTATTTAAAACTTAGTAATGCTTTTGAAGAACTATAAAATACTTTATTTCAATCAATTTGATCTAAAAGAACTCAACGTATCAAGCAAATGATGTTAACTGTTACATGACTTGTGGTTATAACATAAGTCATCCATTTCACCTTCGAGGTTTTAACTTGAAATGTTGAGAACGACGTGTATTGAGGATCCAATAACCTTTATGGACGCGTAATTAAGATTTAGTAATGTGTTTTAAGATGTATAAGAAACTTCACTTCAAACGATTTGTTCCAAAAGAACTGAACGTATCAAAAAAATGAGGTTCACTGTTACTTGACTTGTGGTTAGAACCTAAGTTATCCATTTCATCTTCAAGATTTTAACTTTAAGTGGTGAGAACGACCTGTATTGAGTACCTAATAACCTTTATAGAGGAGTAATTAAGACTTAGTAATAAGTTTGAAGAAGTATAAGAAACTTCACTTCAATCGATTTGTTATAAAAGGACTGAACGTATCAAGCAAATGAGGTTCACTATTACATGACTTGTGGGTAGAACCTAAGTTATCTATTTGACCTTCAAGGTTTTAACTTGAAATGATGATAGCGACGTGTATTGAGGACCCAATAACCTTCATGAACGCGTATTTAAGACTTAGTAATGCGTTTGAGGAACAATAAAAAATTTTATTTCAATCAATTTGATCTAAAAGAACTCAACATATCAAGCAAATGATGTTCACTGTTACGTGACTTGTGGTTATAACCTAAGTCATCCATTTCACCTTCGAGGTTTTAACTTGAAGACATGAGAACGACGTGTATTGAGGATCCAATAACCTTTATGGACGAGTAATTAAGACTTGGTAATGCGTTTGAAGAAGTGTAAGAAACCTCACTTAAGACTTGGTAATGCGTTTGAAGAAGTGTAAGAAACCTCACTTCAATCAATTTGTTCCAAAAGAACTGAACGTATCAAGCAAATATGGTTCACTTTTACATGGCTTGTGGTTAGAACCTAAGTTATCTATTTCACCTTCAAGGTTTTAACTTGAAGTGATGATAACGACGTGTATTGAGGACCCAATAACCATCATGAACATATATTTAAGACTTAGTAATGCTTTTGAAGATGTATAAAAAACTTTATTTCAATCAATTTGATCCAAAAGAATTGAACGTATCAAGCAAATGATGTTCACAGCTACATGACTTGTGGTTAGAACTTAAGTTATCCATTTCACCTTCAAGGTTTTAACTTGAAGTGATGAGAACGATGTGTATTGAGGACACAATAACCCTTTTGGATGCGTAATTAAGATTTAGTAATTTGTTTGAAGATGTATAAGATACTTCACTTCAATCGATTTGATCTAAAAGAACTTAACGTATCAAGTAAATAAGATTCACTGTTACATGACTTTTGGTTGGAACCTAAGTTATCCATTTCACCATCAAGGTTTTAACTTTAAGTGGTGAGAACGACCTGTATTGAGTGCCTAATAACCTTCATGGACGCATAATAAAGACTTAGTATTGCGTTTGAACAAGTATAAGAAACGTCACTTCAATCTATTTGTTCCAAAAGAACTGAACGTATCATGCAAATGAGGTTCACTGTCACTTGACTTGTGGTTAGAACCTAAGTTATCTATTTGACCTTCAAGGTTTTAACTTGAAGTGGTTAGAACGACATGTATTGAGTACCTAATAACCTTCATGGACGCGTAATTTAGACTTAGTAAAGCGTTCGAAGAAGTATAAGAAACTTCACTTCAATCCATTTGTTCCAAAAAAACTGAACGTATCAAGCAAATGAGGGTCACTGTTACTTGACTTGTGGTTAGAACCTAAGTTATCCATTTCACCTTAAAGGTTTTAACTTGAAGTGATGAGAACGACGTGTAATGAGGACCTAATAACCCTCATGGACGAGTAATTAAGAGTTGGTAATGCGTTTGAAGAAATATAAAAAACTTCACTTAAATCGATTTGTTTAAAAAGAACTTAACGTATTAAGCAAATGAGGTTCATTGTTACATAACTTGTGGTTACAACCTAAGTTATCCATTTCACCTTCAAGGTTTTAACTTGAAGTGATGAGAACGACGTGTATTGAGGACCAAATAACCCTCATGGTCGAGTAATTAAGACTTGGTAAAGCGTTTGAAGAAGTATAAGAAACTTCACTTCAATCGATTTGTTCCAAAAGAACTAAACGTATCAAGCAAATGTGGTTCACTGTTGCTTGACTTGTGGTTAGAACTTAAGTTATCAATTTTACCTTCAAGGATTTAACTTGAACTGATGAGAAAGACGTGTATTAAGAATCCAATAACCTTCATGGATGCGTAATTAAGATTTAGTAATGCGTTTAAAGAAGTATAAGAAACTTCACTTCAATCGATTTGTTCTAGAAGAACAGAACGTATCAAGCATATGAGGTTCACTGTTACATGACTTGTGGTTAGAACCTAAGTTACCCATTTCACCTTCTTAGTTTTAACTTGATGTGATGAGAACGATGTTTATTGAGGACCCAACAACCCTAGTGGTCGAGTAATTAAGACTTGGTAATGCGTTTGAAGAAGTATAAGAAACTTCAATTCAATCGATTTGTTCCAAAAGAACTGAACGTATCAAGTAAATAAGGTTCACTGTTACATGACTTATGGTTAGAACCTAAGTTATCCATTTCACCTTAAAGGTTTTAACTTAAAATGATGAGAACGACGTGTATTGAGTACCCAATAACCCTCATGGATGCTTAATTAAGATTTAGTAATGCGTTTGAAGAAGTATATGAAACTTCACTACAATTAATTTGTTTAAAAAAACCTTAATGTATTAAGCAAATGAGGTTAACTGTTACATGACTTGTGGTTAGAACCTAAGTTATCCATTTCACCTTCAAAGTTTTTACTTGAAGTGATGAGAACGACGTGCATTGAGGACCCAATAACCCTCATGGACGAGTAATTAAGACTTGGTAATGCATTTGAAGAAGTATAAGAAACTTCACTTCAATCCATTTGTTCCAAAAGAACTGAACATATCAAGCAAATGAGGATCACTGTTACGTGACTTGTGGTTAGAACCTAACTTATCCATTTCACCTTAAAGGTTTTAACTTTAAATGATGAGAACGACGTGTATTGAGGACCCAATAACCCTCATGGACTGTTAATTAAGACTTGGTAATGCATTTGAAAAAGTATAAGAAACTTCACTTCAATCAATTTGTTTAAAAATAACTAAACGTATTAAGCAAATGAGGTTCACTGTAACATGACTTGTGGTTAACTTAAGTTATCCATTTCACCTTCAAGGTTTTAACTTGAAGTGATGAGAATGACGTGTATTGAGGACACAATAACCCTTTTGGACGCGTAATTAAGATTTAGTAATTTTTTTGAAGATGTATAAGAAACTTCACTTCAATCGATTTGATCTAAAAGAACTTAACGTATTAAGCAAATGAGATTCACTGTTACATGACTTGTGGTTGGAACCTAAGTTATCCATTTCAACATCAAGGATTTAACTTGAAGTGATAAGAACGATATGTATTAAGGATCCAATAACCCTCATGGAGGCGTAATTAAGATTTAGTAATGCGTTTGAAGAAGTATAAGAAACTTCACTTCAATCGATTTGTTCCAAAAGAACTGAACGTATCAAGCAAATGAGGTTCACTGATACATGACTTGTTGTTAGAATATAAGTTACCCATTTCACCTTCTAGTTTTTAACTTGAAGTGTTGAGAACGATCTGTATTGAGGATTTAATAACCCTCATGGACGAGTAATTAAGACTTGGTAAAGCGTTTAAAGAAGTATAAGAAACTTCACTTCAATCGATTTGTTCCAAAAGAACTGACCGTATCAAGTAAATGAGGTTCACTGTTACATGACTTGTGGTTAGAACCTAAGTTATCCATTTCACCTAAAAAGTTTTAAATTGAAGTGATGAGAAGGACGTGTATTGAGGACCCAATAACACTCATGGACGAGTAATTAAGACTTGGTAATGCATTTGAAGAAATATTAGAAACTTCACTTCAATCAATTTGTTCCAAAAGAACTTAACGTATCAAGCAAATGAGGTTCACTGTTACATGACTTGTGGTTAGAACCTAAGTTATCAATTTCACCTTCAAGGATTTAACTTGAAGTGATGAGAACGACGTGTATTGAGGATCCAATAACCCACATGAATGCGTAATTAAGATTTAGTAATGCGTTTGAAGAAGTATAAGAAACTTCACTTCAATCGATTTGTTCCAAAAGAACTGAATGTATCTAGCAAATGAGGTTCACTGTTACATGACTTGTTGTTAGAACCTAAGTTACCCATTTCACCTTCTAGGTTTTAACTTTAAGTGTTGAGAACGATGTGCATTGAGGACCCAATAACCCTCATGGACGAGTAATTAAGACTTGGTAATGCGTTTGAAGAAGTATAAGAAGATTCACTTTAATCGATTTGTTCCAAAAGAACTGAACGTATCCATCAAATGAGGTTCATTGTTACATGACTTGTGGTTAGAACCTAAGTTATCCATTTCATCTAAAAAGTTTTAACTTTAAGTGATGAGAACGACGTGTATTTAGGACCCAATAACCCTCATGGACGACTAATTAAGACTTGGTAATGCATTTGAAGAAGTATAAGAAACTTTACTTCAATCAATTTGTTTAAAAAGAACTGAACATATTAAGCAAATGAGGTTCACTATTACATGACTTGTGGTTAGAACCTAAGTTATCCATTTCACCTTCAAGTTTTTAACTTTAAGTGGTGAGAACGACCTGTATTGAGTACCTAATAACCTTCATGGACCCGTAATAAAGACTTAGTAATGCGTTTGAACAAGTATAAGAAACTTCACTTCAATCTATTTGTTCCAAAAGAACTGAACGTATCATACAAATGAGGTTCACTGTCAATTGACTTGTGGTTAGAACCTAAGTTATCCATTTGACCTTCAAGGTTTTAACTTGAAGTGGTTAGAACGACCTGTATTGAGTACCTAATAACCTTCATGTACGCGTAATTTAGACTTAGTAAAGCGTTCGAAGAAGTATAAGTAACTTCACTTCAATCCATTTGTTCCAAAAAAACTGAACGTATCAAGCAAATGAGGGTCACTATTACATGACTTGTGGTTAGAACCTAAGTTATCCATTTCACCTTAAAGGTTTTAATTTGAAGTGATGAGAACGACGTGTAATGAGGACCCAATAACCCTCATGGACGAGTAATAGTTTGTAATGCGTTTGAAGAAGTATAAGAAACTTCACTTAAATCGATTTGTTTAAAAAGAACTTAACGTATTAAGCAAATGAGGTTCATTGTTACATAATTTGTGGTTAGAACCTAAGTTATCCATTTCACCTTCATGGTTTTAACTTGATGTGATGAGAACGATGTGTATTAAGGACCAAATAACCCTCATGGACGAGTAATTAAGACTTGGTAAAGCGTTTGAAGAAGTATAAGAAAATTTACTTCAATCGATTTGTTCCAAAAAAACTAAACATATCAAGCAAATGTGGTTCACTATTGCATGACTTGTGGTTATAACTTAAGTTATCAATTTCACCTTCAATGATTTAACTTGAACGGATGAGAACGACGTGTATTGAGGATCCAATAACCTTCATGGATGCGTAATTAAGATTTAGTAATGCGTTTAAAGAAGTATAAGAAACTTCACTTCAATCGATTTGTTCCAAAAGAACTGAACGTATCAAGCAAATGAGGTTCACTGTTACATGACTTGTGGTTAGAACCTAAGTTACCCATTTCACCTTCTTGGTTTTTGTAACACCTGAGTTAACGGCCAGGTGATTTTCCTAACTGTATTAATGGTCATGAATATTTAATCTTTACAGTTTAGGACTCATACCAAGAATAATTAATTTCATGTGGATTTAAACTAGGTTGGGTGGCAAAGTTGTAATAATGAAGGGTGATGACCAATATATAAAGAAAAAGAAAATGTTTTAAACCTCACTTGAACTACTGTAGCCGACACCTTCCTTTTCGGCAATTTCTTCTCTCCCAAGCTCTTGGTCTCTGCTTCTGGCATACCCTCTTCGACGATCGGTTTCTCTGCCACTACTCGACTACTTTGTGCCCGAGGTGTGCAATAGTCAATGTAGCTATCTGTTAGCTTGTTAGCCTTGTTTTCTACTCGGCATTGGAGTTTTGGACTTTCCAATGGCCGACTAATAATAAGAACATTTGGAATCTGAGAGTGGGAATGCTTTTATCAATTGATTCTGGACATTTAGAACAACCACCTCTGAGTTATCGATAATCGAATCAGTCTGTTTTTGTTTTGGATTTCAAATTGCACAGAGTATTAGACTAGGGACTCGGGAATAACTTTAGCTATTAAATCTTAGGATAACTTGAGATTAGAACTACTAGGATTTTTGTTTTAACTACTGCAATGTAAATGTTTTAGGTGAAGACGTTTGAAGAGAAAGGAGCTCAAGTGCTAAGGAGACCAGGTAAGTGAATGTATTAAGATTTCCGGCTAATAGAGCCCTACATCGTGGGAGTACTAGGTTGAGATGTCTAATGTTTACCTTATGATAATGAGCTTGTCTGCACTTGTAGGTTTTATGTATGTTGCGAGTTATACTATTTGATGACCTGCTAGTGAATGTGAAGTTGTTTGCTCTGGTATGATCCTTGTCATAGTTTGATGAGTTAAAAGTTCTCATGTTCATGCATCATGAATGTTTCTCAAGCATAAGAAAATGTTTTAACGCATGTTTTCCATGAACAAGATATGTATGTATACATGTATATATATAAGATTTATGCAACGTGGACTAAGTGAGGGTTGGGGGCGGTTCAGCGTATGTCACAGTCCAAAGAAGGACATATGAATACGACGCGCAGTAGGGAACAAGATCAAACTCACTGTCGAACCCCCTTTACCGGCACAAATCCTCTATTGATCCACACAACCTAAACAAAGAATATGATCAAAGAATATGAATGATGAATATGATCAATGACTATGAATGATGAATATGATCAATGACTATGAATGATGAATATGATCAATGACTATGAATGATGAATATGATCAATGACTATGAATGATGAATATGATCTATGACTATGAATGATGATTTCAAGCAAAGATATGAATAAGAAAAAGACTTATGAGCATGTGATTTTCCCAAACTATACATTCATGCATCCATATTAGTGTTGCATTCCTTACTAAGCATTAGGCTTATAGTTTAAACCTTATGATGTAGGTGACGAGTTTTCAGGTGAGGAACTCAAAGTTAATGAGGATGTCTAAGCTTGGTTGCTGGAGGATGCTCAGTGTGACAGTGAAGGATGGATAGGCGAATAAGTTCCCTGGTTATGCTCATAGTAAGTCTGAAAAGTTTACGATGATCCGATGACTAAATAGAACATAATTTCTTATAACAATGAGATTTGGATTTGAAGAGCTTGTCTTTAGAGTCTGAATACGATTTTAAGGATTAATGAATGGTTTGTTTTGCTTGAGTCTTCCGCTATGCGTATTTTAGATGAGTTTATGATTTTTACTCTTTGAGGTTTATGGTTACAGAGTAAGGGATCGGGTGAGTTGTGATATGTTCTGTCGGATGAAGATGTTTGATGATGATAGTGTTTTACTGCCGTATGATAGAAGCTGGATGAAGCAATCATCCGGCTGACGTCATTGGCGGATGTCAATAGATGAGAGTTAAACGATTGAGTCTTCCGGGTGACGTCACCGGAAGATGTGGTATGACGTCACCGGAAGATGTAGTTTGTTTCCTCGCTCGATGATGTAAATGTTAACTTGTCGTTTAGTGTTCGGCAGATGTAGAGTGTTTAAGCCATCGGATGATGAAAGTGTTATTTTGTCGTCTAGCGATCGGCAGATGTACAGTGTTTAAGCCATCAGATGATGAAAGTGTTATTTTGTCGTCTAGCGATCGGCAGATATAGAGTGTTTAAGCCATCGGACGATGAGAGTGTTATTTTGTCGTCTAGTGATCGGCAGATGTAGTGTAATAAGTCACCGGATGATGAGAATGTTATTTGTCGATTAGTGACCGGGTCATGTTTTAATTATTCACGTGAGATGCACATGACCACCGGATGATGTACCCTTATTTCATCGGATGATGTAGAGAGCTTCCCCACCGGATGGTATAAAATCGGTCTTGTTGTCTAGTGACCGGTAGATGTGGTTCATTTTTCTATCGGTAGATGCAGTCTATAACTTAAAGTTTTCCCTTCACTAGCTGATACACATTGTACTGCCCGCCGGCAGACATGTGATGTTTTCCTTTGCCGATTGAGGCTTAGCGAATCGCATATGACATCTTGAGTTAAATTATGTTTCAAAAAAAAAAAACACACTGCTAATAATGAATCATGTGTAAGTATTAAGGATTAAATGATTAAGAAAGATACAGATTATGTGACGATCCTCTCGGGTCGTTACAGTTTTAACTTGAAGTGATGAAAAACGATGTTTATTGAGGACCCAATAAACCTCGTCGGTCGAGTAATTAAGACTTGGTAATGCGTTTGAAGAAGTATAAGAAACTTCACTTCAATCGATTTGTTCCAAAAGAACTGAACGTATCAAGTAAATAAGGTTCACTGTTACATGACTTACGGTTAAAACCTAAGTTATCCATTTCACCTTAAAAGTTTTAACTTGAAGTGATGAGAACGACGTGTATTGAGGACCCAATAACCCTCATGGATGCGTAATTAAGATTTAGTAATGCATTTGAAGAAGTATATGAAACTTCACTACAATCAATTCGTTTAAAAAGAACTGAACGTATTAAGCAAATGAGGTTCACTGTTACACGACTTGTGGTTAGAACCTAAGTTATCCATTTCACCTTCAAGGTTTTAACTTGCAAGTGATGAGAACGACGTGCATTGAGGACCCAATAACCCTCATGGACGAGAAATTAAGACTTGGTAATGCATTTGAAGAAGTATAAGAAACTTCACTTCAATCAATTTGTTTAAAAAGAACTGAACGTATTAAGCAAATGAGGTTCACTGTTACATGACTTGTGGTTAGAACCTAAGTTATCTATTTCACCTTCAAGGTTTTAACTTTAAGTGATGAGAACGACGTGTATTGAGGACCAAATAACCCTCATGGACGAGTAATTAAGACTTGGTAATACAATTGAAGAAGTATAAGAAACTTCACTTCAATCGATTTATTCCAAAAGAACTAGACGTATCAAGCAAATGAGGTTCACTATTGCACGACTTGTGGTTAGAACCTAAGTTATCCATTTCACCTTCAAGGATTTAACTTGAAGAGATGAGAACGACGTGTATTAAGGATCCAATAACCCTCATGGAGGCGTAATTAAGATTTAGTAATGCGTTTGACGAAGTATAAAAAACTTCACTTCAATCGATTTGTTCCAAAAGAACTGAACGTATCAAGCAAATGAGGTTAACTCTTACATGACTTGTGGTTAAAACCTAAGTTATCAATTTCACCTTCAAGGATTTAACTTGAAGTGATGAGAACGACATGTATTGAGGATGAAATAACCCCATGGATGCGTAATTAAGATTTAGTAATGCGTTTAAAGAAGTATAAGAAACTTCACTTCAATCGATTTGTTCCGAAAGGACTGAACGTATCAAGCAAATGAGGTTCACTGTTACATGACTTGTGGTTAGAACCAAAGTTACCCATTTAACCTGCTAGGTTTTAACTTGAAGTGATGAGAATGATGTGTATTAAGGACCCAATAACACTCATGGACGAGTAATTAAGACTTGGTAATGCGTTTGAAGAAGTATAAGAAACTTTACTTCAATCGATTTGTTCCAAAAGAACTGAACATATCAAGCAAATGAGGTTCACTGTTACGTGACTTGTGGTTATAACCTAAGTTATCCATTTCACCTTAAAGGTTTTAACTTGAAGTGATGAGAACGACTTGTATTGAGGACCCAATAACCTTCATGGACGATTAATTAAGACTTGGTAATGCATTTGAAGAAGTATAAGAAATTTCACTTCAATCAATTTGTTTAAAAAGAAATAAACGTATTAAGCAAATGAGGTTCACTGTTACATGACTTGTTGTTAGAACCTAAGTTATTCATTTCACCTTCAAGGTTTTAACTTGAAGTGATAAGAACGACGTGTATTAAGGACCCAATAACCCTCATGGACGAGTAATTAAGACTTGGTAATGAATTTGAAGAAGTATAACAAACTTCACTTCAATCAATTTATTTAAAAAGAACTAAACGTATTAAGCAAATGAGGTTCACTGTTACATGACTTGTGGTTAGAATCTAAGTTATCCATTTCACCTTCAAGGATTTAACTTGAAATGATTAGAACGACATGTATTGAGGATCGAATAACCCTCATGGAGGCATAATTAAGATTTAGTAATGCGTTTGAAGAAGTATAAGAAACTTCACTTCAATCGATTTGTTCCAAAAGAACTGAACGTATCAAGCAAATGAGGTTCACTGTTACATGACTTGTGGTTAGAACCTAAGTTATCAATTTCACCTTCAAGGATTTAACTTGAAATGATGAGAACGACGTGTGTTGGCGATCCAATAACCCACATTGATGCGTAATTAAGATTTAGTAATGGGTTTGAAGAAGTATAAGAAACTTAACTTCAATCGATTTGTTCCAAAAGAACTGAACGTATCAAGCAAATGAGGTTCACTGTTACATGACTTGTTGTTAGTACCTAAGTTACCCATTTCAACTTCTTTGTTTTAACTTGAAGTGTTGAGAACGATGTGTATTGAGGACCCAATAACCCTCATAGACGAGTAATTAAGACTTGGTAATGCGTTTCATAAAGTATAAGAAACTTCACTTCAATCAATTTGTTCCAAAAGAACTGACCGTATCAAGCAAATGAGGTTCACTGTTACATGGCTTGTGGTTAGAACCTAAGTTATCCATTTCACCTAAAAAGTTTTAAATTGAAGTGATGAGAATGACGTGTATTGATGATCCAATAACCCTCATGGATGAGTAATTAGGACTTGGTAATGCATTTGAAGAAGTATTAGAAGCTTCACTTTAATCAATTTGTTTAAAAAGAACTGAACGTATTAAGCAAATGAGATTCACTGTTACATGACTTGTGGTTAGAACCTAAGTTATCCATTTCACCTTCAAGATTTTAACTTGAAGTGACGAGAACGACGTGTATTGAGTTCCCAATAACCCTCATGGACGAGTAATTAAGACTTGGTAATGCATTTGAAGAAGAATAAGAAACTTCACATCAATCAATTTGTTTAAAAAGAACTGAACGTATTAAGCAAATAAGGTTCACTATTACATAACTTGTCATTAGAACCTAAGTTATCCATTTCACCTTCAAGGATTTAACATGAAATGATGAGAACGACATGTATTGAGGATCCAATATCCCTCATGGAGGCGTAATTAAAATTTAGTAATGAGTTTGAAGAAGTATAAGAAACTTCACTTCAATCGATTTGTTCCAAAAGAACTGAACGTATCAAGCAAATGAGGTTCACTGTTACATGACTTGTGGTTAGAACCTAAGTTATCAATTTCACCTTCAAGGATTTAACTTGAAGTGAAGAGAACGACGTGTATTGAGGATCCAATAACCCACATGGATGCGTAATTAGGATTTAGTAATGCGTTTGAAGAAGTATAAGAAACTTCACTTCAATCGATTTGTTCCAAAAGAACTGAACGTATCTAGCAAATGAGGTTTACTGTTACATGACTTGTTGTAAGAACCTAAGTTACCCATTTCACCTTCTAGGTTTTAACTTGAAGTGTTGAGAACGATATGTATTGAGGACCCAATAACCCTCATGGACGAGTAATTAAGACTTGGAAATGCGTTTGAAGAAGTATAAAAAACTTCACTTTAATCGATTTTTTCCAAAAGAACTGAACGTATCAAGAAATGAGGTTCACTGTTACATGACTTTTGGTTTGAACCTAAGTTATCCATGTCACCTAAATAGTTTTAACTTGAAGTGATGAGAACGACGTGTATTGAAGACCCAATAACGCTCATGGGCGACTAATTAAGACTTGGTAATGCATTTGAAGAAGTATAAGAAACTTTACTTCAATTAATTTGTTTAAAAAGAACTGAACGTATTATGCAAATGAGGTTCACTATTACATGACTTGTGGTTAGAACCAAAGTTATCCATTTCACCTACAAGGTTTTAACTTAAAGTGATGAAAACGACGTGTATTGAGTACCCAATAACCCTCATGGACGAGTAATTAAGACTTGGTAATGCATTTGAAGAAGTATAAGAAACTTCACTTCAGTCACTTTGTTTAAAAAGAATTGAACGTATTAAGCAAATGAGGTTCACTGTTACATGACTTGTGGTTAGAACCTAAGTTATCCATTTCACCTTCAAGGATTTAACTTGAAGTGATGAGAACGACTTGTATTGAGGATCCAATAACCCTCAAGGGGTTGTAGTTAAGATTTAGTAAGTCGTTTGAAGAAGTATAAGAAACTCCACTTCAATCAATTTGTTCCAAAAAAAACTTAACGTATCAAGCAAATGAGGTTCATTGTTCCATGACTTGTGGTTAGAACCTAACTTATCAATTTCACCTTCAAGGATTTAACTTATAGTGATGAGAACGACGTGTATTGAGGCTCCAATAACCCACATGGATGCGTAATTAAGTTTTAGTAATGCGTTTGAAGAAGTATAAGAAACTTCACTTCAATCGATTTGTTCCAAAAGAACTGAACAAATCAATCAAATGAGGTTCACTGTTACATGACTTGTGGTTAGAACCTAAGTTACCCATTTCACCTTATAGGTTTTAACTTAAAGTTTTGAGAACGATGTGTATTGAGGACCCAATTACCCTCATGGACGAGTAATTAAGACTTGGTAATGCGTTTGAAGAAGTATAAGAAACTTAACTTCAATCGATTTGTTCCGAAAGAACTGACCGTATCAAGCAAATGAGGTTCACTGTTACATGACTTGTGGTTAGAACCTAAGTTATCCATTTCACCTAAAAAGTTTTAACTTGAAGTGATGAGAACGACGTGTTTTGAGGACCCAATAACCCTCGTGGACTAGTAATTAAGACTTGGTAATGAATTTGAAGAAGTATAAGAAACTTCACTTCAATCAATTTGTTTAAAAAGAACTGAACGTATTAAGCAAATGAGGTTCACTATTACATGACTTGTGGTTAGAACCAAAGTTATCCATTTCACCTTCAAGGTTTTAACTTGAAGTGATGAAAACGACGTGTATTGAGGACCCAATAACCCTTATGGACGAGTATTTAAGACTTGGTAATGCATTTGAAGAAGTATAAGAAACTTCACTTCAATCAATTTATTTAAAAAGAACTTAACGTATCAAGCAAATGAGGTTCACTGTTACATGACTTGTGGTTAGAACCTAAGTTATCCATTTCACCTTCAATGTTTTAACTTGAAGTGATGAGAACGACGTGTATTGAGGACCAAATAACCCTCATGGATGAGTAATTAAGACTTGGTAATGCGTTTGAAGAAGTATATGAAACTTCAGTTCAATCGATTTGTTCCAAAAGAACTAAACGTATCAAGCAAATGAGGTTCACTGTTGCATGACTTGTGGTTAGAACCTAGGTTATCAATATCACCTTCAAGGAGTTAACTTGAAGTGATAAGAACGACGTGTATTGAGGATCCAATGACCCTCATGGATGCGTAATTAAGATTTAGTAATGCGTTTGAAGAAGTATAAGAAACTTCACTTCAATCGATTTGTTCCAAAAGAACTGAACGTATCAAGCAAATGAGTTTCACTTTTACGTGACTTGTGGTTAGAACCTAAGTTATCCATTTCACCTTCAAGATATTAACTTCAAATGATGAGAACGATGTGTATTGAGGACCAAATAACCCTCGTGGACGAATAATTTATACTAAGTAATGCGTTTGAAGAAGTATAAGAAACTTCACTTCAATGATTTGTTCCAAAAGAACTGAACGTATCAAGTAAATGAGGTTCACCGTTACATGACTTGTGGTTAGAACCTAAGTTATCCATTTGACCTTAAAGGTTTTAACTTGAAGTATTGAGAACGACGTGTATTGAGGACCCAAAAACCCTCATGGATGTGTAATTAAGACTTGGTAATGCGGTTAAAGAAGTATAAGAAACTTCAGTTCAATCGATATGTTCCAAAAAAGCTGAACGTATCAAGCAAATGAGGTTCACTGTTACTTGACTTGTTGTTAAAACCTAAGTTATCCATTTCACCTTCAAGGTTTAAACTTGACGTGATGATAACAACGTGTATTGAGGACCCAATAACCTTCATGAATGCGAATTTAAGACTTAGTAATTTATTTGAAGAAGTATAAAATACTTCTTTTCAATCAATTTGTTCCAAAAGAACTGAACGTATCAAGCAAATGAGGTTCACTGTTACATGACTTGTGGTTAGAACCAAAGTTATCCATTTCACCTTCAAGGTTTTAACTTGAAGTAATGAGAACGACGTGTATTGAGAACCCAATAACCTTCATGGACGCGTAATTAAGATTTAGTAATGCGTTTGAAGATGAATAAGAACCTTCAATTTAATCGATTTTTTCCAAAAGAACTGAGCGTATCAAGCAGATGAGGTTCACTGTTACATGACTTGTGGTTAGAACCTAAGTTATCCATTTCACTTTAAAGGTTTTAACTTGAAATCTTGAGAATAATGTGTATTGAGGACCGAATAACCCTCATGGACGAGAAGTTAAGACTTGGTAATGCGTTTGAAGAAGTATAAGAAACTTCACTTCAATCGATTTTTTCCAAAATAACTGAACGTATCAAGCAAATGAGGTTCACTATTACATGACTTGTGGTTAGAACCTAAGTTATCCATTTCACCTTCAAGGTTTTAACTTGAAATGATGATAAAGACGTGTATTGAGGACCCAATAACCTTTATGAATGCATTTTTAAGACTTAGTAATGCTTTTGAAGAAGTATAAAAAACTTTATTTCAATCAATTTGATCCAAAAGAACTGAACGTATCAAGCAAATGATGTTCACTGTTACATGACTTGTGGTTAGATCCTAAGTTATCCATTCACCTTCAAGGTTTTAACTTGAGTGATGAGAACGATGTGTATTGAGGACCCAAAAACCCTCATGGACGAGTAATTAAGACTTGGTAATGCGTTTGAAGAAGTATAAGAACTTCACTTCAATCAATTTGATCCAAAAGAACTGAACGTATCAAGCAAATGATGTTCACTGTTACATGACTTGTGGTTAGATCCTAAGTTATCCATTTCACCTATGAGGTTTAAACTTGAAGTGATGAGAACGATGTGTATTGAGGACCCAATAACCCTCATAGACGCGTAATTAAGATTTAGTAATGTGTTTGAAAATGTATAAGAAACTTCACTTCAATCGATTTGATCCAAAAGAACAGAATATATCAAGCAAATGAGATTTACTGTTACATGACTTTTGCTTAGAACCTAAGTTATTCATTTGACCTTAAAGGTTTTAACGTGAAGTAGTGAGAATGACGTGTATTGAGAACCCAATAACCCTCATGGAAGAGTGATTAGGAGTTGGTAATGCGTTTGAAGAAGTATAAGAAACTTCACTTCAATCGATTTGTTTAAAAAGAACTGAACGTATTAAGTAAAGGAGGTTCACTGTTACATGACTTGTGGTTAGAACCTAAGTTATCCATTTAACCTTTAAGGTTTTAAATTGAAACGATGAGAACGACGTGTATTGAGGACCAAATAACCCTATTGGACGAGTAATTAAGAATTAGTAAAACGTTTGAAGAAGTATAAGAAACTTCACTTCAATCGATTTATTCCAAAAGAACTAAACGTATCAAGCAAATGTGGTTCACTGTTGCATGACTTGTGGTTAGAACCTAAGTTATCAATTTCACCTTCAAGGATTTAACTTGAATCGATGAGAACAACGTGTATTGAGGATCCAATAACCCTCATGGATGCATAATTAAGATTTAGTAATGCGTTTGAAGAAGTATAAGAAACTTCACTTCAATCGATTTGTTCCAAAAGAACTGAACGTATCAACCAAATAAGGTTCACTGTTACATGAATTGTGGTTAGAACCTATGTTATCCTTTTCACCTTCAAGGTTTTAACTTGAAGTGATGAGAACGATGTGTATTGATGACCTAATAACCCTCATGGACGAGTAATTATGACTTGGTAAAGCATTTGAAGAAGTATAAAAAACTTCACTTCAATCGATTTGTTCCAAAAGAATTGAACGTATCAAGCAAATGAGGTTCACTGTTACATGACTTGTGGTTAGAACATAAGTTATCCTTTTCACCTTCAATATTTTAACTTAAAGTGATGAGAACGATGTGTATTGAGGGGCAAATAACCCTCATGGAGTAGTAATTAAGACTTGGTAAAGCGTTTGAAGAAGTATAAGAAACTTCACTTCAATCGATTTGTTCCAAAAGAACTAAACGTGTCAAACAAATGTGATTCACTGTTGCATGACTTGTAGTTAGAACCTAAGTTATCAATTTCACCTTCAAGGATTTAACTTGAAGTGATGAGAACGACGTGTATTGAGGATCCAATAACCCTCATGGATGACTAAGTAAGATTTAGTAATGTGTTTGAAGAAGTATAAGAAACTTCACCTCAATCGACTTGATCCAAAAGAACTAAACGTATCAAGAAAATGAGATTCACTGTTACATGACTTGTGGTTAGAACCTATGTTATCCATTTCACTTTCAAGGTTTTAACTTTAAGTGGTGAGAATGACCTGTATTGAGTACCTAATAACCCTCATGGATGCGTATTAAAGACTTAGTAATGCGTTTGAAGAAGTATAAGAAACTTCACTTCAATCTATTTGTTACAAAAGAACTGAACTTATCAAGCAAATGAGGCTCACTATTACTTGACTTGTGGTTAGAACCTAAGTTATCCATTTCACCTTCAATGTTTTAACTTGAAGTGGTGAGAATGACCTGTATTGAGTACCTAATAACCTTCATGGACGCGTAATTTAGACTTAGTAAAGCGTTTGAAGAAGTATAAGAAACTGCACTTCAATCCATTTGTTCCTAAAAAAATTAACATATCAAGCAAATGTGGTTCACAGTTACATGACTTGTGGTTAGAACCTAAGTTATCCATTTCACCTTAAAGATTTTAACTTGAAGTTATGAGAATGACGTGTATTGAGGACCCAATAACCCTCATGTATGAGTAATTAAGACTTGGTAAAGCATTTGGAGAAGTATAAGAAACTTCACTTCAATCGATTTGTTCCAAAAGAACTAAACGTATCAATCAAATGTGGTTCACTGTTGCATGACTTGTGGTTAGAACCTAAGTTATCAATTTCACCTTCAGGGATTTAACTTGAAGTGATGAGAATGACGTGTATTGAGGATCCAGTAACCCTCATGGTTGCGTCCTTAATATTTAGTAATGCATTTTAAGAAGTATAAGAAATTTCACTTCAATCCATTTGTTCCTTAAAAACTTAACGTATCAAGCAAATGAGGTTCACTGTTACATGACTTGTGGTTAGAACCTAAGTTATCCATTTCACCTTAAAGGTTTTAACTTGAAGTGATGAGAACGACGTGTATTGAGGACCCAATAACCCTCATGGACGAGTAATTTAGAGTTGATAATGCGTTTGAAGAAGTATAAGAAACTTCACTTAAATCGATTTGTTTAAAAAGAACTGAACGTATTTGTAACAACCCCAGTAGGTCCGAGACCAAACCATGACTCTTTTCGATTTATCCATATATGCTTACTAATTTTATTTAAGTTATACTCCTTTATATATATTTTTTTTAAAACATAACTTGGCTCAAGACATCACTCAGCAATGAAATACATTACACATCTGTTGGCGAGCAGTGCAAAATGCTTCAGCCGATGAGCCGGAACTTCAACTCTTAAACTGCATCTACCGGTAGAGAAATAAACTCACATCTGCCGATCATAAAATGACATAACTCATTACTCATTCACTTGCTCCTGCCGATCACTAAACGACAAGCACAGAATTCGCTTCTGCCGGTAGTGAAAATCTACATCATCCGGTATTGAAACACACTACATCTGCCGATCGCTAGACGATAAAACAACACTTATATCATCCGGTATTTGAAACATACTACATCTTCCGATCGCTGGACGACAAAACAACACTTATATCTTCCGGTACTTGAAACACACTACATCTACCGATCGCTAGACGACAAAACAACTCTTATATCATCTGGTATTTGAAACATACTACATCTACCGATAGACATGTGTCATTCACATGTTTATTTAATACATCTTCCGATAGAAATAATCTATCGGTGGATGCAAACTCTTAACATCTTCTTATAAGGAACATCTATCGGTGGATGCAAGCATACACAGGCTTCAAACCACATTGACTCAATACTCATATGAATGAAAATCAGAGACTCATCCAAAAATTCTTACAACGGAAGACTTAGTTAAAATAACTATTTCCATATCCTTATAATCATCCCCAGATTCAGTAGTTAAACCAGATAGTTTCAAAAGCTCAATGTTAAAATATAATATCGTCCTACTTATACTTCCATATTCATAATCATCACTAAAATCGTAAGAGCATTAACCAGGGGGGGTTCTTGTTCGCCATCCAGCCACAGAATTGCTCCCTGAACACCTTCCAGCAACCAAACTTAGACATCTTCATTAGCTTTGAGATCCTCACCTAAAAACTCATCACCTACATCATGAGGTTTTAACTATAAGCCTAATGCTTTGTAAGGAATGCAAACTAACATGTATTCATGAATGTACAGCTGAGAGAAAACATGTTCATGATCATTTATCATTCTTGTTTTTGTTCATCATTTTCATCATATGGATTAAGAAAGGATTTGTGTCGTAAAATGGGGGTTGACAGTGATTTTGATCATATTCCCTTCGAGGTCGTATTCATGGTCCCTCTTTGGACTGTGGCATGCGTCAACCTGCCCCCAACCCTCACTTAATCATGTTGTTTGAGATCGTTTTCATATTCATTCTCATATCTTGTTAATGGGGAAAACATGCTCATAAATCATTTTCATATGCTTGAGGAGTAAATCATGATGCATGACATGAATGCTCTTAAATCATCAGACTATGGAAATTACCATACTAGACAGTTAACTTCATAGACTCTAACAGAACATCACATAACATAGTTCTCAAATATCCGTAAATCATCCAAATACAAACCATCTTACTAACTTAAAACAAACACCAACATAAGTAACAGAAAATAACTTAAATAACTTCTAATCATCGTATCAGTTTCTACCTAGCTTCCTTATGAAGTAGGGCCCTAATGCCCGGGAATCCTTCACATTCACTTACCTGGTTTTCCTTACCAACTTGAGCTCTTTTCCTTCAGACTTCTTCACCTAAAATATTACATTGTAGTAGTTAAAATAAAAATCCTAATAATCTAAACTCAAAACTAGTAAAGTCCTAACCAAGGAAGATTCCTAAAGATCTAACTTATCTCATTCAGATATTTTATTAAACACCTTGTACGCATAGAAATCCTAGTTTATCAGTAAGGGAAATCGGATCCTCTAACTACCCGAGCTCAGCCAACATTCATAATTCCTACTTATTATCATCAAAATCATAAATACTGCGTTAATAGCTAATAATACTCCGATTCTATTCATTATAGGCAAACCCGAATCTCAACATCTAACTCAAACCAACACCTAAATGGATACTCAACAACTGCATTGTCGAAGCCTTACCTAATAAGTTGAGTATCGGCAAGAAGGATGACGAGTCGTTCGTTGATGAAAGGGCCACTGGCTGAGAGAGAGCTCTAGAAGAAACGAGAATCGTTGGGAGAATATCGGCTACAGTGAGGTTTTAGTAAGGTTTAAGGTTTCCATTTTCTATTTATATTAATAAGATCCTTCCTAATTACAATTTTGCAACCCAAAAATTAGAAATCAAATAAACTTTAGTATTAAAATTAAATTCCAGTATTAATAATAAAGGTGACAGTTAATTCCGTTAAGAAAATCAACTAGCAGAGATTGTCGGGTGTTACAGTATTAAGCAAATGAGGTTCACTGTTACATTACTTGTAGTTAGAACCTAAGTTATCCATTTCACCTTCAAGGTTTGAACTTGAAGTTATGAGAACAACGTGTATTGAGGACCAAATAACCTTCATGGATGAGAAATTAAGACTTGGTAAAGCGTTCGAAGAACTATAAGAAACTTCACATCAATCGATTTGTTCCAAAAGAACTAAACGTATCAAGCAAATGTGGTTCACTGTTGTATGACTTGTGGTTAGAACCTAAGTTATCAATTTCACCTTCAAGGATTTAACTTGAAGTGATGAGAACGACGTGTATGGAGGATCCAATAACCCTCATGGATGCGTAATTAAGAATTAGTAATGCGTTTGAAGAAGTATAAGAAACTTCATTTCAATCGATTTGTTCCAAAAGAACTGAACGTATCAAGCAAATGAGGTTCACTGTTCATGACTTGTGGTTACAATCAAAGTTTACCATTTCACCTTCAAGGTTTTAACTTGAAGTGATGAGAACGACGTGTATTGAGGACCAAATAACCCTCATGGACGAGTAATTAAGACTGGGTAAAGTTTTTGAAGAAGTATAAGAAACTTCACTTCAATAAATTTGTTCCAAAAGAACTAAACGTATCAAACAAATGTGGTTCACTGTTGCATGACTTGTGGTTAGAACCTAAGTTATCAATTTCACTTTCAAGGATTTAACTTGATGTGATGAGAACGACGTATATTGAGGATCCAATAACCCTCATGGACGAGTAATTAAGACTTGGTAATGCGTTTGAAGAAGTATAATAAACTTCACTTCAATCGATTTGTTCCTACAGAACTGAACGTATCAAGCAAATGAGGTCACTGTTACGTGACTTGTGGTTAGAACCTAAGTTATATATTTCACCTTAAAGGTTTTAACTTTAAGTGTTGAGAACGACCTGTATTGAGGACCCAATAACCCTCATGGACGAGTAATTAAGAGTTGGTAATGCGTTTGAAGAAGTATAAGAAACTTCACTTCAATCGATTTGTTTAAAAAGAACTGAACGTATTAAGCAAATGAGGTTCACTGTTACATGACTTTTGGTTAGAAACTAAGTTATCCATTTCCCCTTCAAGGTTTTAACTTGAAGTGATGATAACGACGTGTATTGAGGACCAAAGAACCATCATGGACGAGTATTTAAGACTTGGTAAAGCGTTTGAAAAAGTATAAGAAACTTCACTTCAATCGATTTGTTCCAAAAGAACTAAACGTATCAAGCAAATGTGGTTCACTGTTGCATGACTTGTGGTTAGAACCTAAGTTATCAATTTAACCTTCAAGGATTTAACTTGACGTGATGAGAACGACGTGTATTGAGGATCCAACAACCCTCATGGATGCGTAAATAAAATTTAGTAATGCGTTTGAAGAAGTATAAGAAACTTTACATCAATCGATTTGTTCCAAAAGAACTAAACGTATCAAGCAAATGAGCTTCACTGTTACATGACTTGTGGTTAGAACCAAAGTTATCCATTTCACCTTCAAGGTTTTAACTTGAAGTGATGAGAACGATGTGTGTTGAGGACCCAATAACCCTCATGGACGAGTAATTAAGACTTGGTAATGCGTTTGATGATGTATAAGAAACTTCACTTCAATAGATTTGTTCCAAAAGAACTGAACGTATCAAGCAAATGAGGTTCACTATTATTGACTTGTGGTTAGAAACTAAGTTATCCATTTCACCTTAAAGGTTTTAACTTGAAGTGATGAGAACGACGTGATATTGAGGACCAATAACCCTCATGACGAGTAATTAAGACTTGGTAATGCGTTTGAAGAAGTATAAGAAACTTCACTACAATCGATTTGTTCAAAAGAACTGAACGTATCAAGCAAATGAGGTCACTGTTACATGACTTGTGGTTAGAACCTAAGTTAATCATTTCACCTTCAAGGTTTAACTTGAAGTGATGAGAACGACGTGTATTGAGGACCAAATAACCCTCATGGACGAGTAATTAAGACTTAGTAATGCGTTTGAAGAAGTATAAGAAACTTCAATTCAATCAATTTGTTCTAAAAGAACTAAACGTATAAAGCAAATGAGGTTCACTGTTGGCATGACTTGTGTTAGAACCTAAGTTAAAACCATTTCACCTTCAAGGTTTTAACTTGAAGTGATGAGAACGACATGTATTGAGGACCAAATAACCCTCATTGACGAGTATTAAGACTTGGTAAAGCGTTCGAAGAAGTATAAGAAACTTCACTTTACTCGATTTGTTCCAAAAGAACTGAATGTATCAAGCAAAATGAGTTCACTGTTACATGACTTTTGTTAGAACCTAAGTTTAACCATTTCACCTTCAAGGTTTTAACCTGAAGTGATGAGAACGATTGTTATTGAGGACCAAATAACCCTCATGGATGCGTAAATAAAATTTAGTAATGCGTTTGAAGAAGTATAAGAACTTACATCAATCGAGTTGTTCCAAAAGAACTAACGTTATTCCAAGCAAATGAGCTTCACTGTTACATGACTTGTGGTTAGAACCAAAGTTTTAATCCATTTCACCTTCAAGGTTTTGTTTAACTTGAAGTGATGAGAACGATGTGTGTTGAGGACCCACTAACCCTCTATGACGATAACTTAAGACTTGGTAATGCTTTGGTTTGCTGATGTATAAGAACTCACTTCCATAGATTTGTTCCAAAAGAACTGAACGTATCAAGCAAATGAGGTCCACTATTAATGACTTGTGAGTTAGGAACTAAGTTATCCCTTTCCACCTTAAGGTTTTTAACTTGACGTGATGAGAACGACGTGAATTGATGGACCCAATTCACCCTCATGAACGAGCATTAAGACTTGGCAATGCGTTTGAAGAAGTACAAGAAACTTCACTACAATCAATTTGTTTAAAAAGAACTGAACGTATTATGCAAATGAGTTTTATTGTTACATGACTTGTGGTTAGAACCTAAGTTAATCATTTCACCTTCAAGGTTTTAACTTGAAGTGATGAGAACGACGTGTATTGAGGACCAAATAACCCTCATGGACGAGTAATTAAGACTTAGTAATGCGTTTGAAGAAGTATAAGAAACTTCAATTCAATCAATTTGTTCTAAAAGAACTAAACGTATAAAGCAAATGAGGTTCACTGTTGCATGACTTGTGGTTAGAACCTAAGTTAACCATTTCACCTTCAAGGTTTTAACTTGAAGTGATGAGAACGACATGTATTGAGGACCAAATAACCCTCATTGACGAGTAATTAAGACTTGGTAAAGCGTTCGAAGAAGTATAAGAAACTTCACTTTACTCGATTTGTTCCAAAAGAACTGAATGTATCAAGCAAATGAAGTTCACTGTTACATGACTTTTGGTTAGAACCTAAGTTAACCATTTCACCTTCAAGGTTTTAACCTGAAGTGATGAGAACGATGTGTATTGAGGACCAAATAACCCTCATGGACGAGTAATTAAGACTTCGTAAAGCGTTCGAAGAAGTATAAGAAAGTTCACTTCGATCGTTTTTTCCAAAAGAACTGAAAGTATCAAGCAAATGAGGTGAAATGTTGCATGACTTGTTGTTAGAACCTAAGTTATCAATTTCACCTTTAAGGATTTAACTTGAAGTGCTGAGAACGACGTGTAATGAGGATCCAATAACCCTCATGGATGCGTAATTAAGATTTAGTAATGCGTTTGAAGAAGTATGAGAAACTTCACTTCAATCGATTTGTTCCAAAAGAACTGAACGTATCAAGCAAATGAGGTTCACTGTTACATGACTTGTGGTTAGAACCAAAGTTGTCCATTTCACCTACAAGGTTTTAACTTGAAATGATGAGAACGATGTGTATTGAGGACCCAATAACCCTCATGGACGAGTAATTAAAACTTGGTAATGCGTTTGATGATGTATAAGAAACTTCACTTCAATAGATTAGTTCCAAAAGTACTTAACGTATCAAGCATATGAGGTTAACTATTATATGATTGTGGTTAGAGCCTAAGTTATCCATTTCACCTTAAAGGTTTTAACTTGAAGTGTTGAGAATGACGTGTATTGGGGACCAAAGAACCCTCATGGACGAGTATTTAAGACTTGGTAAAGTGTTTGAAGAAGTATAAGAAACTTCACTTCAATCGATTTGTTCCAAAAGAACTAAACGTATCAAGTAAATGTTGTTCACTGTTGCATGACTTGTGGTTAGAACCTAAGTTATCAATTTCACCTTCAAGGATTTTACTTGAAGTGATGAGAACGACGTGTAATGAGGATCCAATAACCCTCATGGATGCGTAATTAAGATTTAGTAATGCGTTTGAAGAAGTATAAGAAACTTCACTTCAATCGATTTGTTCCAAAGAACTGAACGTATCAAGCAAATGAGGTTCACTGTTACATAACTTGTGGTAAGAACCAAAGTTATCCATTTTACCTTCAAGGTTTTTACTTGAAATGATGAGAATGATGTGTATTGAGGACCCAATAACCCTCATGAACGAGAAATTAAGACTTGGTAATGCGTTTGAAGAAGTATAAGAAACTTCACTACAATCAATTTGTTTAAAAAGAACTGAACGTATTAAGTAAATGAGGTTCACTGTTACATGACTTGTGGTTAGAACCTAAGTTATCCATTTCACCTTAAAGGTTTTAACTTGAAGTGATGAGAATGACGTGTATTGAGGACCAAATAACCCTCATGGACGAGTAATTAAGACTTGGTAATGCGTTTGAAGAAGTATAAGAAACTTCATTTCAAACGATTTGTTCCAAAAGAACAGAACGTATCAAGCAAATGAGGTTCACTGTTACGTGACTTATTGTTAGAACCAAAATTATCTATTTCACCTTAAAGGTTTTAACTTTAAGTGTTGAGAACGACGTGTATTGAGGACCCAATAACCCTCATGGGCGAGTAATTAAGAGTTGGTAATGCGTTTGAAGAAGTATAAGAAACTTCACTTCAATCGAATTGTTTAACAAGAACTGAACATATTAAGCAAATGAGGTTCACTATTACATGAATTGTGGTTAGAACCTGAGTTATTCATTTCACCTTTACGGATTTAACTTGAAGTGATGATAAAGACGTGTATTGAGGACCAAAGAACCCTCATGGACGAGTATTTAAGACTTGGTAAAGCGTTTAAAGAAGTGTAAGAAACTTCAATTCAATCGATTTGTTCCCAAAGAACTAAACGTATCAAGCAAATGTTGTTCACTGTTGCATGACTTGTGGTTAGAACCTAAGTTATCAATTTAACCTTCAAGGATTTAACTTGAAGTGATGAGAACGACGTGTATTGAGGATCCAATAACCCTCATGGATGCGTAATTAAGATTTAGTAATGCGTTTGAAGAAGTATAAGAAACTTTCACTCAATCGATTTCATTCCAAAAGAACTGAACATATCAAGCAAATGAGCTTCACTGTTACATGACTTGTGGTTAGAACCAAGTTATCCATTTCACCTTCAAGGTTTTAACTTGAAGTGATGAGAACGATGTGTGTTGAGGACCCAATAACCCTCATGGACGAGTAATTAAGACTTGGTAATGCGTTTGATGATGTATAAGAAACTTCACTTCAATAGATTTGTTCCAAAAGAACTGAACGTATCAAGCAAATGAGGTTCACTATTATTGACTTGTGGTTAGAAACTAAGTTATCCATTTCACCTTAAAGGTTTTAACTTGAAGTGATGAGAACGACGTGAATTGAGGACCCAATAACCCTCATGAACGAGCAATTAAGACTTGGCAATGCGTTTGAAGAAGTACAAGAAACTTCACTACAATCAATTTGTTTAAAAAGAACTGAACGTATTATGCAAATGAGTTTTATTGTTACATGACTTGTGGTTAGAACCTAAGTTAATCATTTCACCTTCAAGGTTTTAACTTGAAGTGATGAGAACGACGTGTATTGAGGACCCAATAACCCTCATGGAAGAGTAATAAGAGTTGGTAATGCGTTTGAAGAAGTATAATAAACTTGACTTAAATCGATTTGTTTAAAAAGAACTGAACGTATTAAGCAAATGAGGTTCACTGTTACAGGACTTGTGGTTAGAACCAAAGTTATCCATTCACCTTCAAGGTTTTAACTTGAATTGCTGAGAACGATGTGTATTGAGGACCGAATAACCCCATGGACGAGTAATTAAGACTTGGTAATGAGTTTTAAGAAGTAAAGAAAGTTCACTTCAATCGATTTGTTCCAAAAGAACTGAAAGTATCAAGCAAATGAGGTTCACTGTTACAGGACTTGTTGTTAGAACCTATGTTATCCATTTCACCTTAAAGGTTTTAACTTGAAGTGATTAGAACGACGTGAATTGAAGACCCATTAACCCTCATGGAGGAGTAATTAAGACATGGTAATGCGTTTGAAGAAGTATAAGAAACTTCACTACAATCGATTTGTTTAAAAAGAACTGAACATATTAAGCAAATGAGGTTCACTGTTACATGACTTGTGATTAGAACCTAAGTTATCTATTTCACTTTCAAGGTTTTAACTTGAAGTGATGAGAACGACGTGTATTGAGGACCAAATAACCCTCATGGACGAGTAATTAAGACTTGGTAATGCATTTGAAGAAGTATAAGAAACTTCACTTTAATCGATTTGTTCAAAAGAACTGAACGTATCAAGCAAATGAGGTTCACTGTTACATGACTTGTGGTTAGAACCTAAGTTATATATTTCACCTTCAAGGTTTTAACTTTATGTTTTGAGAACGACGAGTATTGAGGACCAAATAACCCTCATGGACGAGTATTCAATCGATTTGTTTAAAAAGAACTGAACGTATTAAGCAAATGAGGTTCACTGTTACAGGACTTGTGGTTAGAACCTAAGTTATCCATTTCACCTTCAAGGATTTAACTTGAAGTGATGAGAACGACGTGTATTGAGGACCAAAGAACCCTCCTGGACGAGTATTTAAGACTTGGTAATGCGTTTGAAGAAGTGTAAGAAACTTCACTTCAATCGATTTGTTCCAAAAGAACTAAACGTATCAAGCAAATGTGGTTCACTGTTGCATGACTTGTGGTTAGAACCTAAGTTATCCATTTCACCTTCAAGGATTTAACTTGAAGTGATGAGAACGACGTGTATTGAGGACCCAATAACCCTCATGGACGAGTAATTAAGACTTGGTAATGCGTTTGAAGAAGTATAAGAAACTTCACTTCAATCGATTTGTTCCAAAAGAACTGAACGTATCAAGCAAATGAGGTTCACTGTTACATGACTTGTGGTTAGAACCTAAGTTATCCATTTCACCTTCAAGGTTTTAACTTTTAGTGGTGAGAAAGACCTATATTGAGTACCTAATAACCTTCATGGACGAGTAATTAAGACTTGGTAATGCATTTGAAGAAGTATAAGAAACTACACTTCAATCGATTTGTTCCAAAAGAACAGAACGTATCAAGCAAATGAGGTTCACTGTTACGTGACTTATTGTTAGAACCAAATATCTATTCACCTTACAGGTTTTAACTTTAAGTGTTGAGAACGACGTGTATTGAGGACCCAATAACCCTCATGGGCGAGTAATTAAGAGTTGGTAATGCGTTTGAAGAAGTATAAGAAACTTCACTTCAATCGAATTGTTTAACAAGAACTGAACATATTAAGCAAATGAGGTTCACTATTACATGAATTGTGGTTAGAACCTGAGTTATTCATTTCACCTTTACGGATTTAACTTGAAGTGATGATAAAGACGTGTATTGAGGACCAAAGAACCCTCATGGACGAGTATTTAAGACTTGGTAAAGCGTTTAAAGAAGTGTAAGAAACTTCAATTCAATCGATTTGTTCCCAAAGAACTAAACGTATCAAGCAAATGTTGTTCACTGTTGCATGACTTGTGGTTAGAACCTAAGTTATCAATTTAACCTTCAAGGATTTAACTTGAAGTGATGAGAACGACGTGTATTGAGGATCCAATAACCCTCATGGATGCGGAATTAAGATTTAGTAATGCGTTTGAAGAAGTATAAGAAACTTCACTTCAATCGATTTCATCAAAAAGAACTGAACATATCAAGCAAATGAGATTCACTGTTACATGACTTGTGGTTAGAACCTAAGTTATCCTTTTAACCTTCAAGGTTTTAACTTTAAGTAGTGAGAACAACCTGTATTGAGTACCTAATAACCTTCATGGACGCGTAATTTAGACTTAGTAAAGCGTTTGACGAAGTATAAGAAACTCCAATTCAATCCATTTGTTCCAAAAAAAACTGAACGTATCAAGCAAATGAGGATTACTCTTACACGACTTGTGGTTAGAACTTAAGTTATCCATTTCACCTTAAAGGTTTTAACTTGAACTAATGAGAATGACGTGTATTGAGGACCCAATAACCCTCATGGACGAGTAATTTAGAGTTGGTAATGCGTTTGAAGAAGTATAAGAAACTTCACTTAAATCGATTTGTTTAAAAAGAACTGAGCGTATTAAGCAAATGAGGTTCATTGTCACACGACTTGTTGTTAGAACTTAAGTTATCCATTTAAACTTAAAGGTTTTTAATTGAAGTGATGAGAACGACGTGTATTGAGGACCCAATAACCCTCATGGAAGAGTAATTAAGAGTTGGTAATGCGTTTGAAGAAGTATAATAAACTTGACTTAAATCGATTTGTTTAAAAAGAACTGAACGTATTAAGCAAATGAGGTTCACTGTTACAGGACTTGTGGTTAGAACCAAAGTTATCCATTTCACCTTCAAGGTTTTAACTTGAATTGCTGAGAACGATGTGTATTGAGGACCGAATAACCCTCATGGACGAGTAATTAAGACTTGGTAATGAGTTTTAAGAAGTAAAAGAAAGTTCACTTCAATCGATTTGTTCCAAAAGAACTGAAAGTATCAAGCAAATGAGGTTCACTGTTACAGGACTTGTTGTTAGAACCTATGTTATCCATTTCACCTTAAAGGTTTTAACTTGAAGTGATTAGAACGACGTGAATTGAAGACCCATTAACCCTCATGGAGGAGTAATTAAGACATGGTAATGCGTTTGAAGAAGTATAAGAAACTTCACTACAACCAATTTGTTTAAAAAGAACTGAACATATTAAGCAAATGAGGTTCACTGTTACATGACTTGTGATTAGAACCTAAGTTATCTATTTCACTTTCAAGGTTTTAACTTGAAGTGATGAGAACGACGTGTATTGAGGACCAAATAACCCTCATGGCTGAATAATTAAGACTTGGTAATGCATTTGAAGAAGTATAAGAAACTTCACTTTAATCGATTTGTTCCAAAAGAACTGAACGTATCAAGCAAATGAGGTTCACTGTTACGTGACTTATGGTTAGAACCTAAGTTATATATTTCACCTTCAAGGTTTTAACTTTATGTTTTGAGAACGACGAGTATTGAGGACTCAATAACCCTCATGGACGAGTATTCAATCGATTTGTTTAAAAAGAACTGAACGTATTAAGCAAATGAGGTTCACCGTTACATGACTTGTGGTTAGAACCTAAGTTATCCATTTCACCTTCAAGGATTTAACTTGAAGTGATGATAATGACGTGTATTGAGGACCAAAGAACCCTCCTGGACGAGTATTTAAGACTTGGTAAAGCGTTTGAAGAAGTGTAAGAAACTTCACTTCAATCGATTTGTTCCAAAAGAACTAAACGTATCAAGCAAATGTGGTTCACTGTTGCATGACTTGTGGTTAGAACCAAAGTTATCAATTTCAGCTTCAAGGATTTAACTTGAAGTGATGAGAACGACGTGCATTGAGGATCCAATAACCCTCATGGATGCGTTATTAAGATTTAGTAATGCGTTTGAAGAAGTATAAGAAACTACACTTCAATCGATTTCATCAAATAGAACTGAACGTACCAAGCAAATAAGATTCACTGTTACATGACTTATGGTTAGAACCTAAGTTATCCATTTCACCTTCAAGGTTTTAACTTTTAGTGGTGAGAAAGACCTATATTGAGTACCTAATAACCTTCATGGACGCGTAATAAAGACTTAGTAATGCGTTTGAAGAAGTATAAGAAACTACACTTCAATCTATTTGTTCCAAAAGAACTGGACGTATCAAGCAAATGAGGCTTACTGTTACTTGATTTGTGGTTATAACCTAAGTAATTTATTTCACCTTCAATGTTTTAACTTGAAGTGGTGAGAACGACCTGTATTGAGTACCTAATAACATTCATGGACGCATAATTTAGACTTAGTAAAGCGTTTGAAGAAGTATAAGAAACTTCACTTCAATCCATTTGTTCCAAAAAAACTGAACGTATCAAGCAAATGAGGTTCACTATTACACGACTTGTGGTTAGTACTTAAGTTATCCATTTCACCTTAAAGGTGTTAACTTAAAGTGATAAGAATGACGTGTATTGAGGACCCAATAAACCTCATGGACGAGTAATTAAGACTTGGTAATGCGTTTGATGATGTATAAGAAACTTCACTTCAATAGATTTGTTCCAAAAGAACTGAACATATAAAGCAAATGAGGTTCACTATTATATGACTTGTGGTTAGAACCTAAGTTATCCATTTCACCTTTAAGGTTTTAACTTGAAGTGATGAGAACGACGTGAATTGAGGACCCAATAACCCTCATGAATGAGCAATTAAGACTTAGTAATGCGTTTGAAGAAGTATAAGAAACTTCACTACAATCAATTTGTTTAAAAAGAATTGAACGTATTATGCAAATGAGTTTTACTGTTACATGACTTGTTGTTAGAACCTAAGTTAACCATTTCACCTTCAAGGTCTTAACTTGAAGTGATGAGAACGACGTGTTTTGAGGACTAAATAACTGTCATGGACGAGTAATTAAGACTTAGTAATGCGTTTAAAGAAGTATAAGAAACTTCACTTCAATCAATTTGTTCCAAAAGAACTAAACATATCAAGCAAATGAGGTTTACTGTTGCATGACTTGTGGTTAGAACCTAAGTTTACCATTTCACCTTCAAGGTTTTAACTTGAATTGATGAGAACGACATGTATTGAGGACCAAATAACCCTCATGGACGAGTAATTAACACTTGGTAAAGCGTTCGAAGAAGTATAAGAAACCTCACTTTACTCGATTTTTTCCAAAAGAACTGAACGTATTAAGCAAATGAAGTTCACTGTTACATGACTTTTGGTTAGAACCTAAGTTAACCATTTCACCTTCAAGGTTTTAACTTGAAGTGATGAGAACGATGTGTATTGAGGACCAAATAACCCTCATGGACGAGTAATTAAGACTTCATAAAGCGTTCGAAGAAGTATAAGAAAGTTCACTTCAATCGTTTTGTTCCAAAAGAACTAAACGTATCAAGCAAATATGGTTCACTGTTGCATGACTTGTGGTTAGAACCTAAGTTATCAATTTCACCTTCAAGGATTTAACTTGAAGTGATGAGATCGACGTGTATTGAGGATCCATTAAACCTCATGGATGCGTAATTAAGATTTAGTAATGCGTTTGAAGAAGTATAAGAAACTTCACTTCAATCGATTTGTTCCAAAAGAACTGAACGTATCAAGCAAATGAGGTTCACAGTTACATGACTTGTTGTTAGAACCTAAGTTATCCATTTCACCTTCAAGGTTTTAACTTGAATTGATGAGAACAATGTGTATTGAGGACCCAAGAACCCTCATGGACGAGTAATTAATACTTGGTAATGCGTTTGAATATGTAAAAGAAACTTCACTTCAATCGATTTGTTCCAAAAAAACTGAACGTATTAAGCAAGTAAGGTTCACTGTTACATGACTTGTGGTTAGAACCTATGTTATCCATTTCACCTTAAAGGTTTTAACTTGAAGTGATGAGAACGATGTGAATTGAGGACCCAATAACCCTCATGGACGAGTAATTAAGACTTGGTAATGCATTTGAAGAAGTATAAGAAACTTCACTACAATCAATTTGTTTAAAAAGAACTGAACGTATTAAGTAAATGAAGTTGACTGTTACATGACTTGTGGTGAGAATTTTAAGTGTTTTTTGAAAAACTCGTTAATGGTGATTCCGAGATATCGAGCGTTAATTTTTTCTTAAAATTCCTCGATTAGTTAGGTTAGAACGTTAGGAATTTTCCTAGTTAAGGATTTCGTTAATTTGGACGTAAAGGTTCGAATTCGTTCTAACGACAATTGTGGTTAATTTGCTTAGGTGAACAACGCTCGTGGACGGAGCTAAAAGTTCAACGCGCACGAGGTAAGTTCTCGTGACTTACTCTGGCCAATTGGCCTACACCGTACGTCGATGTCGTCTCGAGGAGTTTTGGTGACGTGTTTGTTTAAATCGCTTTGGTTGGGTAGT